>JBBCBC010000026.1:13581166-13971576 GCA_037126765.1 Stenogyne calaminthoides
TTTTTTAATAGATGTCATTATGGAGTTTTTAAGACAAATTATGGACATTTTTTTTCCAAAATTAACCTTAATTGATGTTGAAAAATTTGTAGTTTCGATGGAAGTTCCAAAGCAGATAATGTAATAGGACCGGTCGGACACATTAGTTGGTTGGTGATATGGAATAGCGAATAAAATGACCCGGTGAAGTGTATAGGCAATTTGAAATGCGAATAAGTCACGTACCTATAAATATGGGATCAAACCTTAAAGTGGTAAGGTTACTGAAATTATCATCAAAGCTCAAGCACAAGCATATTTACGCACGAAGAACACAAACTCGAGATTTATTCTTAAGTGTTCATCACATAGTTCTTAGCATAGAATACTTATCCTCTATCTTTAGGCTACATAAAAGATAGGATAGTATTCGATTGGAACATCACAAATCTTATACCTAAACACGTGTTAGGTTAAGTTTGTTATAACAATTATGTCTAGGGTTTTCTAGATCAGATTTTTGGGATTGGTTAAGTGAGAACTTCGTGAAACATCGTTGGTTGTCTTGTGTTGGACTAACCTGATAATCTAAGAATCCGGTTGGTTAAGTTGGTGCCCATAACGATAGGGAAGAGTGGGCGTAGGACAAGTTATGCGAACCCTTTATAAATTTGTGTGCATTTATCTTGCTTTACACTTATCTGCGCCTTCACGTTTTATAATCTGCATGCATATTACATGCGAGATCGATTAGCATCAAAGTACTAATCTGTCGGTTTGACACTTTAGATCAAATGATTTGAACCAGTTAAGTCGAGAATCTTAGTTTGAGTAAAAGCTGGTTTTCTGCGGGTTAACTAATCTTCCATAACATTAGTTAAAGCGATAGGCGCTTGACGATCTAGCGATAGATCGATAAATTGGGATATCGATCCATCTTGATTCTCACCGCTTTTCGATCTGGATTACTTGTTAACTTAACCGATCCATTTAAAAAAAGTTTTGGAAGTCTATTCACCCCTCCATAGACTTCCACCCTCAAAAACCGTTCGGGACTATTTGGAACTGAATTGGAAAAGTTGATAATTATGGGGCCCATTTCAATAAAGATCTCAAAATTTATAGGCGCAAACCACCTTTTTACCAATGCATCCACAATGCCATAGTGTTCAATTAATTAAATATGTATATATATAAATACTGTGATTTTTAGTTAATATTATAACTATTTTTTTAATATTAAGACTTTTTAAATGATAAATTGTATTTAAATATTTTAATTAAGTATGTATATTTTATATTATTTTTATATTATTTTATTATAATATTCCCTTAAATATAAAAAAGATGTCATCTCGTCGTTTGAACCCAGATTTCGAAGGTGATAAAGAGAGATATTTACCAATATATATACTACAACTACTATTTATTTTAAATTGAAAATTCTTAAATCTCCTCATTTTTTTAATAGATGTCATTATGGAGTTTTTAAGACAAATTATGGACATTTTTTTTCAAAATTAACCTTAATTAATATTATTTAAATATTCTTAACAATAAATACTACTCCCTCCGTCCAATTCTTTAAGAGAAACTTGCCTTTTTTTTTTGTCCCAATTTTTAAGAAAACTTTTAAAATCTTAATAATCAATTCTTTTTATTTTATCGCGTAAAATCTTAATAAACAATTTCGTCTTCTCCTCAACTTCCCATCACTTTATCGACTGTCACATAAATATTAATAAACAACTATTTCTACTTTATCACTTTATCACTTTATTCTTATTCCAATAAATCATATGAGCGATCGAAAACTCTTAAAGAATGAGGCGTAGGTAATATTGATTGAAAAATTAAACACACAATACATTTGTAGGAAATTTAAAATTTGAAATTACAATATTAAGGGTAGATATGAGATAAAGGGATATCAAATCTTAACAACATCCCCATTTACTTGAATAATTTAAAAAGCTAAAACGACATGTAAATAAAAAAGGAGGGAGTAATAAATTGTGTTTAATCATATTAATTACGTATATATATTTTATTATTTGTAGATTACATTCTCAATTGATTAATGAATAAAAAATATAGTTAACTCTAGTTATCTAGTTGATTCAAATATACAAGAAAATATTTTTATTATTATTTTTGTTTACAAATTATGCGTATAATACATTTAAAATTGTGTTTTTTAATTGTAATTTTGTTATGTATTGTTTTGATCAGATCGTTTTCATAACTTACCTTAATTTTTCTTATATTTTAGATTGTAATATCGTTTTTATTTTGTCGTCTTTTTTATATTTTTTGCATGTAATACTATTATTTTTTTGTTTTGTATCTTTATTTTAAACATAATCTTGCTCTAGTTTCTTATTTGAAATAAATTTTGAAGATGTTAATGACATTGATTATAAATTTTAATACAGCTTAAGTTATGTATTTAATAAAATTTAAAATTTTATTTTTTTCTTATGTTTTGGATGTAATACTTTTATATTGTTGCATGTAGTACTGTTATGTTTTGCATGTAATATTTCTTCAATTTCGCATGTATCCTTCATAATTACAAATCAATGTGCAGTATATGTAGACACTAATGTAATATTATGGGAAAAAAGCAATGAACTACAAAGTCACCCACAAGATAACATTTTAGTACAAATGTTTTTTTCAATTACATTCAACTACACACTTGAACCATTAAAATACTGAAATGCCCCTCATTCCACTTTATCTCTCTGCATCTCCCTGCAACTTTTTGCAGGCATATTCCATCGATGAACAATAATTTTCAAAAGTGCAGATATTTTGACTAAAGTGCAAGAATTAACAGTAATTTTCAAAAGTCTGAGATATTTTGACTAAAGTGCAAGAATTTTTTTTTTTATTCACCTTTGTTTTAAGTATAATTTTTCCTTCTTCATTTTTTTTATATTCTTTCACATTTTTTTCAAATTTTGTTCTTTTTTACATTTTTTTTGTAAAAATTGCAGAATTATATACATTTTTTTACAGCAAGAATTACATACTCATTTACTAAAAGTGTGAATTTTTTTATCAAAAGTGTAAATTCTTAAACAAAAGTGAAATTTTTTAAAGATTAGTTTTTTTTTTATGTAAAGTGAAATTTTTCTCAATATAGTAAAATTTGTATACGTAAAGTGAAACCTTTTCTGTACTTTTTTTAGCCTCATTCTTTACTAATATGCACACTTATCAACCAAAAATTAGGATTAATTGCAGGAGAGGACATATGGATTGCAATACTAATCACAAGTTAAATATTTGGCTATAATCAAGAAAAAAACACACACACAAACACAAAGCCACGCGAGTAAAAACTACAAATACATCCAATAACCAACAAAGTGACTGTCTTTACATAGAAAGACCTCAGTAGAATATACCATAAACGAAAGAAACATCAAGAAAACAAGAAACCCAAATAAATAAGGCATGAATTAAACATGTAAACCATTAATTCAAATTATTCAAGAAAAAAAGATTAATTCAAATTTGAATTTATTTTTACAGCCAATGGCCTAATTTTGCAGCTCAGATTGTGTTATCTTGCAGCTTGAATATGGTATTGGTAGCTATGACCTAGAGAAAAAACCATCACAGTGGCCGTCGACTTACATGTTACCAAATCACTTCTCAAATATCTTACCAATCTTCCAAAGGATGAACACTGAGTGGATCTGTCAATATTGGTATTTTTTCTCAGGTTTGTTGTAACAAATTTTTTTTAAAATACCCCAGATTTGGTATTTTTCTCTCGCACGCCCCAAATTCTCAAAATATGTCTTCTGTAGGTATATTTCCTACAAAAATTAACAAAAAAATATAATTGAATTCAATAGAAATTACATAATAACATTCAAATAGGAAACAGAGGAACAAATCCACTCCAATAACAACTAAAACGAAAAAAACGTCACAAATATACAGAAAAAAGTATAAGGTCGACTGCTTCTTTCTTGAGAGCCTCCATGGCTTCATCCTTCCACAATTTTTGGAACGCCATGTCAGTAAGATCATTTCCTCCAAATCAATTTTGCACTTGGTTGCCTCGAGATCCGTCTATTTTGAGGAGATAGCTCGCGATTCCGGCAAGCGGCGCGGCGATTCAAAAATCTGCCTCCAGCGTCGCCGTTAAGCGGCACAACTCGGTGATTTCAGATGTAGGTATCCTCCAGAACACCACCGATCTTGTCAAGTGCAACAGATTTGATTCCGGCTCACAGATCTAACTCCGGCGATACTGTGGCGGCGCACATCTGGCGTTTTGACATAAAAATCGACGGCGCAAATCTTGTGCTCCACCGAACTCCGGCGAACAGATTTGTCGATCTGAGGTCGGCCACCGGAGATCTTCTTCAATCTCAAGAGGCGGCCCCAGTTTTTTTAGAGAAACCAGAGTGAGAGACGAAGAGTGAATAATTTGAAAATTGAATTGGGAAAATAGAATTTGAGACCGGTTAATTTTGTGGAAGAGTGAGAAATGCTATAAATTAATTGAGGGCAATTGAGTCTTTTAAGTGTTCTTTTTGTAGTTGAATGTTAGTGTAAAAAGGATTTGAATTAGATTGTAAGAGGATCAATATCTTGTAGTAGGATGTAATAAACTCTAATATTATCTAGGTAAATTTTTAATATTTTACTAAATTTTTTAAAAAAATCAAATAATATTAATTTTTTTTAATATGTTACTAAAATAATTGACAAACATATTTTTTTGTCCTATTTAAAAATAAATTAAAAGAAGGTTGAATTAGGAAAAGAAAAATTAAAAAATGCCAGGGATTAAAACAAAAGAGTTGATATCTTTGTGAAACATTGTTAAAGTAAAAATTTTTACAAACATCTGTTTTAGTAATATAAAACACCTTTAGTAATATAATATCAATGTAACTTGATTATCATTCTGACATGACTTTTCTTTATAATATAAATAATAACCTTTTCATGGTGTCTGACCTTTCTGATAAAAAAAGTCACACACTTTTCTGATAAAAAATCATCTTTTAGTAATATAAGTCGACTGTTAACATGTTAGTTTAAAAGTAAAAACATTGTTATTTATCTTTCTTAAAAACAAAAACAATTAAAGAAGGTTTAGAATTAAAAAGAAAAAGAAAATAAAAAATTAAAAAGGCCAGTATTAAAAAAAAAAATTAAAAGAAGATTTAAAATTAAAAAAAAATGATGCCCATGATTAAAACAAAAGAAATTAAAGAAAAGTTTAGAATTAAAAAAAAAAATTCCCGTAAGAGAACTGATTCCCTGACCTTGAGGCTTGAGGTGATAAAGCAAGGTCCCTAACCAACTAGGACACAATGATTAATGTGTTGAGTGTTTAACCGTTGTTGTTATATATCGAAGACATGATCAGCAAATGTGGGTTGACCCGCGAAATTACACCTGAACTTTTTATCTTTATTTTTTAGATTTTTTTTAATATATGAAAATTTTAAACAAGGCCTCTTTCTTGTCATTTTACATCTAATGATTCGATAGATAATTTTTCACAGTATATATCTTAAACTTATTCTCAATCTTACATCTAAAAATTAAAAAAAATAATGAAAAATTACGGTTTAGATCTGAAGATTTAGGATATCATTCTGATTAGGTACAAAGTCTTGAAATTTGAATTAAAATCTGGCCGTACTATAGTTCAAATTTAAGTCTCCGAAAATTTTTAAGCTTTGTGCAATTTGTAATTTTTTAGTATTTTGTAGTGAAATGTTATTTTAAAAAATAATATCAACTCTACATCTTAAATTCTAGGTTCTATAAATTTAAATTTTATAAGTATTATTTCATTCTCTTCTTTTATCTACTTCTTATTCTACAATTCTCAAATTTTTTGTCTATCCTTTTCTTGCGTCTATTTTTTCTTATTCACAAGATAATTTTTTATCGTTTAATGTTCAAATTTTTTTTGTTTTGAAGGATTTTTATTTTTTTTTGCTTTTGGTGTTAGATTTTTTTTACTGCGTTATATAGAGTCTGGCTACAAGGTCTGAAAGTGAGTGCTATAATTACTAATAGGTACATACATCAAAATCTATGTTGTGATATTTTTAGTTTTGATGAATTATCTTAAACATTATCAACTTGTGTTATTGAAGCTAATTTCTGGATAACAAGTTGAGGGGCGAAGAAGAACAAATTGAGGAACTCACGAAATCGGGGCGAAGTGCTGGCCGAGGCCGATTGAGATCGAATGAAGTTAGATGAGTTCAAGGAGTTAACTTAGATGAAATTTGAGCAAAATCGAGAAAAAGAAGAAAAGCTAAGCGGTGATCGGAAGATCGGATGAGCAGATGACTTTGATCGGATGATCGGAAAAGCGAACAAAGTGATCGAGGAAAAAGACGGAAGATCGGAAGAAAGTTGCGGTCGGAAGAGGAGGCGGATGAAATGATCAAAGATCGGGGCGTGATCGAATCAGATATGAAGATGAAGCGGATAGTCAAAACCCGGGGCGTGATTGAATCAAATGTACTAAAGCGATATGCTAACCTAATATACTAACTGATGTACTAATATAGTCTGAATAAAGCGATATCTTACTACTGATCTTTATCTTGCAGTCATCATAGCGAAATTTGGTCAGTCTGGCGGAAAATCGGATATCGGAAAACGAAATCTCCGTATCGGAGTCGGTGAAGTCATCGGAAGAAAGTCATAAAGCCATATTCCTTTGAGAATCGAGCAATAGCGATGTCGATTAGCACGAATCTTTAGTGACTGAGGTTCCAGTTAATACGAAAACGAAGCCCGAGCTGTCGGCGGAGTGTCGATACATATCGAGATCAACGAGTCCATTGAGAATTCGGTGAGCTCGGATGGGCCAGAAGAAATGAGACTCGGAAGAATCTGAATGATTCCAATCACGAGGAATCGAGGAATATAGCCGTTAGAATCGGTGGCGTGGACGATGAGAGGAAGACAAACCCGACTGGAAAAGGCTGCAAAAAGCTGAGAATAGTATGGATTTGAATGTGACCCCATCAGCGGTAACATTCAAATCCACCTTCTCTCATCAAGTTCTTCCCTCATTATCGGTGTGGAAAATCGTGAAACATCCATCAAGCCAAATCATCTAGCATTCCGCCATAGAACACAAGTGCGTAGATATACTGCATATATTCAAGAGTGTTCTAGAACCCGATCTAAGCAACCCGCGATGTATCTAAGCTTAGAGATTTTCCCCCAACCTTAGCATTGAAATTTAAACAAATGTAAGAGAAAATCTCACCATAGTTGGAAACGAAACAAACCTTACCCCAAATCGATCGGTTAAGTTTGCGGTGAGTGTGAACTTCGGTAAACATCTAGCAATCCCGAAAAGGGGGTAGGCAATCAGTGAGGGTGATAAATCCCGTTGGAGTGTGAAGTCGGTAAACATCATGTAAGCAATCCGTGGAGGTGATAAGTCTCGTTGGAGTGTGAACTCGGTAAACATCGTAAGCGATCAGTGGAGGTGACAAGTCCCAGTTTGAGTGAGAGCTCGTTAAATATCTAAGGAACCGAGAGGGTGATAAGTCGATTGGAAGGAATTTCCCTAGGAATAGAGAGTGGATGTAGGAGCTTGAGTCTCGAACCACTATCTTTGTTGTGTTCTTTCTTTGCTTTATGTTCTTATATTGTCATATGCATTAGATTATAAGCAAAACACAACACATGAGCTTAAAAAGCGAAAAAAAATTGGAATCACTCTTTTCCTCACCTGTTTTATATGCATCGGCTTCTAAAAATGTTTTGCTTCAGCCATGCATGAAAATGGGTTTTCAGCAGGGACCATCAATCTATTACTCTTAGATACAAAGTAGAAGGTAAAAAACCAATAATACCCTTACTAAAAACCCTTATCATATGCACACCTAAATTAAAAACTCCGGACCTTACTATTCATGATGGGGCCGTCGATTTCCCTTCTGATGGAGAAAATAATATCGATTCGGGACGAAATTCAATTCATTTTAAAGTGTTTCCCCAAGCTTCAACCACCCCCGACAAATAATTGAAAGGGTTTCAAGATTTTCAAAATCAAAATTTTTTGGCCCCGTCGAAAAAAATTTCTCGGTGATTTTATTTTGGGCTTACATTATTTGGTTTAAATGCGAATTAAATAAATTGTTATTGGGTTTTTTTATGCGATTTATTGTTCATTAACACATTTTTACACTAGTTTAATGTTTTTTTTTTTTACGTATATTACGGAAGTTATGGTAGGCGAAAAGGCAGCGATGAGGCGATTAAGTGTGGAGAAGTCGATTTCCTCAAGACTAAGAAGAAGAAAGTGAAGAAACAACGACTAAAGGTACTTGATTTTCAAAGATAGGGTTTTTTTTATTTTTGAGTTTGGATCTTTTTCGTTTTGATGGAGAAGAAGATGATAATTTGTTTATGTATTTATTCTTGGGCGTTTTGATTCCCTATTTAATGCACTTCATTTTTTGATTTATGTTGTTGTCGGCTTAAATCTAGGAGGGTGAATAAAGGTAAAAGTGGAAGAACACTTGGCAAAGGGAAAAAAGGTATGTTATGTCTTTGTTGTTTTACGAATTATACATATTGTAGCCTATAATGTGGTGGCGAAAAAAGTGGTTCTTTGTCTGAAAAAAAATTTCAGTTGTAGTATGTGTTGTACAAATCTGTTGTTTGAATATCGAAATGAGTAGTTATTGCAAAAAATTATCAGTTATTTTATATGTATATGCAAATTTGATAAGGGTTTGTGCAAAATTGATTACTAAATCTTGATCATTTATCACGCAAAAACCATTGCTTATTTTTACTGAGAATATGATCTTTGTAGGTAAAGAGGTCGAATATGATATCATCGCGTCGTCTAGTTCCGGTAAGTGTTGTTATATCAGTTTAAGTGTTTTTTTTTTGTGTTGTGATTTTTGTTTGGGACTTGAAATACGGATATATCCCCCGATTTTGAAGCGAGAATGAAGTCGACTTAAGAACAAATTCCAAAATCTACGGATCTCGATCGATGGTATGTAGATTTGATATAAAAGTGTTGTCATTCCAAAATAAGCAAAACAAAACCCATTAATCTTACATTATGATACATTAGATCACGGATGATAGTATTGGAATGGATTACAAGGATGTGTTGGATGCTTCAACATCAGAAATCTGATGATAATGAAATTTAAGAAATTGAAGAGGAAGAAGATGAAGCCCACCAATAAATTTGGTAACCTACCATTACATTTTTATTAGTACAACTATTTATCTAACAACATATCGATTATGGCTAAAAAAAAAAAAAAAAATCACTTATGTGGAGTTATCTTGATAATTACTAATTTTTCTTTATAAATGTTTATTAGGGGATGTTAAAGTAAAAAATCGATTACATATTCTGAAGCAATCTAAAGACATGTATCAAAGATCTCGATCTTTAAGATTTGAAGATAGTCATATGAATGAGATTGGAAGACACCGTTTTTGGTATATGTTACGATCTGATATACCATAATGATGGAAAATGCTTGAGATCAAGGTGTGATAAAAAGGAGGATGTTATAAGAAAGATTCTCTTGTGTTATGGCGAAGATCTGAGATAATTTTATTATTGGTGGGAAGGTTCTAAGACTAACAAAAATTTGGATGTTGGGCTGATTTTTGGTATTGGAAGTGGGCAAATACAATACCACGAAAAAACAAAATATGATCTGCTGAGTGGGTTAGTCGATGTTTTGGAGAAATCAAACAAGTGGCTTTGTACAAGAAGAAGATATTGAAAAAAACTTAAGGTTATGGTTAACAAAAGCGTGAGGTTAGCACAAGAGATGTTGCTAAAGTGACCCGGTTGTTATTTACTTACTTGATACTTCATGAAACCGAAATTCAGCCGATTTCGTTACATCTAACCGGATGCTTTGAGAACTTTGATGATATATGGAAGTTTGATCGGTGCAATTACATTCTAAATCTGTTGAGGGGTCAGATAAAATTCGGCGAGAACTATGAAGATCGGTGGATCTTGTGATGATACTACCTGTAAGTATGTTTATATATTGTGCACTGTAGTACAAAAAAATTGTTTTTTTTGGGTAGTATAATTTTGTAAATCTATCTTCATAACTTATGATTGTATTCTAAAAGTCTGATGTTTATTTTGTTGTAGTTTTGATTATACGAGCACACAAGATTGGTTGAACCCGTGGGAGGTGACAAATTCCCCCATTTTTTGAAGTGGGATTTGAAGATGTTAAAGAATATTCTTCTGGCGTGTTAAGCTCGGGAAAGTGGGGCGTGAATATGTAAGTTGGGCAATTGTATAATTCTTTTCCTTTAGTTTAATAATTTATTACATTGATTTTTTTAACAAAATTTTTGTTTTATTAACTTTTTATAGATAAAAAGAGCAGTGTTGAAGCCAACCTCTGACGAGAAGAAACAGTTCAAGTTACTTAAAAGTTTTGAAGATATACAATCTGGCGATGTAGACCAATGGGCTGACTTCGGATGGGTTTTTGGGTTATGATGAAAGCAAGAGTTTGGGGGCGAAAAGTGTTACGATGTTATTACCACCCAGTGTGAACACAAGTAATAATGCATCGGTGACCCGTATGACCATACGAAGATTTAACTTTGACTTCTAAGGTAGAAATCGTTGGTTTTATTGAGGATGCACGAAACCATGTGGTCTGCTTGGCTTTATTGAGGGCGTGCCACCGCGGTGCGAGGACGGATGTTATCGTCGGTGAAGGACAAGATTTTTTCAATGGATGGCCCAAACTTCAACTTGACCTCAAGCTCCAAATTTGAAGAGAATGTGCAATATGTCGGTGAAGTTGTGCAAAAGCGTCTTTGGGTGACTTACAAATCGGTGTCTGAAGAGGCGATGTAGAGGATATGGTTTGTGAACATGCAAATCATGTTAATTTGTCTTAATCGGGCCAAATAACACGCTTTCGCGATGATCTTTGAAGTTGTTGCTATGGTGGAAAAATTGAAAAGCGATGGAAGTTGGCGTTCTGATGTCGAGAGAACATGAGTTTTGGCGAAGCTAAATATGATGATGGAGCAAATGAAGATCTGATCTCGAAGAGATTAAGAATCTTGCAGGGCTAGAGATTTGGATCGAGAAATATATGAAAACAGTTGAAAAAATTTGGTGAGTGAGAATGAGCATCGGTTTCAAAACTCGAAGAATTTACCACTCAACACCAACCCATATATTAGCGATCCGGCAAATCTACAGCACACATCGGCGCCACTTAAAATGCATATTTGAAGATGAAAAATATTTTGCTTGAGCGGTTACGAAAATGAATTCAGATCGATCTTAAAAAAAGCGGTGGTCGCGGAAGTCGGGAAAGTCGATCATGAAATGGCGCCTTTTGTACCAATTAAGCTAGTTGATGCGTCACATCGGGTCCTAGCAATATTGTAATGAGGTCAAATTGAGCGAAACGAGGAAAAGAAAGGAAAGAAAGGTGACCCCACAATTGAGTACAGTTGAATTGATGAAGCAACATGAATGTGGAATGCCATGAAACTCTTGATAAGGAAGTAATAAAAATCGAGAAGATCAACACCAAGAAAGCGGAATCAAAGAGCCGTATTTGGACCACGGATACCATCACGATAATAAAGACCAAGGACCATGTTAAGGAAGACCTTTATAATAATTGGGCCATTTCCAGAGAGGTAAATGAAAATGAATTTAAGACTTGTATTATAGTATAGACCACTGTAGTTATTATAGTAATTTTTTATAATCGATTATATCTTTGAGCGATCGTAATGCATTATGGAGCGGGTTTAGGTTCTTTGTTGAGGTGACGACGAGGAAACATTATAAGCATCCTCCATCATGAAAGAATATCAAGTAATGTAAGTTGAGTGTGTATTTTTTCATGTTCAAATCTTTATGTTTATGAATTTCAATAACTCTTCACCAAGATACTTGATTGCAATGTGCAAAATTACTGGTCAATTATGTGTGGGTAGATCTACTAAAGGATAAATCTGAATTGGTCAGCGTGGGGGTCGAATCTGAAGTTTTCACCTCACAATCTTTGGGTAAAAATTGATCTTCTTGTTTTTTACACAAACAAAAACATACAACCTTGTGCTACAAGTAAATATATTTAGAAAAAATTACAACTCGATACAAGATTGAGTAAACCATTACAACAAAATACAAAGTCACGAAAATTTGAACTAAAATGCATTGGCACTTTAGTTCAAATTGAACTAAAGTCGAGAAATTTTCTGCACTTTGTATCTGATATAAGTTTTTTGGTGACTTTGTAGTGGAATGTTTTTCTCCCATATATTTATTATATTGTGTGTATTAGTCGTTATGTTTTATAAACAAAAAATTTAAAATCGCATGTCATTGCGAGGAGTTGATTACGTTGAATAATCAAAGTTCGAATGGTTTCTCATCGGTTTGTTAATTTGTGGTTCGCGTAATGCATGGATATGAATTTTTACGATGTTCCCATTAGTGACCAAAAGTGGGGAAATCTAAGAGATTGTCGAGGCGATCCTTTGGACATTATTGACATTGGATATGCATACTGCGCTCATGGCATTTTACAATTCGATCTTTGCCAGCGTGGATGCAGGGGTCGGGGCGAACACCTTATGAGATAAAAATTGTGGTATGTTTGTTAATATAAATTGATAATAAAAAAAAAAAGCATTTGTGCAATAAAAAATTAATATTATACTAATTTTCTCGTCTCTGGACCGGGTTGATTATATTGAAACAAAAGCTCAGCGAGTTGATAAGTGATTGTAACCCTTCATCCATTCTTAGGCTTTGGGGTTTGCACGCCACCAAAAATTAGTTGACGGTTCTTGTGAAAGTGATTCACTTGATTTGTGGGGTTGTGTGCCTTCAAATTAGAAAACCATTGTTGGGAGATGAATTTAATAAAAGAAGATTTTGATTAGATCCCAAAAACCCGAGTATGACATGTTCGGGATAATCTTGATAGATGGTCGAGGATTGGTTTTAGAGTGTTGGGGATGTTATCTTGCACAATGTATATATAGTCGGAGATATAGATCGGGTTAAATTAAGAAGATTCTGGCGAAGACTTCGATGAGTTCTGAAAAAACCAAGTTTGATGTAAGCCCGAAGTTCATGAACTTCGATGGAGACTGGCCCGAAGAAATTCGATGAAAGGCCGAGATCTTGAAGACTTCGATGTGAGGCCGAGAATCTGAAGACTCGGAGAGGCCCGAGAATCCCGACTTCGATATGAGGCCGAAATCTCGACTCGGTATGAATCTGGCGAAGGCTTCGATATATCGGTCGATATATCTGTGAAGACTCGAAGACATCAGAAGACTCGAGAAGACCACGAAGATTGAGGAAGACTCACGAAGACACTAAAGACTCGAAGACCACGAAGATTTCGGAAGACTCACGAAGACATGGTTGAAGACTCGAGAAGACCACGAGGACTCGAGAAGACTCACGAAGACCACGGAAGACGGAAGGCGAAGGCCGGAAGGATCTTGAGACCACGATGGTGCAGAAGACTCGATGAATGTCTTGAATGCTCGATATAAACTGAATGCTACGAGTGGCATTTGAAAATATCTACCTGATCGAGAAAAAATGGGGATTGCTTAGAAAAATAGATATTGCCCAAGACATTCCCATGCGGACAAAAGGCCCTAAGACAAAGTGTTGTTAAGGTTATATCCCGGTGATAGTAACCAAAAAAACCCGTTGAACTTGTCTACATTTAGCGGAGACAAAAAAGAAAGAAGACAACAACCTACTTTCTTGAAAACCTTTGACAACGACATTTGAAAACATGTCGGTGTAATACTATGTTTCGGGGCTGCAAAAAGTGATGACCCGACTACATGAAAAGCGGTTTACCTAAAACGTGCTAGGGAGTCTCAAACCTAAATATAGCCGTTCATCACACACCATAAGAGGAAACTCAAAAATATCTCTTCCAGCGGATAGTTTTCAAGTGACCTTGGTGTTTGCTATAAATACTTGTGACCATCTACATTGAAGGTTCGAGAAATTTGTAAGCAACTCAAGAGCTCAAACTTATTATTGCAAGTTGAAGCACTCGAAAACCCAAATTTCCCAAGTGCTTTATATCGAAGAGAGCTCATTCCACTAAGCCTGGCTTGATAAGATATATCAAAAGCTTAGTCGAGATATCCTAGCCTTTGCATTGTTCTTAATTGTAAAGGATATCTCATCTAGTTGGAAACCAACCAAAAACCCCAAACCCTTTGTAAGGTAGTTTGAGTGTGATTGTTGGTGAGTTGGAGTTATAAAGAGTTAGTAAACTACATTGAGGTAGTCGAAAACTCTAGAGAAGAAGTGAGTAAACTATCTTGGATAGTAAAAAAAGCTTGTGTGTGTTTTGAGTTAGTAAACTACGAGAGGTAGTCGAAAGCTCAAAATAGAAAGGTTAATAAACTCTGAGGTAGTCGAAAAACCTTAGGAAGTGATTAGTGAATTTCTCGAAGAATCGGAGAGAGTGGGCGTAGGAGCTTGAGTCTACGAACCACTATAACTTCTTTGTGTTATTTGCTTTACGTATTTCTTTGATTATCTCATTGCATATCTTTAAAAGAAAGCATATTTTCAGCGATACTCGGTTGGAATCAATCCTTTGAAGTTGCATATAAGCGAATCACGACTAATCACTATTCCATTAAAAGGAAGGTTTTCGACAAAAGCATTAAAAGCAGTATAAACTTCGGGGCCAACCATTCCGCTTTGTCGAGTAGCTAGAAGCAGATAGTTACCAAAGCCCGAACTTACTCTTACGAGGTTGATAAGTTAGTTATCCCGATCAGCATTTCGGGATCTCTGAAAAAAAACTCGGGATCGGTTGGGATTATCGAGGTATCGAAAAGTAGCTCGGGATCACCGTCTCGGATAGACTTTGACTCGGCGTCTGTCTTCTCGGGACCAAATCATCGGGACAACGACCCCCAAGTGACCTCGATAAAAGAAAAGTTTTAAAAACACTTAACTGCGTGTATTCCCCCCCATACCGTGTAAAGACTCGTTACTTATCACGGGACCACTTGCTTTGTTGACCAAAGTCTTATTTGCTAAAACACTTGTGGTCTATCTGAGCAGATCTTATTTCTTGAATTCTTAAAAAGACTTCGGACAAAATGTCTTCTAAAAACTTCCCGTGTTCTCGATGAGAACTATGATTTATGGAGCGAGAATCTGAGGCTCACTGTATTCTAAACATGAGCGTATGTGGAGAGTGGTCTCTGAAGGGCCATTCCAATTTCTTTGTGGTGAATCGAGGAGGAACATAAAATGAGAGAAATGATCCCGGGCCGAAATTTCCTAAGTCGATGACCAAGCCCGACTCTGAGGAGAGGAAGTTAGTCAATCTAGACTATATTGCCAAAGACACACTATCTCAATCTGATTGATGATGGTGTGATGGGAATGATTTCTCATTGTATCTTTGCTAAAAGAAATTTGGGATACACTAGGCGTAATGTGCCAAGGCCTGAGATCATATCAAGAAAACAAACTTTTCGATTGCCATTGGAAAGTTTGATAGTTTTGAAATGGAAGATGGTGAATCTATAGACAAATTGGAAGTCGATTCACTAGCATTATGAATGATCTGAATACTTGGAAAAAAGAGATATCCACGAGAGAGAAGTTGCATTGAAAATTCTTAGAGGTCTTACTAAGAAATGGGATATTCATGCGATGGTGATTGAAAACACCAAAAACATTGGTTCAATGCCGTACCAACAAGTCTTCTGAAATTTGAAAGCTTATGAGTTTAAATAATTGATAAGAAATCAAAAGAAAGTTGTTGGCAAAGATGATTCATCATCTAGTAAAAATGTGGCTTTCAAAGCCAGGATAAAACACAAAAAAACTAGAGTCGAGAACTCCCTTGCTAAAATCGGGGATGAGCTTGAGGATAAGCTAGCTTAGCGATGGCAAGGAGGTTTGAAAAGACTTAATAGTCGATATGGAAAATATAAAAACTATTACGGGAATCACGGTGCGAGGAAGAAAGGAGGACAAACCAAGCGAGAAGAGAAAAGACACGAAAAGTGAAGGATCTTCATCGAAAAAGAAGGACTCCAAGTCGAAAGGCGAAAGTGATCGGGATGATGATGCCAACGGATGTTATAAGCGCGAAAAGAAAGGTCACTTCGGTATGATATCCGGACCTAAGTGCTAAGGAGAAAGAAAGGCAAGCTAAAAGAGACAAGAAGTTCTCCAGCAAAAAAAAGCCATGGTTGCGAGAAGAAGAACACTCACGAGGAAGGATCTAGCTCTTCGATGAAATGTTCTCGAGGCGGTGAAAGTGATGACCTCTGTCTAATGGCTATTGAGGAGGTAAATTCTTCTTTCTCTGTTGTTGCTCCTACTAGCACAAGAGTTGTCAAGTTCAAAATGCTTGATCGATTTGACTGATGGATTCTTTTGAGAGTCCAGATGAAGGACTATCTTTGTTTACAAGAAGCTGGCGAATGAAACTCAAGAGCGAACAAAGAAAGAAAAGGTGGAAATCTTAAGTGGAAAGACTTCTGCAATCTTGAAATCACTTCTCAATTAATGGGAGACTCTTG
This sequence comes from Stenogyne calaminthoides, assembly GCA_037126765.1. Classification (NCBI taxonomy): domain Eukaryota; kingdom Viridiplantae; phylum Streptophyta; class Magnoliopsida; order Lamiales; family Lamiaceae; genus Stenogyne; species Stenogyne calaminthoides. Next base: position 13,597,757 of record JBBCBC010000026.1, read on the forward strand.
ATGAACTGGATGTTAAGAAAGTACAACTCTCGGAGAAAAAGAAATTGATAGTGACCCTAAGCGAAAAAACTAGAAAAATCCTTTGAAGAGATTAATTTGTCGAACTAAGTTCAATGACCTCTCGCGAGAAGCATGAAACTCTAAAAAATGTGAGAGGATAGTCGCAAAAAAAAGCTAACTCTATTGAATCTTTGCATCTAAAAGTAATAGATGAAATTGAGTTATTATTAGAGACTGCCACTATAAAATGCGGATTGGGATACATTCGAGGAACCTCACAAGGTCATCCCGAATCTTTGCATCAAGTAGCGAAGACAATCTTTGTTAAACCCGATGGCACCTACACTTGAACTAAAAAAGAAATGCCCAAGGTGTTAGACAAAGGGAAAAGGACCTATGGTTCGAGAAAAAGCTGAATGTTCGGGTTAGAAAGCCCAAACCTCGGTGAAGGCTAGAAAACTGACCACTCGATAGGAAAATTCGAGCAAGTACTTGAAGCCTCGGGGCTAATCTGAAACACGAAAGGATTTACCTTGAACCGCGAGAGGAATTTTTTAGGAAAAAACACTTCAATGAGAGACATTCTCAAGAAAAATATCAAGTCCTCCCATTCTTGAAAGACCCCAATTTGATCTGAGGCAACCTAAACCCCACTTGCCTGGGGTAAATGTTACTGAACCGAGTCAACAAAGATTAGGACCCGGTACCTGAAGCCAAAGCAATGGAACAAAGGCACATACCAAAGAAAAACTCTAAGGCTCATGTTCATGCTAAAGCTAGCACTCATCTGGGGATCTTTTAAGGCACCCGAGTAGTAAATGTGTATGTAGATGTATATGGAAGATAAATTAGCCACTCTAAAGTGATTAGAGTTGTCGGGGCATATTTGGATTCGAAAGGTACAACTAACATGGTAGGACCCTACACAAATTGGGTACCTAAATTGATCTGTTTTTAGGGGAGAAAAAAAAAAAGACCTTGGTGATTGAAGATCACATAGCGCGATGAGTGGAAATGAAATGGCCCTGTGTTTGTATGGTATCTTGGCGGTGGATGCTCAAGACATATGATGAGGATTCAAGCAAATACTCGGTGACTATGTTGAACAAAAGAGGCCCTCATATCACATTTGGAGATAACTCCAAAGGACAAAGCCAGAAGGATATGAAACTTTGGAAATCGATTAGATTCATATCCATGGTGTTTCATATATGTATCTGGATTGAAGCATAATCTGCTTTCAATAAGCCAATTACGTGATAAAGGGATTTAATGTTGAGTTCTCTAAGAACTTATGTTATGTGAAAGATGATATCTCCACGAAAAATATTACTAAGCGATACAAAAAATGTATCTTCTTTGATTGGAGTTAAACTCATAAAGATACATGTTTGCTTTAAAAGTTCCACGAGATACCCGATTGGTTATGGCATAAAAGAATGAATCACACAATTTCAAAACCACTGAATAAACTTGCAAGATTAGCTCTTGTGAGAGGGTTGCCAAATGAAGTGTTCGATGAGGAACATGTTTGTGATCGCGTGCGAAAAAGGAAAACAAGTTAAAGCATCATTTAAAAGCAAAGTAGATGTTTTATCTTGAGAGAATACTTCAATTGTTGCATATGGATCTTTTTGGTCGATAACACCGATGAGCACTAATGGCGGGGAAATGTACACTTTCGTAGTAGTTGATGACTACTCAAGATATACTTAGGTCATATTCTTACTCGATGAAAGAGACTCGAATAAAAAGTTGCTGAATTCTTGAAAAGGCTCGATATTGAAAAAAGAACACGAGTGTTGTCAAAAATCGGATCGACAAAAGGCGCTGAATTTATAAACCATATTATATCGATTATTGTGCGACAAATGGAATTACTCATGAAACATCAAGCTGCAAGGACCCCTCAACAAAATGGTGTTCTTTGAGAAAGGAGCAGGGACTTTAAAAAAAAAGCTGCCAAGGACAATAATTCTTTGGTTTGAGATTCCTAAAAGATTTTGAAATTTGAAAATTTATCAATCTTTGCATGCTATTCTCAAAAGCGGATCCATCTTGACCAAGAGTCAAGGCAAAACACCATCTCTGAGCTTTGGAATGAAAGGAAGCCTCTTGTTTCTTTTCTTTAGAAATGTGTTTGGTTGCAAGTGTTTCATACACAATAATGGTAAAAGATCGGTTGAAAACATTTGATAGCAAAAGGCGATGAAGGAATATTCTTAGGATATTACGAAGTTAGTAAAAACTTTTCGAGTTTACAAGCTTGTAGGACTCTTATTGTGGAGGAAACACCTTCTCATTTATTTTTGATGAATCTACTTGTGTTCGGAAAGAAAAGCAGGAACATGATCTTGAAGAAAAATGACCAAGAGAATCACAGTTAAGCTGAAAAAGAATGACAAAATCATCCACTTGAACACGAAAAAAGAAGTCGGTCACCTTCTATGAATGGAGTGACTCGGACTTCAGACAAAGAAGTTCGAGGATGGAACTCGGGGATGGTGAGACTTCGAATGCCAACACACACAAAAGGTGACCAATCTGAGCAGACACAAGTTAGGACTTCGGATATGTGATGCCAATGAAGATGTGGTCTGGGCGAGGCAATTTAAATCTATCAACCAAAAGGGGAACAAATGTCATTGACAATGTTGAATGGAATTTCCACGAGGAAGATGATTCCATTTCTCCTTTTACATTTGTTCCACAATTTAATGAACTACTGAACCTAGCATTTCAAATGTTGAGGATTATTATTGAAGGGGAACATCTAGAAGAAGTTGGTTAGATAGTCATCCAACAAGTCAGTTGTGGGTGATCTAGCCCGATGGTGTTAAGACAAGAAGGTTCCATGGTGAGAGTGCACTATTCTGGCACGCTTCCTATCGGAGAAAAAAGCCTACTAAGATTGAAGAAGCTCTACAAGATTCCTTTTGGATTCTTTGCTATGCAAGAAGAAATTTGAATCAATTTTCAAGAAATGAAGTATGGGAGCTAGTGGATAGACACTGAAAGGCCTGATGTTATTGGAACCAGTGGGTATTCAAGAATAAAAAGAGATGAGAACAACAACATTGTAAAAAACAAGGCAAGGCTAGTTGCTGGTTATTCCCAAGAAGAAGGCTTGGATTATGATGAAACCTTTACTTTTGTTGCAAGACTAGAAGCCATCAGATTGTTTCTTCCATATCTTTGCCCACATGAAGTTCACGATCTATCAAATGGATGTGAAAAAGTGCATTTACGAGCGGTGTTCTTAAAGAAGAGGTTTATGTGGAACAACCTCCTGGTTTTTAGACAAAATGACCAAGTTCTGAGGCTCGAAAAAGCCTTGTATGGTCTTAAGCAAGCACCAGAGCATGGTATGATACCCTTTCTCGGTTTCTTCTTGACCGTGGTTTTGTCGAAGGCTGTTGATAGAACTTTGTTCGGGATAGAAGATGGGAAGATATCTTACTAGTTCGGATATATGTAGATGACATCATTTTTGGATCTCCAAATCATCGGTTGTGTGAAAAAGTTTTCTACGATGAAAGGCAAATTTGAGATGTGTATTATGAATTTCTTTCTAGGTCTTCAAGTGAAACAATCAAAGGAAGGAATCTTCATCAACCAAGCAAAAGTACACGGAGATCGATTGCTAAGTATGGTGTACAAAATTGCAATCTTGATTTAGAATTCCCATGAATACTAACTACAAGATGGATCGAGATCACGAAAAAGCCAAATCGATAAGTCACCACTTGATTATAGAGGATCATTGGATCATTGCTCTATCTCCTGACAAGTAGGCACGATATAACATTTCTTTGTTGGGATATGTGCAAGATACCAAGCTAATCCTAAAATTTAGTCACATGGAGGTTTGCCCAAAAGATCTTTGAAGTATCTTAAGGGCCACGATGAATAGAGGATTGTGGTATCCGGTGATGATAACCTTGAGTTAGCGGTTATTGGATCTTGATTATGGAGGTTGTAGAATTGACGGAAGTCCACTACGAGGAACATGTCAATTTCTTGGAAATAGTGATATCTTGGTTTTCAAAAAAACAAACCTCGGTAGACGATCTTCTTGAAGAATTTGAATACATGGCTGCGAGGAAGGCTGCTTTGCTTTACCTGATTCTTTAGCTCGGACAACAATTAAGATATTATAAAGTTGTAGCCAATGAAGTACCCATATTTTGTGATAATAATAGTGCTATTGCTATTTCACAAAATCCGATATTACACACCGGATGCAAGCATGTGGATATCATACATCACTTCATCGAGATCATGTATAGAAAAAAGGACATCGGAATGGAGAAGATTCATCTTGATAGCGGAGAGCGATATCTTGACTAAACCATTGGCTGAATCAAGATTTCAGGAACTATCAGGTGAATTAGGGATGTTGGATCCAGGTGTATAGAGTAAATTTGAAAAAATTGAAGGTTTTCGGATGCATGAAGTTTTCTCGAGAATTCTCTTGAAAACTTCGAGGATAAAATAAAATCTTGAATCGAGTCTTGAGAAACTTCGGGTGTCTTGAAGGTTAGTACTCGATTATCATCTTGAACCGTTCGATTACTCGTATCATCTTGACATTTTATCAAGGTCAATACTCGATAAAGGCGATAGAGGGAAATTAGTGCAAGTAATGACTTTCATACAGACTCATTTATTGCTTAAAGTGAAACTTCGGTAATCATTAGCAATAAATAGCATAACACCTGAAGAGAATGTTTTGGGCCGGATCTTTGAAAAGCCGAAGAAGGTCAATAGTCATTAAATTCTCTGTTGCTTTTAATCACCAATGAGGTTAAATTGGCGGCTTACTTTTCGTGAGAGTCCTTTCGCATACCCGATTAATCGATAATCAATCTCAACCATTGATTTTCACCAAACCGATACGACTTCCCACGAAATTGATCTATATGTTCTCTTGGAAGCCTTTCAAGCCATTTTTATAAACCCTCGTTCCCAAAATCACTCTGCAAAATAAAAACCCCTTTTTGCCCAGAAAATCTTCATCGCTCCAAACCCTAACCTTCAAAATTTCTTCAAAATGACTCTATCCATATTAAGCCAGTTAAAATTTGAAACCAATAAGCCATGGTATGAATACGTGGTTTCTCTAGAAAGTACATCGACACCAAACATGAAGAAGAAACCCATTTTTATCCGATTAATGGCCAATCGCGAACCTCGTCATAAGCCGACCGGGAGGCGAGTATTCTTCCCGAGGTAATAGAGTTAAATCTCTAATATGGAAATAGATGAGGATGATAATATTGAGTCAAGATTTACATTTTTACATTTAGAGCATACATCGAAGTATATAGATTTTGTTAGGGATTTCATACATAGTCCTCGAAATTTAAGCGATGTTCTTGAATTGTGCGATAGGGAGATGATCCCACTTTGTATATGTTAGGTCGGGGAGCAAGAGTATCTTGATAGGATTCTTGAGAATCTGTTAAATTTGAGGCGACCTTACATAATAATGCATTTAAAGCCAAAATCTGAGTGTTGATGGACATAGTGAGTAAGTGTATTATGGTCGATCGGGGAGCTTGAAGCGATTAGTACTCCCAAACTCGATAGATGGTGGCGATTGAGGACTCACCCACCAAGGATTTCAAGCGGTGAAGAATCGATCAAGGTGGTGAGTGGCAAGCCAAGGTCATAAAAAAGGAGGATGGTGCAATTTCGATCAAAGGCAAGATACTCCATGCCACCAAAATAGCCTTTATTTTGGAGATGTGTCGAGATGAGGAGGATATCTTTGCCAACAACTACTCCTTTCCCTAAGTCCAAGGTGATGTTCAAGTCATTGCCACCAAAAAGACCATCAAAAGGAAGAAAAGAAAGAAGGTGGAATCACTTTTTGTTGCTATTCTTCTTGAAAAAGCCCAACAAGCCAGGGGGAGGGCTTTGATGGAGGCCAAGAAGGGGCAGGGTGAAAAATTGAAGAAGCAAAAGACCCTTGCTCCAAAGCGCAAAAGAATGGTGATTCTCACTGATGATGAGGAGGAGAGTGAGGCTGAGGAGATTCAACCTGAGAGCCAAAGCCCCTCGAAAAATCGCCTTTACATGTATTGGCTCAGGTTATCTCAATGACACAGGAGAAAACTGAGGAGCAAGTCTTCTCTGAGGTTCTTGAGACGTCATTAAGCTCTGACAAGTTCTCTCAAGAAATATTCCAAGGACCTCGGACCTCGAGAAAGTTGATTCCCTCGAGAAGTGCACTTTCGGACCGCTGAAAGATGCTCAGTTCTCTTGAGGAAGTGCCTACTCAGTCCTCAGAGCAAACTCAAATTCCCATTGGAAGTTCAAATTCCCTGTTGAGGAAGTTCAAATTCCTGCTGAGGAAGTGCGGCTCGGACCTCGAGAACGGTTCAGTTGGTGAGGAGCTGCCCAACCCTCGGATATTCTTGAGCCTCGAGGAGCCGATGAACTTTGATGAGCTCTGGTGATCTTTTACTTGATCCTTCTTGACTTTTCCTCTTGAACACGAGAGCCCGATGCTCAAGAAAGGTGGTGAAAGAGAAAATGGCAAATAGCAAGGGGGAGCGGTTCATTCTTGACCGCTACTCTGAGCTTAGCTCATTCCCGACCTCCAAGACATCTTCTTGATTGAGGTCAACGGTCTTTATCCTCAACCCAGACTCTTCGAAATGCTCAACATAAAGCTTCATTCAGGTGAAGATTTGGTGGAGCGAGGAAATGACTTCTGCTCCTTTGAATTCTCGAGATTCAGGAAAACCAAGCTTCGGGATGAAAATGTCGATTTTGATGAAATTTGGTGAAGAAGAAAGTTGCTGAGAGGAAGGATGCTGAAGTTGGTGCCCCGAGCTCCAAAGACAAATCTCAGGATGGGGACCAACAAGGGGATGATGAGGGTCAATCTCAGTAGGAGAAAGACCAAACTGATGCTGAAGAGCCTGCTATCGAACATCCTCAGGCTGAAGTTAGCCTTCCAGGTAACTTTTATGCTATTAACAATTATGCGGGATTCTTGAAGTACCTATCTTTAAATCTGTAATGTCTGATATGCAGACTGAGGCTCAGGTGGACACCCAAGCTCAGGGTGATGCTGAAGCTCAGGTTCAGACTGAGACTCAGGCTGAACAGCCAGCTCAGGAGAAACAACAGATATCATATGCTCCTGAGATTGATCTCACCCCAGTGATGGAGAAGTTGGAGAAGGTTGAGCCAATCCTGAACAAAGTTGCTTTCGGAGATGGAGGGAGGTATTGGCCACCAAATTCGAAAGATGGAAAGCAGGTTCTTCTTGGACTGTTGCAACTTGAGAATACTCTTTCGTAAAGGCCCCTCCATGGAAGGAAAGTTAGAAAGAAAGATGGAGGTCAAAGTTGAGCTAAATCTGGAAAAGGGAAGCATCAGGAACAGACAAAAATTCTTGAAACGAAATTGGTAGAGAAGAATGAGATCTTTGGTGAAGAATCTTTGTTGAGAAATGAGCTCAATGCTCATGGCCAAGATAATGATTTATGTTCAAGGAAGCTCTCTCTGCCAATTTGCTCATATATCTGAAGAATTCTCGATGGCGAAGAGCCACCTAAGAAAAGGTCGAAGAGGAGCAAGATCGGTTAAGCGAGGAGGTGCGTAGTGTCGATAAAAAGCGATATCATATGGACACAACACTCTCCAAGCTTACGCGAAGTATGGTTCAAGAAGGGGAAAGACCAGGAGCTAATCTCGGAGAATTATTGGAACATACTTTGAAAGGCAAGACTTATCAAAGGAAGGTGAAAAAAAAATCATTCTTTGAAGCCATGAAGGAAATCGAGGCCACCTTTGAGAAGCTAAAGTTTAAAAAGGTAAGAAAGCCGGTACACTTGAGGTTTTGAAGAAACAATGCAAGAAGTTCTTCAAGAGAACCGAGTGGTAGAAGAGTTAGGACAAGCGTGTTGAGATGAATTGCCCATCATCAAAAGAAAGGTGGCGTTTGAAGAACTGAGGGCAAAAAAGAGCTAAGGCTTCTAAGCCAATCGGAGGAAGTTAAACACGGATATTGAAGAATCTGAGGAAGTGCCACAAAATAAGGTCTTCAATACCAGAAGTGCTCTGAAATCACTCCAAATTGAGCAAGCTAAGAAAATCTGTTTATACATTTTGTCTTTTCGATGTCGAGAAAGAAAGATGGAAGAAGAAGCGAAGAGAAGGAAATGTTTCAAGAAATTTGCAAGCAAGATGAGGGATTGCAAAAGCGAAAAGAAATGGTCGCATGTTGACAAATGGATGCCAATCGACTCAACGATGCATGGGGAAGAAATCAAAGAACTTTTTGGTTCTACTATGATGTCTTAAGAGAATGGAGAGGGGAGAGCTCGAGATCCCAATGAGGCTTTCATAGACTATTTCGACCTTTTATCAAAATATCTTCAAAATTTGGATCAATCTTGCGGATGAAGGAAAGGTTCGGATAACATTTACGGTCCATACTCGTACCCTCCTCTCTAAATTTGGAGAATGTCTTGGTGAATGAAAAAGCCATTTCTCAAGAAATTGCTTTCGATCGCCATTCAGTTGGGCTGACGAGGGAACAATCGATATCATTAAAGAGAGAGATCTTATTTGAAAATATTATGGAATGTTCAACCTTGAAGTCCCTGCTGATGAGGTGGAAGATCAGAACTGAAGAGCCCGAGCAGAAGAGCAAAAGAAGACCGAAGATGAAGACTCAAAAGATTCATGTAATCCTTTATCTTTTTGTCTTTTTGATTTTTTTCAGATAAGATTCATTGTAATTTGTAACTGTCTACCATTCATCAATGAAACCTTATCATTTATGCTCAAAAGATAATATCTCATTATCTTAATTTACATGTCTTTACTTTTGATATGCCTGAATGTTGTCTCTGAGAAAATTGTTGGGAGACTTATTGTTTGGTGATGAAATTGTTGGGAGACTTATTGTTTGGTGATGAAATTGTTGGGAAATTCATTACTGAAGAAATTGTTGGGAAATTCATTACTGAAGAAATTTTTGGGAGATAAATCAATGTTGTAATAGTTAAAACTGAAACCTGAGTATAGGTTAAGTGTTTTGTAACAAGATAGGTTTTGGCATCATCAAAAAGGGGGAAATTGTTGGGAGATGAATTTAATAAAAGAAGATTTTGATTAGATCCCAAAACCCCTGAGTATGACATGTTCAGGATAATCTTGATAGATGAGTCAGGATTCAGTTTTAGAGTCTTCAGGATGTTATCTGCACAATGTATAGTCGGCGGATATAGATCGAGTTAAATTACGAAGATTACGAAGACTCGATAAGTTCGAAGAAAAAGAAACCGAAGTTTCGATATGAAAGATGAAACCCCGAAATCAAGACTCGGTGAGAAATAGAAGCGAAGACTTCGGAGAAATCGAGATATCAAGACTTCGGTATGAGGCCGAGAATCAAGACTTCGGTGAAAGCGAGAAATCGAATCAAGACTTCGGTATGAGGCCGAGAATCAAGACTTCGGTATGAAATCGAGAACAAGACTCGATATATCGGTCGGTATATCTGTGAAGACTGAAGACAAGACACCAAGACTTCAGACCAAGACTCGAAGACTCAAGACACCGAAGACTTAGAAGACTGGAAGACTCGGGGAAGACTCAAGACACCAAGACCTCGGGAGACCAAGACTCGGAAGACTCAAGATAAGATCTGAGATCAAGATCAAGGATACCGGAAGACACCGCAGTAATTATCAAGACTCGAAATGTCTTGAATGCTTTCGATAAAACTGCCAATGTTCCGAGGCATCAAAAATTTCTATCTGAAGGACACAATCCTGAGAAAAACGCGATTGCTTAGAAAAATAGATATTGCCCAAGACATTCCCATGCAGACAAAAGGAACTAAGACAAAGTGTTGTTAAGGTTATATCACTCAGAGATAGTAACCAAAAAGAGCCGTTGAGCTTGTCTACATTTAACTTTGAGACAAAAAGTCAAAAAAAAAAAAGAAAACGACTGTTGTTCTTTCTTGACGCGACAACGACAGTCAACTGAAACATGTCGATGAGTACTATGTTCCAGGCGCAAAAAGTGATGACCAGCTACATGAAAACAGTTTACCTAAAACGTGCTAGGGAGTCTCAAACCCTAAATATAGCCGTTCATCACACACCATAAGAGGAAACTCACGAAGCTATCTCTTCCAACAGACAATTTTTCAAGAGTGACCTTGGTGTTTGCCTATAAATACTTGTGACCATCTACATTGAAGGTTACGGGAAATTTGTAAGCAACTCAAGAGCTCAAACTTATTATTGCAAGTTGAAGCACTCGAAAACCCAAGATTTCCCAAGTACTTTATATCGAAGAGAGCTCATTCCACTAAGCCTAGCTTGATAAGATATATCCAAAGCTTAGTCGAGATATCCTAGCCTTTGCATTGTTCTTAATTGTAAAGGATATCTCATCCTAGTTGGAAACCAACCAAGAAACCCCAAACCCTTTGTAAGGTAGTTTGAGTGTGATTGTTGGTGAGTTGGAGTTGTAAAGAGTTAGTAAACTACATTGAGGTAGTCAGAAAGCTCTAGAGAAGAAGTGAGTAAACTATCTTGGATAGTCAGAAAGCTTGTGTGTGTTTTGAGTTAGTAAACTACAGAGGTAGTCAGAAAGCTCAAAATAGAAAGGTTAGTAAACTACAGAGGTAGTCAGAAAACCTTAGGAAGTGATTAGTGAATTTCTCTGAAGAATCAGAGAGAGTGGACGTAGGAGCTTGAGTCTCTGAACCACTATAACTTGCTGTGTTATTTGCTTTCTGTATTTCTTTGATTATCTGTTGCATATCTTTAAACTGAAAGCATATTTTCACTGATACTCAGTTGGAATCAATCCACTGAAGTTGCATATAACTGAATCACAGCCTAATCACTATTCCATTAAAAGGAATATTTTTAGCAAAAGCATTAAAACGAGTATAAACTCAGGGCCAACCATTTCGCACATCTGAGTAGCTAGAACAGATAGTTTCCAAACTGAACTTACTCTTCTGAGGGTTCAGTAAGTTATTTATCTGATCCAAGCAGCTCAGGATCTCTGAAAACTCAGGATCTGTTGGGATTATCTGAGGTATCTGAAAGCAGCTCAGGATCACTGTCTCATATAGACTTTGACTCAGAGCGATCTGTGCTTCTCAGGACCAAATCATCAGGACAACCTGACCCAAGCTGACCTCAGTAAAGAAATGTTTTAAAAACACTTAACACGTGTATTCCCCCCATAAAGGTGTAAGACTCGTTTGCACCGGGACCAACAACCATAATGCGTAAGACTTACAGGAAAGATGTGTTATCTCATGTTTCAGCTGGAAACTACCGCGCTAAGATGGTGGAAATGTTTATGTAGCCCCCTTATAGGGTTGTTCTCTGACATTTGGTTGGTAAGATTTGGAATCGAAACCCCTATTTTGCTATAACTTGTAGACATGTGTTGGTATTAAGACTGTGAAGTTTTTGTTGTGCTGGATATGTTCATGATCATTTTGATTATGTTGGTCTGTAAAACTTATGGATTGCTTGATTTTGTTGTGGCGGATTTTGTTGATCATTGTGATGGTAGTAAGTTTGATGTGAAGTTTATTATGGGATCAGATTATTATCTATTTATTTGATTTTGGGTACCTGTTGGTAATGTTTTTTATTTATAAAACACTTTTGGTGCAAATTTTCTTTTTAATATGTCAATTTTTTGGTGTAATTATTATATATTTGATATTTATGATGCAACTATAATTATATATGTGTTATTCAAAGATTTACAATAACAAAATAACTCATAATTTAAAAAAAAAATATCAGAAGTATTCAGCCTAAATGAAATGGAAACCAAAATTAGTTGTCTACTCATGGGCTAAAAATTGAGAATTTGTATAAATCAGATATCAGTGGCTCATTTTGGTTCATTAAAAAATATGGCAGTTATACATACAATAAAAATTTAATAATAAACAAAAATTGGTTTGAGGGTCCCTAGACGTGTGCAAAAAAAATAATACTTGTAGTGCAAACTTGGAATATTTTTGGCCATTTATTGTAAATATTACCGTTAGACATGTGACCGTTTTTTTGGTCAGATATAGCCATTGGAATTAGTACCGTTTATTTTGCTTCAGATTCCCTTTTTTTGGCCTATATATATGTGTCACAAAAGATTTTAACATACTCCCACTTTATTAACCTTCATCATATATACACATATGCAACCAAAAAAGTAGTAATTTTTACACTCCTTACCACCCCCACCTCAAAAAACAAAATAAAGGCCTACAAAAAATGTCATCTAACAGTCGCACCACATTGAGAGATGATTACCCGAGGTATGTACGAGAGACTTGTCATGAATGTGGGCGGACGCCTTTGATATCTTTTTCTGAAACCGATCAAAAACCCGGTAGATTGTTCTACAGATACCCAATCCATGGGTGGTGTGGTTGGTGTTTGCCAACACATTGGGGCTTTCAAAGGAATGAGGAGGATGAAGTTTCAAGTATGCCACTAAGATTTGATGCTAGGGTGAGGACTACTACTACATGCAACTCCTACCATGTCAATGTTCCTACGCTTTTGGTTGGCAATATGATTACAGCTATTGTGATGCTCTTAATTGGTGTTTGGATCAAGAGTCTATCTATGTGATTAGTCTACTTGTATGCAGTAAATGTGTACTGAAATTTTTTCTATAAAATATTAATGCAATATCATTATTTCTCTCTACACAAAAAAAAAATATCTATGAAAAAATATCTATGAAAAAATTAGTTATCAGGTATTAACATATTGGTGCAAAAAAATTGTACAAAAAACACAAAAAATGTAAAAAAATATTCCAAGTTTATCTTTTGCTGACATGAGATATAAACATCTGTAAAACACAAAAAAAATATTCATCTTCAAACCTTTGAACACAAAAAAATAAGTCACAAAATGTCAAACACAAAGTATCATCATATATAAATTGGTTTCCCCCATATTACAATGATTTGAGTTAACTGCAAAATATCACTTGTTTTTCATACAAAATGCATCACCCAAGCTAAACTTGCGATCAATAAATATTATTTTCCAAGTTTCGCACGACTGATAAAAAACCACAAGTAAATAACAGACCCAAAACATGTAAAAACACCCCTTACTGTGAGTCATCAGTTTCAGCGTTTACGTCCGGTTCGCGTAAACAAGTGACAAAGTCATGGCTTACCCATTGACAACATCTCGTGCACCAGATTTTCTTCCGCTTAGGGTACTCGCCGTATGAAGGGATCCTTTTTGAAGGTGGATGTCCTGGAGGACGCTTTAATACTGGAGGTAGTATCTTAACTTGTGGCACATCTGACTCACATTCGAACCTCTCCGTCCCTGGGATGGGATGTATATTGAAACTGTAGCATTCCCATTAATTTTTTGTGTAGTAACACTCGTCTACCCGACTGTAAACTGATTTGCAATTCCTTTTGATGACTGCAACGACGTGTGCACAAGGGAAGCCCTTAACCTGCCATTGGTGACATGAACACATCTTCTTGGTTAGACTAACCACAACTAATGGCTTGGATGATACTAAGAATTCCCCATCCGATGATAACCTGACCTGCCATGATCTAGAAATGTCTAACAGATTAAACCAGAATTCCTCTTTACTAGGGCACAACGCACCGGTCCAAGTTTTACAATCTTCCCTCCTTTCAATATACCACCTTGATATTTCTACAATATAAAATAAAAATAACTGTTAATTGTTCAACACATCAATATAAATCATGGATAGTTGATGACAATGAAAAAATATAAGTAATAGTGAATCCATAATATACAGACCTGTGCGAATGCAATCGATCATATATGTTATAGGTAGCCCCCTAGCTTCTTTAATCCAAGAGTTGAATGATTGGCGGATTGGATGTCATTTCACGATACCCGAGTTATGTGTGGCGAAGTGGCGATGACCTACTTGTCTTAAAGCAAGCTGTGCGAAGCCATTCTTGACTGTCCGGGCAACCAACCTTCTTAAAAGTTCAATTTTCCTATCAAAGATACGGACCGATATGGTGTGTATGCGCGTGATTTGAAGTAACCACACATTTTTACACGATCATCATTTGTCCATCCTTTAGCAAACCGCCCCTTAAGGTTAAGGTCATCAAAGTGGTATAGGCGGAAAAAAATGTCTTGGTTCATCGAATCTGATTGGGAATGAAGACATTAAACTTGTGTTCTGTCGAAATGTAGAATATGGGATTATCGTATTTGATATTATCTCGAAGCTTGGTTAAAAACCATGTCCAGTTCTTTGTAGTTTCAGATGATACAACAACAAAAGCCATTTTAAAACAACCCTACGTGTGAAAATCAAAATTATTGCAAATCAAATAAATGCGTGTGGTCAAACATATATATTGTACGAATATGATCTTTGATAATAATTGACTGCGTCCGCATACTATTATCTCCGTCTTTGGCGGTTGCTGATAGTAGAGTACCTTTTGCTCTTCCATTCGTAAAGGTGCCATCAATAAATAACATTGGCCGACACTTCCTAAACCTATCTATGCACGCTTTGAAAGCTATGAAGACGCTTTCAAAACAATTTGTTTTGTCTTTCTTTACCAAAGAAACAACACTACCTAGAAAACACTCGAAAAGCAAAACAAAAACAATATGTCATCAAGAGAGTCATATGAACAAAAAAAATGTATATAATGCAGAAATTTATAGCATATAATTGAAAAGCCAATACTCAGTTTGATGCAAAAACATATTTTTGCATCATACACATAAACAATTTCACAAATGTGTAAGTTTAAATATTTTTTTAAAAATACCTGGATTTGTCCTTTCGATAGCAGTGCAATACCATCGCAACTGATCATATGACTCTTCATAACTGCCAAATATTTGGTCTATACCATAATTAAGAAACAAGCTTTTCATAATAGCCCTAGCACTGATCGTTGGGTTTAATCTAACATCCTGCAATACTAAATCACCCATAATCCTAGTTCACATGCGGCTAGTCGCATCATTAACCAAATTACCAACACATTTGCGAATTAGATTATATTTTGACACCTCAAAATATGCTGCGACGTTTTGTTGCTTAGCTTTTATATACCAATCACAATCACACGTATCAGACTCTGAACAAACAACTGAAATGTATCTAGGTGTGTTCCTAGTATATTTGAAATTGAAGCCCATTTGTGTGGAGTACTTGATGAGCTCAACTCTAAATTCAACTGCACCACCAATAAATTCAAGGCCAACACCCAAATCCATAATATCTGACCAACTATCAGACAGTAGGGGTTTACGCTTAAGAGTAGGACAAATGTCGTAACTAGGGAAACTACGTTTACCACCAAACTCTGCTTGTTGACCCTGTCAATTTTTTTCTTAACATGTTTAAAGGGTATCTTAGATTGTTGGGCACTACGTTTACCACCATTGATGGTTTCATCATTGTCCTCCACATCAACATCATCACAAATACCATGATTATGCCTACTGTGCATATTGGGAGATTTATCAACCACTATTTTTAATTTGCATAGACACTATTTCTTTATATGTAAGCTGGCAGAGTTAAATCAAATTCATGAAATCATTCTCAGAATCCAGGAAACAATTGGTAACAGTACCAACTGAAAATCGACATTCAAGATTACAAAGATTTAAACCAGACCACTTACCAACAACCTGGGAAGCAAAATGTAATCTATATTGAAAAATGCACTCTCCCATGTGCTCAACGTTGAGTATGATATCCATAGACATTGATTAGTACCAAAGAGCCATATTAAAAAATGTAAGAATCTGGATTTTAAAAACGATTAGTGCTCAAAGCTATATCTAAAGCAAACCCACCCAAAAAAAGTTTAAAAACCAACTAGGTTGCTTGAAATCAAACCCCAGATTGTGAAAAAATCTCTGTCGATTCACATCGGTCGATTTTTTTTTTAAACAAAAATGATTTCTCTCTAAAAACCCATCCTTGAAATTATCCCCAAAAAAGAAGGCTTCTTTGTGATATGAAGTGAAAATTTAGAATTTGAATTCACATAAGGAAATTGGGGATTGTACTATACCTGCTCTACCTCTGATGGGACGTCTGCCTCCGCCGTCTCGTCTGATGAAATTGTGCAGCGGTAGCTTTGAAACCCAAGTTTAAACCGAAAATTAGTTTGTTTATAGGGTTGGGGGTACTAAGGAAATTTCAAGGCTCACTTTGTACCTATGAGTAATATAGGATTTGGAGTGCACTTTTGAGTAATAAAATTAAAACTTTGTACCTAAGAGTAATTTTCCCTTTTTTTTTTTTGCGGGTTAAGTAATTTACATCTAATGATTTGGTGAAATAATTATTTATTATATATCAACCTTATAGTAGCTCATGTTGATTTATTTATTTACTCGTAAAAATCACGGGTAATACTAACTAAAATTGCATATCTATTTTATTTAAGGTATACTTATATGGTTTTCTTGATATCTATATTTCATACAAGGTGCTTAATTTATGAGTTGCTTTGAGGATTTTTAGTTTTTAGGTTCTTATTTTTATGTCTAATGATTAGGTGAGATATTCTTCATTACATCCAACCTTAGAGTTCATGTTGATTTATTTGATTGTTGCACAATTTGTGTTGGTTTAATTGTTTCTTTGGCAAGTGAGGTACTCTTCATTGTACAATAAAAACTTCCCATAGAAATACTCTATATATGAATAACCTCTCTATAGTAATAAAAAATCATGGTCCAGATCGGGACGAGTTATATTTAGGAATAAACTCTACATTCTAATAAGTCATATACTCTTGGTCTCGTCTTACGGGTTTATGTCTCTATATAGGAATAAATGACATTATTTGCAAAAAAATATCTTTCTTTTGCATAAGTTTAAGATAGCATTCATTTTATTTAAAATTGATTGAGAATCTTGATTTTATTTATATCCTTCAACTTGTATTTATGTGATTGCTACACAATTTTTGTTGGTTTAATGGTTTCTTTTGCATTTTCTTACTAAATCATCATTTTTATTTAAGATGCTTTAATTAAAATTTTTAATTAATTTTTGTTGTTGCTTTGATGATATTTCTTTTGCAGGTTCTTATTTTACATCAAATGGTATGGTGAGATAATTATTCACCATGTATCAGTTCATGTTAATTAAATTGATTGCTATTATTTTACATCAAACGGTTTGGTGAGATAATTTTTTACCGTATATAAATATTATACTTCATGTTGATTAAATTGATTGCTACACAATATGTGTTGATTTAATTATTTCTTGACAAAAACTTGTGTGAACCCGAGTTCTCTGTAAACTTGATATTTTAGTATCACTGTTATGTATAATAACTATCACTATTATGCAAAAAAACTATCACTGTCATGCACAAAAAAGATCAATGTTTACAAAATGCTTTATGTTTTTAAATGATGAAAGTTTTGTGCGTAAAAATGATAATTTTTATACATAACAGTGATAGAGTTCATGTATAAACTTGGTTCACGGGAGTGTTACTCTTATTTCTTTTGCATGTAATACTTACTAAAATTGTAGATCTATTTTACATAATGTATACCTTTTGATTTTCTTGACATATGTATTCTATTCAAGATTCTTAATTTTTGTATTACAGACAAATATTATATTTGATGAATAATGTCAAAGACTGTATTAAATCACATAAAGATTATCAAAGGCAGCGTGCTCGGATTTGATTAAAACTTCTCGGATAGGGCTAAAATTGAATATCCAGCTGATTCGGCCACTGATTTACCCCGATGTGAGCCAGGCGCTCCCCTTGTCGGTGGGCTAGGTGCCTCGGCTGGCGAGAAGAGTGTGGGAGAGTTACCTCAACTGTTTGGTCGAATGTTATTGGCGGGCCGAAAGAATGTTAGTACGAGATGCCCAAATTGTTGAAAGGCGGTGTGGGCGAAAGGTTGACAATGCAGTGGAGAGATCGCGGCTCTTGAAAAGTTGGAGATGCCCCTAGAGAAAGGTTGGCGAGATAAGCGGTGAGATGCCCCTTGTTGAAAGGTTAAAGCGTGGTGGGCGAGGCGACCCAATTATTGAGGATCTCGGCCCGATCGGGGAAGGTGTTGTGTAGTTCCTTCTTGAGATTTCAGAGACCATTTATGTTCCCTTATCTTTTCTTTGTATTGTACTAAGTTTGGCTGTAAGCCTCGACTATTATTTGGCCCTTGGTGGCGCTTTATATTCCACTCGTACTTTGTTTTATTCATATGGACAACTTTGTGCTTTATCTTCATTATTTGCATATTTATGTGTTTGTCACCTATTCAATTGATACAAATTGACAATTTTTTTGTCTTATTGTTATGCAACTTTAACGCTGTTGTGCACTAAAATATCGGATTAGGAAATGTAAATGTGGCTTACGATCTTAGTGACACAAACAAGTAATTAAGTGATTTGAGTTGTATTCATTAAATATGATTGAAAGTGGGTGGATTTTGTTATCTTAAGTGTGGGAGAGAAATTGGCAAGCGGTTTGATATAGTATTGAATTCTCTAGTCATTTGGGCCATAAATGAACCCTATTTATAGTGTTGGGGAGAGTGGAGCTCACTCTCCCGGATGCAAGTACAAAGAGCCAAAAGTAATTATGCTACACATTAAATGCTATAAGGCCCGATGTGATTACATACGGAGATCGCGGAGGTCGATTCGATGTAAAGTACCTCGCGCCCCCATTCACACCTCGGCCACCGGAGTAATTCCCCAAGTTTTCAGGGAATTAACCCTTTTAGTACCCTAACAAACCGTCTTGCATCGTCCTTCGCCGGATTTTCTCTAACTCAATCCCATTTTAGGAATGATCATCTGCACTAACTCTCTGACACACGTCTTATCGTAGTTAATGCATCGATCTCGGGTGAGTGCAAGGTTAACGAGCTCGCAGTTCGTCCAATTCTAACTAAAGATTATCGACCATCAGTGTAGTTGACGTTTCGCTTGGTCATAGATTTGTTTCTTGAGGCCCGAAGTGTCGTGTACGGGGCCCATTTCATGCCGAGATGCACACAACAAATGCTTTATCGTTTTGCAATTGGCTAATCGTCTTATTTATACACGACTTCGTTGTCTTACTTTTTTCCGCAACTTTCATGCCTTTGAATGCTTTGAATGGAATATTGTGAATATTTTACGTTTATGAACTATCTATTTAGGTACTCTAGCCTATCGACTTCCTTGGAAGGTCGACGACCAGCCCCTTAATTCATGACATAAAATGTTCTAATCGTCTTATTTTTATGTGATTTTTGCCTTAAAATTTTTGTTCTTATTTTAAAGGCGACTTGATGCTTAACATTTTAAATGTGATTTTTTTACTTTATGAACTATATTTTGGGTACTCATCCTATCTTATTTTAAAAATTCATGATGCAAAAAATGTTCTAACGCTTTATTTTTAAATGATTTTTTGCCTTAAATTTTTGTCGCCTTATTTTATTTTTATCGTTTAATGAACTATATATTTTACGTTTATGAACTATATCTTTAGGTACTCTGGCCTATCGACTTCCTTGGAAGGTCGACGACCTGCCCCTTAGTTCATGACATAAAATGTTCTAATCGTCTTATTTTATGGCGATTTTTGCCTTAGCATTCTTGGGTCGTCTTATTTTGGCGCGACTTGATGCCATAGCATTTTGCGTTTAGAAAACATAAAAATTGATCTCGTAAGAGGTCAGCAGACCTGCCCCTAATTTCTGACCGCTAAAATATATGTGCATCATCTAAAACGGCTTAATTTTGGGAAACTCGTAATAAGATGAAAATGACAACTTATATTATAAAAGGCAATGTAGTTTGATTACATGGAAAGCTCGACTACATATTTGAAATATAAAACTTCTCTTACGGATAAAACTTTTTGAGGTAGGTGGCATTCCATGGGTATTGGGCCGGGGTCCCATCAACGTCTTCAAACTCGTAAGCTCATTTGGCAAGACTTTGGCGATTTTAAATGGTCCCTCCCAAGTTTGCCCAAAAGGGCCCTTGTGAATCCCCATAACTTTCTTCAAAATGAGGTTGCCTTTTTTTTAGCTGGCGAGCTCGCACCTTTAAATTGTAGTACTTTTCAGACTTTTGCTTGTAGGCTGCATTTCGAATGTTGGAGCCGATTTTCTTTTTCTTCAGATGGTAGTTTGAGCTCAATTACTTGAGCTCGATCATTATCTTCATTGACGTCCTGTGATGTTCAATATATGGGAAGTTCATACGCACGGATCACTACTTGAGATCCGACGCAAGTCTGAATGGAGTTTATTAGTTAAATTTACTGCGTGGTCTGTATGACCAAAGTATTTTCGACAACTTGCTAGCCCATGTCCCCTTCGACCCCTCGATCCTAGTCTTCAGAGTGTGTTTGATTATTTTGTTGACGGCCTCAACTTGGCCGTTGGATTGTGGATGGTAGGGAGTGGAGAATAGCTTAGTGATGTTCCACTTGTTGATAAAAGTATCTATTTCTAATCCATCGAACTGCTTCCCATTGTGGGATCTGATTTGCAGGAAGGCGAACACATATGATATTTTTCCAAATAAACCGGATGATGGCCGCTTGATCTGTGCTTCCGCTTCGGCACATTTTGTGAAATAGTTCACAGCCACTACATTGAATCTTATGGTGCCCGGGGCTATGGGCAAAGGACCAACTAGGTTGATCCCCTATTTGGCAAAGTGCCACGGGATGTAGATCGAGATGAGTTCATCTGGAGCGAGTTTGATTGTTGGGGCGTAGGTTTGGCATCTCATGCATGCCTTTGCATATTCTAGTGCATCCTTCTTGAGAGTAAGCCAGAAATAGCCTTGACGGGTTGCCCTCCTGTGTGATTTCCACAAATTCCTTAGTGAATGTCCTTTATGATCTCTTTGCCCACCTCCAGGGTCACACACTTCAATAATGGTAGGGCAAAGCCTCGCTTATATAATTGCTCGTTGATTATCACGTACCTAGCGGCTCGCATCTAGAGCCTACGAGCCTTCACTCTGTCTTCTGGCAGCTCACCGGTTTTGATGTATTTGACTATTGGAGTCATCCAGGTATCCACTTCTGGATTGAGGTTAGCGATCGTGACTTGGCTTCCTAAAGGAGCGAGGAGTTTGATGATGGTGATGTCCGACATGTCGGCCACACCTTCTAATGTTGCTAGCTGAGCCAGCGCGCCGGCTTGAGTGTTCTTCTTCCTCGGCATTTGGCTGACAAACCTGCTCAAAATTCTTCATTAAGCTTATCGTTATTTTGTGATAGGCGATTATCTGCTCACTTCGGGCCTCATATTCGCCCGACACTTGAAAAGCAACTAATTGAGAGTTGCATAAAATTTGAAGTCGTTGAACACATATGGCCATAGCCATCTCTAGGCCATTTATCAATGCCTCGTACTCGGCCTCGTTGTTGGTAGCCTGAAAGGTGAAATGTATTGATGTTTTGAATGACTTTCCTTCTGTACTAATCAATACCACTCTTGCCCCGGTTCGCTCATTGGTGAACGAGGCGTCGACATAGAGTTCCCAAGGAACTCACTCCGTCTTAATTTGATCCGAAGGGAAAGTCAGCTACACTATGAAATCTGCTAGAGCCTGCACCTTAATCGCCGCCCATGGAGCATAAGTCACCTCAAACTGGCCGATTTCAATTGACCACTTCAGGCACCTCCCGGCCGTGTCGGGTTGATGTAGAATTCGGCGTACTGGCAGCGAGTTCAGGACTTTGACGTGGTGATCAAAGAAATAGGGGCGAAGTTTTCTGACACTCATTACCAAAGCGTACGCGAGCTTTTCCAATGGAGGATACCGCAACTCGGCGTTGTTCATCGACTGGCTCACTAAGTATATCGGCAAGTGTGTTTGCCCCTCTGCTCTAACCAATACCGCGCTCAAAGACGCTTCTGAAGCTGCCAAGTACAAATAGAGCTTCTCGCCCAGGACGGGCTTTTCCATTATCTGAGTGTTTGATAAATACTCCTTGATGCCTTGAAAGGCGAGTTGGCTTTGTGTCATCCATTTGAACTTTCCTCTTTTGATGACCTCAAAAAAAGACTTGCCTTTGTCCCCCATGCGCGAGATAAACCTATTAAGCATCGCTAAATGTCACATCACCGTTGTACCTCTTTGATATTCTGAGGAGCAATCATGTCCAAAACGTATTTAATCTTTGTCGGGTTGGCTTCGAACCCGCGCTGACTCACCATGTGCCCCAAGAATTTTCTCGACTCAACTCTAAAATTGCATTTTTTTCAGATTGAGCCTCATGTTGTACTTTCGCAGTATGTCGAAAGTCTGTGTGAGGTGCATATGATGGTCTTCTTTCTTCTCGCTCTTGACCACCAAGTCGCCTATATAGACTTCCATGGTCTTCCCAATCGACCCTTAAACATGTGATTCTGAGCCTTTGGTAAATCCCGGCCGTTCTTAAGACCAAAAGGCATCCACTTCAACAATACACATTCTTTTTAAAGTAAGAAAAGAAGTATGGTTTTGATCATCCTCGTACATAGCGATCGATGATATCATGAAAAGCATCCATAAAGGACATCATCTAAATGTCTGCGGTACTATCAATCAAATGATCAATGTGGGGCATGGGAAAGTATTCTTTTGGGCAAGCCTCATTCAAATCTGTAAAATCGATGCAAAGTCTCCACGAGTTGTTAGCTTTTTTGACCAAAACCGCATTTGTAAGTGTTAGTGTCCTAGAGACAATCCATTGTAAGGACATAATGCTCAGATAATATTCAGTATTGGTTTAATATTATTGTTTATTTAATATTAAATATATGGCGTTGCACTTATTAGAATATTATGTTTGATTGTTTGCATTTGTTCTTATTTGTGTTCCTCGAGTCATTGTTATCATTGGTGGTGAGAACTTCGGATGACTTAAGCGTGATTCTCAAATAGCCCCGATCAAGGATCATCAAGAATGGGATATTGATGATGCAATGGAGATTGGTGTGTGATCTGCATCATACTCTTAGAGAGTGTAGTAAGATCTCACTTACTACGAGACACTAGGTATCTCACGATAGATGCACAAATACCTTAGAGGGTATTGGTATACCCACCCGAGCAACCGTTTGATGTAGTTCCACTATATGTGTCTATGGGTGTCTCGATTAGTGGGAAGCGATCGACACTCAGCTTTTCGACTTGAGGTCAATCACATACGACATGTGTGGAGTGATGAACTTTGACCATGATAATGCTTGCGCCCGTCCTCGTGAGTAGATATGGCTTGGATTGGGTTCATCACGAAGTGCATGTGCGTGGTAGTTGAGCCAAGAAAAGGATTCATTCCTCGAAGTGGATTTATAGAGAATACTCACCTTCTCATATTAATTGGATCAAAGTCATTGGCCAATGCACGTCAACTTGGACTTTGTGGCCAAGTGTGACATAAGTGATCAATTAATGATTAGAGATAAATCGATTAAGTTATTTGAATAGACACTTCATCATGTTCAAGACTAATCGAGTATTCGAGAATGAAAGGAGGAAATCGTAATAGCCCGTGTTTAAGTTCTGGTATTTACACGTTTCTATAGCGTACCTCATATATTGAGAATGCGATTTATTATCTAGGGTTCAATTAAGGCCAGTTAGTTTGACTAATCGCTCGATATATGAGGGTCTATGGGTCACACAACAAGTAACCCCCATGTACGGATTATAGTTGGTTGATTAAGTATTAAAGTAGATTTAATAGTTAATTCATGGAGAATTAATAATATCTTAATTTAGAATTAATTATTATTACTATTTAATTAAATTAGATTTAATTAAATAGGAATCCCAAAATAATATTATGGAGTATTATTGTAGGAAAATATCGGTATGGAAAAACATATCTTTGAGATATGCTTTGCAAGATTAGGAATTATCTTCCTAATAAAGATTGCTTAAGATTTAAGTCGATCTCCCTATATATATGACATCCTGGGATTCATTATTTACTACAACAAGAAAACCTAGTTTCTCCATAAAATCTAGAATAAGAATTTTCCTAGCAAATTCCGTCTCAGATTCAATACTGGCAGATCTGTGCAAGTCTGTCTACGGGGATTACGTGGATACCATAGTTGAGAAATCGCCATCGAATCAACATGTAAGGTTTCTCGTTATGATTATTGTGTCGTTTATGCAATTATATGTTCATTGTTGGTGAACCTGTTTATTTCAAATTTATTACATGTATTACGTGTTTCGTGCCTCTAAATTCAACCCGATGGTATCGAGCTTGGGCTCTTTAATATAATTGCTTTTGGTTTATTAAAATTAATTAATTTTTTAATAACCTAAGGGACGCAGTTCTTTTGAAGAAAGCCCCATATTTTATTTGACTCTCGGTTCCTTTGGGGCTTGTTGCTTTTGTCCCCAAAACCCAAATTAGGGTTTACCCCATTTGGGGTTTTCATCATTGCTCACTTAGCCTCACGGCCCGGCGGTGCTTTCTGTGCGTTGCCGTGGGCCGGTGCTAGGTGCCTTGCCTCGCGATGCGTGCGGAAGCCCACGGCGTGTGCTCACGGTTCTCCGTCGAGATTCGCCATGGCTCACGGTTCTCCTTTGCGATTCGCTCTCCCTATCTTTGTATCTATTCACGCGGTCTTATGGAAGTGATTTGAGACACGGCGATGTATGCCTTGATTGGCTTCAAAGCGGAGAGCCACCGGAATCGAGACTACTCAGTGGTGGGGCGCCACCGCTTCGTTCGTCTCTCGCAATCTGGTTTGGTTTCGAACTAGTCTTTGACCAAGGGCAGCCGGATCGGCTTCTTCATACCTTTCGTTCGCGACCGATGATCGCCCGCAAGCTGGGCTTGTCATCGGCGACTCGGGTCGGCTCGATTGGCGCGATCACCGCGTTGCGATCTACTATTTTGTTGCCTCCGTTTCTTCGAACATTGAATCTGGACATTTTGTTTTGGTTCTTAGTTTGACTTAATGGGTTAATTGATTGGATCAATAGTGATGAAACTGAAATTCTGGAATTTGGCTGATTTGTGTGTTGAAATTTTCGGATTAGATTCGATTTGGAAAGGGTGATGATGTAGGAGGGTTGTTTTGCAAATTCGATTTAAAACAGGCCCTCCCGTGTAAATTTTGGAAATTGCACCTGAGCCCCGAGAATAAAATAAAATAATAAACAAATTAAATTGGATTTTTAATTAAGTTTAAAATTCTGAAAAGGAATTGGTTGAACCAAAAACCAAAATTCAATTAATTAGTTTAAAATTCTGAAAAGGAATTGGTTGGACTTAAAGTTTATTTTAAAAGAAGATTTATTAAAACCCACTATTAACTTGTTTACACATTTAAATTAGTTAAACTCGTTTTATGGACCGCATTATAACTGTTTAGGTAGGCGGCACCCAAATATTTGTCGGACTTTGTTAAATGCTTGGTTAGACGGCACCCAATTATTTGTTAGTCCGTGTGCATCATGTTTGGGTAGACGACGCCCGTAATTGCTCAAATATGACTTAGATATCATGATGGATCTCGATTAAGCAATTAATACCCCGCCTTTGAAAACGTTCCTCACTAAAATATGGTTTTCTCATTAATTTGATAAGATGTCTTCCATCAAAATTAAAAGTAAACCGGAGATTTCGTTTCAATGAGTACTTAAAGGCCCTCGTCTTTTGCTAGGATCTACATCTAACGAGACTTTTATAGGGACATGAAATGTCTGCGCTTGATGGTTGTAAACCAACTTAACTTTGTTTCGCTAGCCCTAGCGGGGAACAAAGGGTAAGTGACATCAGTCGAACTAGGTTCGACAAACAAGGATTTACATTTTTGCAATTGGTTTGGAGACCTACCAGTTATGCCATTGTAATGATCAACCCTCGCTGGGATTATGATGGTAGTAATGTGGATCCTAGTCCATTATGATTTATATTAGATATAAATTCGTACTTTTCCGATGAGGTCGTTAGGTATGTGAAAATAATGGAAACAAAATAAATTTTAAGGCCATATTTATTTTGATTACTGAATATTGATCATAGGAATTATGTGTTTTAATTCCCATTTTATTTTATTTCTCTAGGATTGTTGAAATGAATAACTTGTCATTGAGAAGCGTTTTGGAAACGAACAAATTGGTTGGGCCAACCTTTCTCGACCGGGCAATCAAACGTTAGTTTATTGCTCGAGCAAGAGAAGATTGAGTCGTGTTGGACACGCCAATCCTCGCTACCGGGAGGCTGGGTGCAAGAGTATGAGGGGTTTGATCTTGAGGAGTCTCAAAAAGAAGCATCAAGTGGATCTTTCCCTAGGCTCAGTTTGTTATGCTACTCCGGATGACTCCCGAGTTGCAAAGGCAGCATGAGAGGATGCTTCCCTTCGAGATGATCAAGCAGCTGAAGGATCTCTTTTGATTACGAATCGAGGTGATGAGAGATCTGTTTAGATCTGGGATGACCGAGGAGGGAAGGTTTTTCCTCATGTGTTGAAGATGATTGGGCTGATCGAGAAACTTGGTCATTTGGGCACTAAGCTCAATACCAACGTTGCTGTTTATGCCATTCTTTAGTCATTTTCCCGATTCATATTCAAGTTTAAATGGTAAACTTTAATATGAATAAAACCGAATAGACTATGCATTGCATAACATGCTAAAGACTTTTGAGTCTTCCTTTGCTAAGGAAAAGCCGGTTACTCATGGTGAGTGCCTCTACTTCCTCTGCTCGAAAAGGAAACAAAGCCCGAAGGGCAAGGCAAAGAAAGGCTCTAAGCCAAGCTCCTTAAGCCCAAAGGTGGGATTCAAAAGAAGGAGAGGGTGGACAAGGATGTATGCCTCCACTTTGAGCGAAGGGCATTGGAAGAAGGACGAAGGTTCTAGCAATTGAAAAAAGACACAAGGTGTCTCGACCTCACAGAACTGGGTATGTTTGTTATTGAGATAAACATGTCCACAAATGATACTAACTCTTTGGGTATTAGATATCTGGGTTGTGGCTCACACATTTGTACTAATGTGCGGGGTCTCAAGCATAGCAGGCGATTAGGGTTAGTGAAGTCTCATTTTGCTGGGAATGGATCAAGAGTTCTTCTTTGAACTTGTTGACACTTATGTTTTAGATTTACCCTCTGGTTTTAGACTTGAACCCCGATAATTGTTATTTTACTCCTTCTATTACCCGCAACATTATTTCTATTCCTATGTTAGATATTGAAGGTTTTTCCTTCCATTTTGCAAATAATAATTGTTATTTTGTGCTTAATGGTGATTTGTATGGAAATGCTCCTTTATTAAATGGCTTATATTTGTTGCATTATGAACACAATATTCTTAATATACAAAACAAAATTCACTCAAACACAAGAATCATGAAAACAAGACTTACTTGTGGCATTGCGAGACTTGGTCATGCAAATGGGAAAAGAATTGCAAGGTTAAGAAAGTTAGACTACTTAACCCCATTCGACTTTGAGTCTTATGGTAATTGCGAATCTTGTCTCAAGGGCAAGATGATCAACAAACACTTTTCTGGTAAAGGGTTCGTACCAAAGAAGTTCTAGAGTTGATCCACAGTGATGTTTGTGGACCACTGCCCACTCTAGCTAGGTGTCAATTTGGCTACTTAATAACTTTCACTAACGATTTCTCTAGATTTGGGTATGTGTATCTAATGAAACACAAGTTCGAATCAGTTGAGAGATGAATTTAATAAAGAAGATTTTGATTAGATCCCAAAACCCCTGAGTATGACATGTTCAGGATAATCTTGATAGATGAGTCGATTCAAAGAGTGTTCGGGGATTCTCGCACCATGTATAGTCGTGAGAGATAGATCAAAGTTAGATTCTCAAGATTCTCAAGACTCAAAGTAGAAGTTTATGAAGCTGGATGTTTCAAAGATGAAATCGAGAAATCAAGACTCAAGATGAAATCGAGAAATCAAGACTCAAAGATGAGATCGGAAATCAAGACTCAAGATGAGATCGAGAAATCAAGATTCGTGATGTAAATCGAGAATCAAGACTCAAAGATATCGGTGAGAGAAATCAAGACTCGAAGACACCGAAGACTCGTAAGACTCAAGACACCTAAGACCTCAAGATAATGAATACAAAGGATATCAAGGCATAGTTTTCAAGACTTCAAGAATTCATTGCTCGAGATAACCTGAATGTTCCGAGACACTGAAAAATATCTATCTTACAAACCGAGAAAACTCATATACACAAAAAAATAGATATTGCCCAAGACATTCACATGCAGACAAAAGGAACTAAAACTAAGTGTTGTTAAGGTTATATTACTCAGAGATATTGACCAAAAAGAGCCGTTATGTTTGTCTACATTTACTGAAGACAAGAGCCAATCAGAAGAAGACAAAGTACTTTTCATACGACCTTTGAAAGCGACAGTCAAGTCAAGCATGTCAAGAATCTTATGTTCTGATGCAAAAAAATGATGGGATTTGCATGAAAAGCATATTGCCTAAAACATGCAAGGGAGTTTCAAACCTTAAAAATAGCCGTTCATCACACACAATAAGAGGAAACTCATGAAGCTATCTCTTCCAACGGATAGTTTTTTCAAGAGTGACCTTGGTGACTGCCTATAAATACTTGTGACCCTCTACATTGAAGGTTACGGGAAATTTGTAAGCACTCAAGAGCTCAAACTTATTATTGCAAGTTGGAGCACTCAAAAACCCAAGAATTTCCCAAGTGCTTTACATTGAAGAGAGCTCATTCACTAAGCCTAGTTTTGATAAGATATATCCAAAGCTTATTAGAGATATCTTAGCCTTTGCATTGTACTTAATTGTAAAGGATATCTCATCCTAGTTGGAAACCAACCAAGAAACCCCAAACCCTTTGTAAGGTAGTTTGAGTGTGATTGTTGGTGAGTTGGAGTTGTAAAGAGTTAGTAAACTACATTGAGGTAGTCAGAAAACTCTAGAGAAGAAGTGAGTAAACTATCTAGATAGTCAGAAAGCTTGTGTGTGTTTTGAGTAAGTAAACTACAGAGGTAATCAGAAAGCTCAAAGTAGAAAGGTTAGTAAACTACATTGAGGTGGTCAGAAAACCTTAGGAAGTGGTTAAGGAATTTCTCTGAAGGTCAGAGAGAGTGGACGTAGGAGCTTGAGTCTCTGAACCACTATAACTTGCTGTGTTATTTGCTTTCTGTACTACTTTGATTATCTGTTGCATATCTTTAACTGAAATCATATTTTCACTGATATTCAGTTGGAATCAATCCACTGAACTTGCATCTAAATGAATCACAGCCTTAATCACTATTCCTTTAAAAGGAAGGTTTTCAGCAAAGCTTAAAATGAGTATAAACTTAGGGCCAACCATTCCGCACATCTGAGTAGCTATCCAGCATTTCGGGATCTCTGGCTTCGAGGGGCTCGGTTGGGATTATCCGAGGTGATAGCGGCTTCGAGGATCATTGTCTCGGAGTAGACTTTGACTTCGAGCGATCAGGCTTCTCGGGGCAAATCATCGGGAACAACGACCCATCTGACCTCAGTGAAGAAAAGTTTTAAAATTCACTAAACACGTGTATTCCCCCCATACATGTGTAAGACTCGTTAGCACCGGGACCAACAAGTGGTATCAGATCAGGAGTTCAAAAGGTTCACTAATTTCAGAGTGACCACACCGAATCGATCTATTTTAAAACTCATCTCGATCCGATACCAACAAGTGGTATCAGAGCAGTGGTTCAACTTGACCACCTGCTTTGTTGACCATAATCTTATTTGATAAAAGATTCTTGTGGTCTACTGAACAGATCTATTTGCTGAAATCTTAAAAGGCCCAGACATCATGCCTTCTAAGAAATTTCCAATGTTCTCAGTTGAGAGCTATGATTTGTGGAGATTAAGAATGCAGACTCACCTGTATTCTAAGCATGAAAGAATGTGGAGAGTGGTTTCTGAAGGACCATTCCAATTCACTGTTGTGAATCACAGAGTTACTGAAAATGAGAGAAATGATCCTGAATTTGAATTTCCAAAGTCTGATGATCAACTTACTCCTGATGAGAGGAAGTTAGTCAATCTTGACTATATTGCCAAAGATACTTTATATAACACTATTGATGATGGTGTTATGGGAATGATTTCTCATTGTAATACTGCCAAAGAAATATGGGACACACTTGCTGTAATGTGCCAAGGCACAGATCATATTAAAGAAAACAAACTTTCTTCTTTATTGGAAAGTTTGATAGTTTTGAAATGGAAGATGGTGAATCTATTGACAAACTGGAAGTCAGATTCACTAGTATAATGAATGATCTGAATGCTCTTGGAAAGAGATACCCACAAAGAGAAGAACATTGAAAATTCTTGGGGACTATCTAAGAAATGGGATATTCATGCGAAGGGTGATTGAAAACACCAAAAATATTGATTCAATGCCATACCAACAAGTCTTCTCCGAAATTTGAAGGCTTATGAGTTTTGTGATTGATAAGAAATCAAAGAAAGGCGGCAAAAGAAAGATGATTCTTCATCTATTAAAAATGTGGCTTTCAAAGCCAAGGAAAAATCCTGTAAGACTAGATAGTCTGAGAACTCACTTACCAAAAATCAGGATGAGCTAGAGGATAAGCTAGTACTGATGGCAAGGAGGTTTGAAAGGCTTAATAGTAGATATGGAAAATATAAAAATATTACGGGAATCACAGTACCGGAGAGACTCAAAAGAGGACGGATCCAATTGAGAAAAGAAAGGACTGAAAGTTCAAGGATCTTCATCCAAAAAGAAGGACTCCAAGACTAAGGAGGAAAGTGATCAGGATGATGATGCCAACCGATGCTACAACTGCCAAAAGAAAGGTCATTTTCAATATGACCGCCCCGAGCTAAGTCTTAAGGAGAGAAAAGAAAAGGCAAGCAAAGAGAGACAAGAAGTTCTTTGAGCAAGAAAGCCATGATTGCGCAGAGGAAGAAGAACATTACGAAGAAGGTTCCACTCTTGGATGAGATGTTCTCGATATAGTGGCAATGATGACATCCATCCTAATGGCCGGGAGGAGGTAAATTCTTCTATCTCTCGTTGTTGCTCCTACACAAGCACATGAGTTGTCAAGTTCTACTGTAAATAGTCAATTTGACCTGATGGATTCTTTTGAGAGTCTTATGAAGGACTATGCCGTGTTACAAGAATCTGGCCGAATGAAACTTAAGAGCGAGAACAAAGAATCGATCACGAGAATCTAAAGTGGAAAGACTCTAAGAGTGCTGAGATCACTTCTCAATTGATGGGAACTACTGATGAACTAGATGTTCTGAAAGTACAACTCTCAGAGAAAGAGATGTTGATAGAGACCCTAAATGGAAAATTAGAGAAATCCACTAAGGAGATTCAGCTTATCAAAAATCGAGTTCAATGACCTCTCCGAGAAGCATGAAACTCTAAAAGATGTGAGGATAGTCTTGTAGAAAGCTAGCTCTATTGAATTCTGCATCTAAAGTGATAGATGAAATTCGAGTTATCAAAGACCTGCCACTATAAAAGCTGGATTTGGATACATTTCAGGGGGAACCTCACAAGGTCATCTGAATGCTGCTTCTAGTAGTACAAAGACTGTCTTTGTTAAACAAGTGGCACCTAATCTTCAGACTGAAGAAATGCCCAAAGTTTAAGACAAGGGAAAAGGACCTATGGTTCGAGAAAAAACCTGATGTTGTTCGGGAAAAAGCCTGGACCTCGTGAAAAGGCTAGAAAAACCCGACCACTCAAAGAGGGAAATTTTCGAGCCAAGACTTCAAAGCCTCAAAGCTAAGAATACAAACCTCAAGAGATCTCAAGACCAAATCAAAGAGGAATTTTCGGAAGAGAAACACTCAACAGAGACATTCTCAACCCGAAAAGACCAAGTCCTCGACATTGAAAGAAGACCCCAATTTCAAAGACAGTAACCCAAACCCTACTTGCCTAAGGGTAAATGTTTCTTGAACCCAAGTCAAAAGAGACAAAGACCAGCTGCACAAAAGCTAAAACACTGGAACAAAAGGCCCGTACCCAAGAAAAACTCTAAGGCTCATGTTCATGCTAAGGCTGGCACTCATACACAGGATACTGCTAAGGCACCTAGAGTGGTGAATGTGTATGTAGATGTTTATGGGAGACAAATCACCCACTCTAAAGTAATTAGAGTTGTTAAAGCGATTTGGATTCCAAAAGGTACAGTAAACTAACTGGTAGGACCACTACACCAAATGGGTACCACAGAATCGATCTTCTTTTCCAGGAAAGACAAGAAGCAAAGGGAAATTTGAATGAAGACATCATAGCCCTGATGAAAGGAGAGTCTGAGATGTCATTGTTGGATGAGATGAATTTCTTCTTGGACTTCAGGAGAAACATCTAAGGAAGAAATCTTTATCAGAGATCATATTGAGAAGAAAGATATCAGGATGGAGAAGATTCATACTGATAAACAAAGAGCCGATATCTTGACTAAACCTTTGGTCAATCAAGATTTCGTGAACTATCGCTTGAATTAGGGATGTTCGATCTAGGGGTATAGAAAGAAATCAAAAATTGAAGGTTTTCGGATGCATGAAGTTTTCTCGGGATTTTACTTGAGAAACTTCGGGATAAAATTGAAATCTTGAAATATGAGTCTTGGGAAACTCAGATATACTGAAGGTCAATACTCAAGATTATAATCGATGTCGCTCAAGATTTTCGATTATCATCTTGAACCTTCAATTACTCGATATTATCTTGAAATTTTATCAAGGTCAATACTCAGTAAGACTGATAGAGGAAAATTAGTCCATTAATGACTCATGAAACTCATTTATTGCTTAACTGAATCTCAGTAATCATTGGCAATAAATACCAAAACACCTGAAGGGAATTTTTGGGCGGGACCTTTGAAATACCCGAAGGAGGTCAATGGTCTGCAGGAATAGTAATTAATTGCACTGTTCATTAATCACCAATAAGGTTAAATTGGCGGCGTATTGTTCGTGAAATCGTCCTTTCATATACCCGATTAGTCGGTGTTCAATCTCAACCGTTGATTTAATTCAATCGATACGATTTCCCACGAATCAATTCTATATATTCATTGAGAATTCATTCAAAGCCCCAATTATAAAAGCCTTCGTTCTCAAAAATACTCTGCAACTAAAACCCTATATTTTGCCCAGAAATCCTTCGTCATTCTCAAAACCCTACACTAAAAAATCCTTCAAAAATGACTTTCTCCGTATATGATAAACTCTCTATTTCCAACAAGCCATGGTACGAATATGTTGTGTCGCTTGAAAGCTCATCAAAGGCAACCCACGAAGAAGAGGCTCTGCATATGATACGGGTCGCGAAGCTTACAAACCTGGTTGCAAGCCAACCGGAGGTGGAATATTCTAAGGAGGTAACTGAATTTATCTCAAACCTGAAAATAGACGAGGAGGACTGTATTGAGTCTCAGATTACAGTTTCTCATTTGGAACATAGCTCAAAATACATCGATTTTGTGAGGGAGTTGTACATAATCCCTAAGAATTTAAATGATGTATATGAGTTATGTAATAGAGGTGAAGACCCTACGATGTATATGTTGGGTAGGGAACAGGAATACCTTGATAGGATAACAGAGCATCCTATTAAGTTTGAGGCTACTTTAAATAAGAGGCATTTAAAGCCAATATAAAGAGTTTTGTTGGATATAGTTAGTAAGTGCATTATGAGCAGATCCGGCAGTTTTGAACAAATAAGTACGCCGAAGCTTAGATTGATGGCGGCTATAGAGGACTCACCCACCACTGATTTTAATTGGTTGAGATATTTAATCAGAGTGGTGAGTGACCAGGCGAAGCAAATCAAGAAGGAGGATGGTTCGATTGTCATCAAAGGTAAAATTCTTCATGCAACCAAAATAGCCTTCATTTTGGAGATGTGCCGTGAAGAAGAAGACATTTTTGCCAACTCCTCACCCTTCCCAAAGTCTAAAATCATGTTCAAGCCAACTACTACTAGAAAGACTTTGAAGGGAAAGAAAGAGAAGAAAGTGAAATAACTGCCGGGGAGGAGTCTGAAGAAGCCCATCAAGCCAGGGGGAAGGCTTTGATGGAGGTGAAGAGGGAGAAGGGAGAAGCCCTGAAGAAGAAAGCCCTTGCTCCCAAGCGCAGAAGAGTTCTCATTTCCACTGAGGAGGAGGTGAGCGAACCTGAGGAAGTCCAACCTGAGGGCCAGCAAACTCAGAAATCGCCATTGCAAGTACTGGCTCAGGTTGTGACCACTGCTGAAGAGCAAACTGAGGAACAGGTGTTCTCTGAGGTTCTTAAGACATCCCTGAGCTCAGATAAATTCTCTCAATAAATTTTCAAGGGACCTCGACCTCAACAAGCTCGGGAATTCTCTTGAGGAATTGCACTTCCGGACCTCGGATCAAAAATTTGAGCCTCAGGAGCTGTTGAATCTTGATGAGCTCCTGAGTGATCCATTCTTTGATCCTCAAAGATCCAAGACCTTCCCCTCCCGGAGCCCGGTCAAGAAAGAAAAGCGAAAGAGGACTGATGGCGAAAGCCAGTTCATATTGGGCCGAATACACAGCTCGTATCCCCGACCTTGAGGATCTCTTCTTCAGATCGAGGACAACGTTGCATTCCCCGGACATTGCCCCAAATGCTCAACATTGCCTCATTCAGAGGAGGAGATGGACCAATGAAGAGGCTGAACTCGTCGGATTGGAAGACCAAGCTCTCATGAAAATTTGATTTTGATGAAATGGTTAGGAAGAAAGCTGGGTGAGTGGAAAGAAGGCGATGTTGGTGCCAGAGCTCCAAAGATAAAGATCATGAAGGGATCAACAAGGGAATCTTTGAGAAGCAATCTCAATTGGAGAAGGAAAATATCGATTTGTCGATGACTGATATCACACATCCTCAGACTGAAGTTAGTACTCTTCAGGTAACTTTTGGCACTACTAAACATTATGCCAAGGCTACTGAAGTTTCTATCTTTAATTCTGTTATATCCGATATCTGCGGTGAGGCTCAGTGGAGACCGAGGCTCGGTGGATATCTGAAGCCCGATGGAGACTCGAGGGCTCGGTGAGCAACCAAACTTCGGGAAAAACAACAAATTCTCTATGCTCCAGAGATTGATTTCAGTCCCATTGTGGACAAGCTGGATAAGGTTGTGCCAATTGTTGAAAAAGTTGCTCAAGTTGAAGAAGCATTGGCCAACCAATCCCAGAAGATGGATGCTCTGAGTTCAACTTCAGACCTGATGCAGCTTCAGACATCTCCGAATGACAAGATGACTGCCATGGAAGGGAAGATAGATGAAGTCAAAGATGAACTAAGCACAGAGATGAAGCAATTGTATCAGGAGAGGACTTCATTTCTAGAAGCCAAGCTGGTGGATAAGAATGATCAATCGATCAAAAATGTTTAGTGGAGGAAATGGGCTCCCCGCCATGACCAAGATGATAGAGATGAAAGATGTCTTCTAATCGGTTTTGCACCATTGTCTCAAGAGTTCTCTCGTGGCTAAGAACCACTTGATGAGGCTGGAGGAAGAGCAAGATCGCTTGGTTGGAGAAGTGCTAAGTGTCGTGAACAATATCACATGGACATCAAGACTGCCTCAACTTTTCCAACGTATGGTGCCAAGAAGGGGGAAAGGCTAGGAGCCGAGTTAAAGAAGTTATTGGCACACACCTTGAAGAGGAAGGCAGACAAAGAGGCTGAAAAGAAGAATATTGCTGAAGCCTTAAAGGAAGTTGAAGCCAATGAAAAGCTCAAGTCCAAGCAAGTGGAAGAGCCAGTCTACACTCATGTTTCTGAGGAAACAATGCAGGAAACTATTGGCCGAAAAATCGAAAAGAAGAAGGGTGGAAACAAGCCAAGCCGGTCCTGAACAACCAATCAAGAGAAAGGTTGTGGCGTTTGTTGAAGCTGAGATGAAAAGAGCTAAGGCTTCTAAAGCTACTCAAAGGAAACTGATAATGGATTTTGAAGAGTCTGAAGAGGAAGCTGAGAAGGAAGTCTTCAACACTAGGAAAGCTCTGAAATTACTTCAGGTGGAACAAGCGAAGAAAAAACTGCCGCTTCAGACGAGTTCCCTTTAATAAGGAAGAAGAAAGAAGAAGAGCGGTTGCAAGTGGTTTCAAAAAGTTCCCGAGCAAAAGGAGAGGGGACAAAGAAAAACTTCGAAGTGGTCAGACATTGATAAAATGGATGCCTATCCAATTCAATGATGCCTGGGAAGAAATAAAAAGAACCTTCTGGTTTTATTATGAAGTTCTGAGAGAATGGTGGGGGACAAGCTCAGATTCAAATGAAGCCTTCATTGATTATCTGTTAACCTTCTATCCAAAGTACTTGCAGAGTTGGGTAAATCTTGCAGATGAAGGTAATGTTCAAATTGTTGCCCCGTCCATACACATACCTCCGCTTCCTAGACTAGAGAATGGCCCGTGAATGAGACAAATGATACCTCAAGAGATTGTTTCAAGATGCCATCCAATTAGGACTGACAGGAAACAACCCAGATATCATCAAAGAAAGAGATGCATTGAAGAAGAGATATTATGGGATGTTCAACCTGGAGATGCCTGTGGATGAGGTTGAAGAAGAGTGAAGAGCTTAAGCTGAAGATTGAAGAAGACTGAAGACCAAAGACTGAAGATTCTTTGTAATTCTTTTGTTCTTGTCTTACTTTTGATAAGTTCATTGTAATCTGTAACCTTTATCATACAATCAATGAAACTTTATCTTTATGCTCAAAGATAATATCTCATTATCTTTTTACATGACTTTATATTTTGATATGTCTTATGATGTGTTGTGAAATTGTTGGGAGAATTAGTGTGAAATTGTTGGGAGATTTGCCATTCTTGAATTGTAATAGGAAAAACTGAAACCTGAGTATAGGTTAAGTGTTTTTTGTAACAAGATGGTTTTGGCATCATCAAAAAGGAGGAAATTGTTGGGAGATGATTTTAATAAAGAAGATTTTGATTAGATCCCAAAACCCCTGAGTATGACATGTTCAGGATAATCTTGATAGATGAGTCGATTCGGTTTTAGAGTGTTCGGGATGTTATCCGCACCATGTATAGTCAATGATATAGATCAAAGTTAGATTCAAGATTCTCAAGACTCAAGAAGTTTCAAGTTTCGATGTTTCAAAGATGAAATCGAAAACCGATGTTTCAAAGATGAAATCGAGAAACCAAGTTTCGGGATATGAAATCGAGAAATCGATGTTTCAAAAGATGAAATCGAGAAATCAAGACTCAAGATGAGATCGAAAATCAAGACTCAAAAGATATCACCAAGAAACAAAACTCGAAGACATCAAGACTCGTAAGACTCAAGACACGTAAGATCAAGATCAAGATATTAAGATCGAAGATAAAGGATATTTGAAGGCATAGTAGTTATCAAGACTCGAGACCATCAATGCTCAAGATAACTCAATGTTCCGAGGCAATCAATATAATATCTATCTCAAGGATACAAAAATCGAGAAAAACTCATATACACAAAAAAATAGATATTGCCCAAGACATTCACATGCGCATAAAAAGGAACTAAAACTAAGTGTTGTTAAGGTTATATCACTCGAGATATTGACCAAAAAGAGCGTTATGTTTGTTTACATTTATCAAGACAAGAGCCAATCGAAGAAGATAAAGATCAGCATTTTTCGACATTTGAAAGCGATAGGTCACTGAAGCATGTCAGTAGTACTATGTTGCACTCTGCAAAAAGTGATGACCGGTTGCATGAAAAGCATATTGCCTAAAACATGCAAGGGAGTTTCAAACCCTAAAAATAGTCGTTCATCACACACCATAAGAGGAAACTCATGAACTATCTCTTCCAACGGATAGTTTTTTCAAGAGTGACATTGGTGACTGCCTATAAATACTCGTGACCCTCTACATTGAAGGTTACGGGAAATTTGTAAGCAACTCAAGAGCTCAAACTTCTTATTGCAAGTTGAAGCACTCGAAAACCCAAGAATTTCCCAAGTGCTTTACATTGAAGAGAGCTCATTCACTAAGCCTAGTTTTGATAAGATATATCCAAAGCTTAGTAGAGATATCCTAGGCTTTGCATTGTACTTAATTGTAAAGGATATCTCATCCTAGTTGGAAACCAACCAAGAAACCCCAAACCCTTTGTAAGGTAGTTTGAGTGTGATTGTTGGTGAGTTGGAGTTGTAAAGAGTTAGTAAACTACATTGAGGTAGTCAGAAAACTCTAGAGAAGAAGTGAGTAAACTATCTTGGACAGTCAGAAAGCTTGTGTGTGTTTTGAGTAAGTAAACTACAGAGGTAGTCAGAAAGTTCAAAGTAGAAAGGTTAGTAAACTACATTGAGGTAGTCAGAAAACCTTAGGAAGTGATTAAGGAATTTCTCTGAAGGTCAGAGAGAGTGGACGTAGGAGCTTGAGTCTCTGAACCACTATAACTTGCTGTGTTATTTGCTTTCTGTACTGCATTGATTATCTGTTGCATATCTTTAACTGAAAGCATATTTTCACTGATAT
Organism: Stenogyne calaminthoides; assembly: GCA_037126765.1. Classification (NCBI taxonomy): domain Eukaryota; kingdom Viridiplantae; phylum Streptophyta; class Magnoliopsida; order Lamiales; family Lamiaceae; genus Stenogyne; species Stenogyne calaminthoides. The sequence continues at coordinate 13,636,307 of JBBCBC010000026.1, forward strand.
TCAGTTGGAATCAATCCACTGAACTTGCATCTAACTGAATCACAGCCTTAATCACTATTCCATTAAAAGGAAGGTTTTCAACAAAGCTTAAAACGAGTATAAACTTAGGGCCAACCATTCCGCACATCTGAGTAGCTATCCAAGTAGCTCAGGATCTCTGAAAAACTCAGGCTCAGTTGGGATTATCTGAGGTGTCTGAAAGCAGCTCAGGATCATTGTCTCGTGTAGACTTTGACTTCAAAGCGATCTGGCTTCTCGGGGCAAATCATTAGGACAACTCGACCCATCCGACCTCGAAGAAAAAAAGTTTTAAAATTCACTGAACACGTGTATTCCCCCCATACACGTGTAAGACTCGTTAGCACCGGGACCAACAAAATCGTTTGAGAAATTCAAGGAGTATAAAGCTGAAGTAGAGAAGCATCTTGGTAAGAGTATTAAAACTCTTTGATCAGATCGAGGAGGAGAATATCTTAGCCATGAATTCACTGATTATCTAAAGTTACATAGAATCCAATCACAATGGACTCCTCCCGGCATGCCTCAAATGAATGGAGTGTCCGAGAGGAGAAACCGAACCCTGTTAGACATGGTAAGGTCCATGATGAGTTTCTCCTCCCTTCCAACATTCTGAATATGATTCCATCCAAATCAGTTGAGCATACGCCATATGAGTTATGGCATGGCAAGAAGCCAAATTTCTCTCACATTAGAACGTGGGGTTGCCCCGCATTTGTGAAGAAAATGCTCACCGTTAATTTGGAATGAAAAGGTGAAAAGGGTTACTTTGCGGGATATCCTAAGGAAACTAGAGGATATTATTTCTATCTACCTCAGAAACAAACAGTGATTGTTTCTAGACAGACCAAATTCCTTGAAGAAGACTATGTCTTCAAGGAACAGTAGTAAGACGATAGAACTTGAAGAAATTCAAGAACCACAACTTAACAAGGAGACTGATGTCTTATCAAAGCAACATGACAAAGAATCAGTGGGAGCATTCAGTAGCTCACATGGTGGAAGTTTATCTCATAGTGATCCTCTTTCAGCCAGTGGGAGCGTAATTGGAGTTGCATTACCCAAGCAATGAACTACAAGTAGGCAGAATGAGAATAGCTTAGTTCAAACTCTCGCTCAAGAGGCATCTGGAAGTTCTCAAGGAGCATCCGGAAGTGTCGCTCTTGAAGCCTCCCCGGTCAACGATGAAATCGCTGTACCACAAAATTTTCATGATCAGAATGTGTAGCCTGAACAACCACAACTCCGTAAGTCCACTAGAATTCGTAATCCGATCACCAGATATTATGGTTTCCTCGTAGAAGAACATGATAATGTGGAGATCCCGGATAAAGACGAACCAAGAACTTACACTAAGGCAACATTAGATATTGACTCAAAGAAATGGCATGAAGCCATGAAATCCGAGATGGACTCAATGTTCGTCAATCAAGTTTGGGACTTGGTTGAATTGCCAAAAGGGGTTAAACCCATAGGTTGCAAATGGGTCTTCAAGCGAAAGACTGATGCAAATGGTAAAGTATAAACCTACAAGGCTAGGTTGGTGGCGAAAGGTTATAGTCAACGCGAAGGCATTGACTATGACGAAATCTTCTCACCAATTGCTAAGATCAAGTCCATAAGAATTTTACTTGCGGTAGCAGCACATCTAGATTATGAGATTTGGTAACATTGACAAGGAAGTGTTTATGACACAACCTGAAGGTTTTATATCAAACCTAAAATCTAACCTTGTGTGCAAGCTTAAACGATCCATTTATGGTTTGAAGCAAGCTTCTAGGATTTGGAATATCCATTTTGATGAGGCTGTCAAATCTTTTGACTTCATCAGAAATTCGGAAGATCCGTGCGTTTATCGGAAATGTTGTGGGAAGAATATTGTTTTCATAGTTGTGTATGTCGATGATATACTCATTATGGGACCACTCATGTGGTTTGTGAAAGAATGGTTGTCAAAGACCTTCATGATGAAGGATCTTGGTGATGCCTGCTACATCTTAGGGATCAAGATCAATAGGGATAGATCCAAGAGGATGTTGGGGCTGTCATAGTCAACCTACCTAGACAAGGTGTTGAAGCGATTTGCGATGGAGAACTCTAAGAGAGGTTCTCTGCCAGCATGTCATGGGATAAAGTTGTCTAAGAAGGATTGTCCTTCCACGTACAAATCGATATCCTGGCAAGATGAAGGATATACCATATGCATCTCGCAATTGGATCCATCATGTACGCCATGACCGCGACTAGGCGGATGTGGCCTTTTGTCAAAGACCAACCGGTAGATACCAACAGTATTGTGTGAACCTCACGGGATTGTTGTCAAGAACATTCTTAAGTACCTTAGACGTACCAAAGATTGTTTCTTGGTCTATGGAGGACAATCAGAGCTAGTGGCAACTGGCTATGTTGACGCAAGTTTCCAATCAGACTGTGATGATTATAAGTATCAGTCGGGCCATGTCTTCGTTCTCAATGGAGGGGAGGTTAGTTGGAATAGTTCTAAATAAGAAACCACCACAGATTCAACAATCGAGGCTGTGTACATTGCTACAGCGGAAGCTGCCAAAGAAACTGTCTGGATAAAACAGTTCTTAAGTGAACTAGGGGTAGTTCCAAATGCCAGCAGTCCAATAAAGTTATACTGTGACAACACTGGTGCGGTTGCGCGCATCTAAGGAACCGAGACCCAACAACAGAAACAGGCATGTACCGAGGTGTTATCACTTGATAAGAGAGATAATCACTAGAGGGGAGATAGAGTTAGAACGTGTCCCCACGGACGATAACCTGGCTGATCCTTTCACCAAGGCTTTGAGTGTTCATGTACACACTAGACATTTTAATGGTCTAGGGGTTAGACATGTAGGTGATTGACTCTAGTTCAAGTGGGAGATTGTTAGTGTTAGTGTCCTAGAGACAATCCATTGTAAGGACATAATGCTCAGATAATATTCAGTATTGGTTTAATATTATTGTTTATTTAATATTAAATATATGGCGTTGCACTTATTATAATATTTTGTTTGATTGTTTGCATTTGTTCTTATCTGTGTTCCCTTGAGTCATTGCTATCATTGAGTGAGTGAGAACTCAGATGATTTAAGCGTGATTCTCAAATAGCCCCGATCGAGGATCATCAAGAATGTGATATTGATGATGCAATGGAGATTGGTCTGCGATCCATCATACTCTTGGAGAGTGTAGTATGATCTCACTTACTACGAGATACTAGGTATCTCATGATGGATGCACAAATACCTTAGAGGGTATTGGTATACCCATCCGAGCAACCGTTTGATGTAGTTCCACTATATGTGTCTATGGGTGTGTCGATTAGTGGGAGCGATGTGATACTCCTTTGACTTGAGGTCAATACGCACGACATATGTGGAGTGATGAACTTTGACCATGACCGACGCTTGCACCCGTCTATGGGTAGATATGACTTGGATTGGGTTCATCACGAAGTGCATGTGCGTGGTAGTTGAGCCAAGAAAATGATTCATTCCTCAAAGTAGATTTAGAGAGAATACTCACCTTCTCATCTTAATTGGATCAAAGTCATTAGCCAATGCACGTCATGTTGGACTTTGTGGCCAAGTGTGACATAAGTGATCAATTAATGATTAGAGATAAATCGATTAAGTTATTTGAATAGATAATTCATCATGTTCACGACTAATCGAGTATTCGAGAATGAAAGGAGGAAATCGTAATAGCCCATATTACAGTTACAGATAGTTGCATGTTTCTCGCAACGTACCTCATATATTGAGAATGTCTGATTTATTGTCTAGGGTTCAATTAAGACCTTTAGTTTGACTAATCGCTTCGATATATGAGGGCCTATGAGTCACACAATAAGTAACCCCCGTGTACGGATTATAGGTTGTTGATTAAGTATTAAATTAGATTTAATATTTAATTTATTGAGAATTAATAATATATTAATTTAGAATTAATTATTATTACTATTTAATTAAATAGGAATCCCAAAATAATATTATGAAATATTATTGTAGGAAAATATCTGTAGGGAAAAACATATCTTTGAGATATGCTTTGCAAGATTAGGAATTATCTTCCTAATAAAGATTGCTTAAGATTTAAGCCAATCTCTCACTATATATATGACATCCTGGGATTCATTATTTACTACAACAAGAAAACCTAGTTTCTCCTTAAAATCTAGAATAGGAATTTTCCTAGCAAATTCCGTCTCACATTCAACACTGGCAAATCTGTGCAAGTCTATCTACGAGGATTACGTGGATACCATAGTTGAAAAATCTGCTATCGAATCACTCTAAGGTTTCTCGTTATGATTATTGTAATCGTTTATGCAATTATATGTTCGTTGTTGGTGAACTGTTTATTTTCGCTGTGCATGTATTACGTGTTTACGTGCCTCTAAATTCCAACAACATTCCCCCCCATTGTGGCTTGTCCGCCTAATCAATGAGCTTATTATCGAGCAGCTTCTTCACTTCTTCAGCCAAAGCGGCGTACTTCTCTAGTTGAACTTCCTTCTCTTCTGTGAGACTGACTTCCGGGTGGGATCAATGTTGAGGCGGTAGCAAGCGACTTTGGGATCGATCTCAATCATATCCTCATGCGACTAGGCGAACACATCCAAGTTCGCTTTTAGAAACTCGATTATCTGATCTCGCATTTTGGCCGCCATCTTCGTACCGATAATTACTTCCATCTCGGGTTGTGCTGCACTAATGGGAGTTTTCTCAAGTTCCTCCACTAGTGTAGCTCGTTGCCCCCAAGTCCATCTGGAATCATCTATTGGCTCATACCTAACCTAGGTTTCAAATCTGGCAATTCGGTCGGGATCATGACTTGATCTGCTCCTTGCTCGGGTTGAGCTTCTTCTGGCTAATCCGGGCCATTTTCGATGATTTTGCCTGTTCGCATTTTTTTTGTTGGGTTCGTTATCTTGTAGTAAAGTCTGATCGTTCATATGATCTTGCAATACTACAAGCACGCCACCCATTTCACAAGAAGGACTAGTTGAATTCAAATCGATGTTAGTCTGTAGCATGTATCCCCTTGACATGGACTGATTTCCCTTTACGGTTCCCACAGCTCCTCCTTGGGTGGGAAATTTGATGCAATAGTAATGTGTCTATGTCGCTGCGCCAAACTCATGCTAGAAAGGTCTCCCCAAGAAACCATTGTAGGTTGAGGGGAGATTAATTACAACAAAGTTGAGTTGCCTTATGGATTTGACCTCTGGATCTCTGTCCGGAATTAGCTCCACCGCCAACCGGATAATGCCATAGGGCTTTACTAAGGAATCACTGAATCCTTTGATGATGATGTCAAACGGCTCAATGTAATCCTTGTAGTCTCCAATTTGGTCAAGTGTCTTTTTGAACAATATGTTGCAGAAGGACCCGTTGTCTACTAGCAGACGATGAACTAAAACTCTCATGATCTTTGTCGAGATCACGATTGGATCATTGTTGGGGTATTGGACTCCGTGCTTGTCCTCATCCAAGAAGGCGAGTGAATGGTTCTGCTCGGCCACGTGGCTGACTGGGACACAGAGTTGATGATTATTGTTCATTGCACGGAGCTCGGCTTTCTGTCTTCGGCATGATTAACCAAAAGAGGGGAGTAACCCTCCCAAAGTGCCCTCATTGGCGAGATCATTTGAATGGCCTGTCCTGCGGCATTGTTTGGGATAGGAGGCACTTGTCGCTGGCCGGCTGCTGTGGGATTCGCCTACGGCGGGGCTTGCGGTTGTGGTTGGGCATTCCTTTGTGCCTTTGATTTAATAAACTAGTTTACTTTCCATCCTCATATAACTTCCACAGTTGTTTTAGAAGATCGCGACATTCACTAGTATTATGGCCAATACTTTCGTGGTAATGACAATAATTGTTTGGGTTCATTCTTTCGTTATCCTTGACAATCTTTCTCGGTTGGTTGAGGAGCTTTCTGTCTTTGATCCGATCGAAGACTTCGTTTGGAGTGGTACTCAGAACCTCTAACAGCTTGACCTCGATCTCGCTGTTGAATGTCTTATCTGCGGGCTTGTTTTGGCCCCCGCCTCTCCTGTGCGTGCTTTGGGGCTTCTGTTCTGATTTTTTCACCGCTTCATTGTTGTTCATAACTTGCTCGCCCAGAAACTGGGCCATCCTCTTGGCTTTCCTGATGTGGTTGCCCTCTTTCAACCGGAAATTGTGTACGAGCCCGAATACTCCTTATACATCAGCTTCCATAACTTAGTGTTCAATCGCAAGCCTCTAACCACTCCCATTACTTTGGCTTCATCTCCCATGGGCTTGCATTTCATAATAAGGTTATCGACCCGTTCAATATAGTCCCGATCTGACTCGGTCGGGCCCTGCTGAATATTTGCAAAAATGTATTTGGTGGTAGGCCTTGGTGCCATCGTGATGAAGTGGTTGAGGAACTGATTAGCTAGTTGATGAAAGGACTCGATAGAGCCCGGCGTGAGCGAGTTGAACCACCTATATGCTTGATCACCAAGTGTGAGTGGGAACAAGCGACATTGGGTTGCATCTGTGGCGCCCATTGAGATCATGTCGGAGGAGAACTTCCCGATATGAGTGTTGGGGTCAGAATAACCATTATACTGACTTATTTAAGTCGTATTGATCTTGATCTGAACGGGAGCGTGCATGATTGAAGGATTTAGTGATGAGATCGGCAGTACGGTTGGAGCAGCCTGTCCTCCCTACCAATTTATTTGATCTTGAAAACTCTTAAGGGTTTGTTTGATGGCCTCGAGTTGTTCATTTTTTTGATTCTGAGGCCGGAGAGGGGTTGGCGCACCTAAACGGCTGTGCACAGACACTCTGTGTCCCTCTTCAGCCTTAGCTCGAGCGCCATTTTCTGTGTCAAAAGATGCCTCCAAGTTTCGCCTAGCTGGGAATGAGCTTGCATTTGAATCAACTGGGTGACCACGAGGCCTCCGCTGAGCATTCTTTACCAATCTGTTGAATAAAGACTTAGATTGGCAAGATTGTTGAAAACTCTGGGGGATGGAGTTTCTTCCCGCCAATTTTGGTGTCAATGGGGTCCTCCGGATTCGCGGGCGGTGTTGCACGTCTTAGTAGGTCAGTGGTTTCCGGGTCCTGCGCTCTCCCCCATCTTTCTTTTCCCCTGGGACGCTGAGGCGCGCTGGGATTTAGCACACCGATGTGGCCCACTTTTCTCTCCGGCGAGGTTACGCTGACGGCGTTTGAATATTCTCATAGGAACTTCCTAGTGAAATACCCTTCTTCTAGCCAATTGTTGTATACCAAAATTTACGGAACGAGATTTATGATGTGGCTATGTGATTTGATAATACAAACATGTATGTATGAGTGTGCAAATTTAATTAATGAGGAACAGAATGAATGTTCATCATTGAATAACAATGATAAGAATTCAAGTATGTAAATGCAAGTAAACGCGAGAGGATTTGGGCCGAAGGCCTCTTTTGTTGGCTGATAAAGCCGTTATATTGAATGTAAAATTTTGTGACCTTTTTGGAGTCTTAACTCCTAGTATTTGTAGTACAAGTTCGTTAGCTGGTCTTACTCGCGCTCCAAGGGGAGTTTGACCCAGCATTAAGTGTTTTCCAGCTAAATTGGACTCTAAAAAATTATATTTCATCAATCTAAACATATTTCCAACTCTGAGGCGCGGCGGGTTGCAGGTGATATATGCAGATATGCGCCTATTCTTTCCTCTTTGAATCCGTGGCTATAGAACCAGCCATTTCTTCAGAGGCTTCTCGGCCATTTGGGGGAAATTCTATGATATTGGATGTTTACGTGTTTAGTTAGCCAAAATCAGGCTTTGTTAAGTAGAAAATCTTTGACTTATCTCTTTTCTATTCCACCAAATTGGCTAAGTATATCTTGGCTCTTCATACACGCAACTACTTTGGGAGTGACTTGCTGGAATGGGACGGTTCGCGGGCGAGTTGCCCGGGAGCGGGGCGAACTCACCCTTGTCATTGGGGTAGTGGGCAACTAGCGGGCGAGTCGCCCGGGAGCGGGGCAAACTCGCCCGCCCGCTTAGCATAATGGGCACCTTGAGATGACTAGCGGGGCGACTAGCGGGCGAGTTGCCTGGCCTCTTGGCGATGAGGGCGACTATAGGGCGAGTTTCCTAGGCACGGGGCAAACTCGCCCGGCCTCTTGGATGAGGGCGACTAGAGGGCGAGTTGCCCGGGTGCAGGGCGAACTCGCCCGACCTCTTGCAATGAGGGCGCCTTCTCGACTAAAGGGAGACTTGCGACTCGCGAGCGAGTTTGCTAGGTAGCGGGAAACTCACCCGCCATCTTGACTTAAGGGCAACTCGTGGGCGATTTGGGCGAGTAACTTGCCCATTCTTGAACTTAAACGGTGGGTTGGTTGAGTCACATTAGAAAAAGGGGCGAACTCGCCCACCTTGTTGGATAAGCAATGACTTGGGTGACTTCGACTTCGCTTGGGGCAACTCGCCCATGTCTTAAGTTAAAATTAGAGGTTAGTTTGGCCTCCCTTAGTAACCCAATGGCCCGAAGAATTCAAACAATTAACCCAAATAATTTGCCACACAATAAGGGGTCAACAATTTGTCTGAATGTTTCTTGGCAAATATTTTTTATTTTATTTTTTATATAAATTAATTAGTGAGTTGTTTATCCGTGTGTAAACAAAAGTTTTTCCCCCATTTTTTTCCGTTTAATAAAATTTATTTGATTACAAAAATATATTATTTATTTATTGAATAAAATTTAGAAAGTAAAAATTATGAGATTTAGAGCTACAACTCAATTGACTAATATAAATAAGTCTATGATATTATATCACAGTCAACCTATAAAATTAAAATAGTGAAAATCTCTTGGCTTATCTATAGTGAAAATATCTTAGCTTGATATTGACACCTTTCATAGTCGGGTTAACGAAATCTGTCATTCATTAGGTATTACTTTCGAAATTGAAAGCACCGAGCGAAGTGCCGATTTTAATATTTATGGTAATTTTCTTGCCATTCATTAATTATTACTTTCGATAATTCATCTGATCCTTTCGTTCTTGTCAATGAGAGAAGTTGTTTCGACAACCCTTCTCTCAAAATGTTGGAATAACCTTTAGTCAACTCTCCCCTACCTTAATTTCCATGAGCATTCATAACTTTGTTAATCGGGCACTATTATTGTGGAACGGTACAAAGATTCTGAAATTTAGAATTTCTTTCTACAATCTCTTTGATTCGTCATTGATAGAAATAATTAATATTAATTAATTATTATTTAATCAATCCACAAATGAATTGGATAAGGATGAGAGAGGTTACGAATAACCTTTATGAGGAAAGTAAAGATATATTATTTTTCTCTCGCTCGGGCGATTTACTAATTCTCTGGACTTATGCCTTTTCACAGTGAGAATACAGAAACTGGGGTTTTTTATTCTCACCAGTAATACAGTATACTGATACAGACTCAAATGGCATTTACGTTGTAAGCAGTGGAAGCAATTCGCATGATATCATTTCTGACCCTAAGGATTACAGTTTATACGTAGAATTCATTCGACTCGATTTCTTCCGCTGATAATTCTGGAATAAAGGCTAGTGAATTTCTAACCATCGAGCCATTGTGTTGGATTCTCGTATGCGTTTATGATTCTCATACGAGGTATTCCTGGAATACATTTTTCTGATTTAATTTCGGTCGAAGCATGATTATTGTGTTTTTTCAAAATTCGTGATTTATTGAAATGGACGAACTAGGCTGTGAAAATTTAACTTAGATGCATGATATAGTGTAGATTATATCTGCAAAGTTTTGGAATTTTTGGCCAACCCATTTGTGAGAAATTAATTATTTTTTGAAAATTTTTGTGAACTTTGACTAGAAATTGCGAAATGTACAACATGAATTGTTATGTATTCTTGGTACCGGTGTAATCTACGTTGAAATACAATTCCAACGGTATATAAGTCGTAATTTTTGATTGAGAAACGAACGAGATATGAATTTTTAAAAATTTAGTTGAACTAGGATCGATTTGAAATGTTTCAGAAAGTTTGTGGGTGGCCGATTAGGAATTAGATATTCTCGAAGGATCTAAATGCAGTTTTTTTAGGACTTAATTTCATATTCTAATTTTTAACAATTAACTCGGTCAACACCGGTTCAAGTCGACCCGAACCGGTGGTCCAACCGCCGAACTGGGTCAGACCGCTAACAAGAATCGAAGACAGAACCACGGAGGCACGTATCCACACGTGCGGCCTTAGATAGAGGCGCGTGAAATCACACACAGAGGCGCGTAAGAGCTCGTGGGAGCACGTGTGAAACGTGAGAGCGTGTTGGTACGCGTGGGAGCGCGTGGGGGAGCGTGTTAATGCGTGGTCGTGCGTCTCAGGCTGTTTACGGGCATGTGGACTTGGTTTCCAGGCAAAATGACGGGTTTTCGGCTTCCTTAAGTTGTTTTTCGATGTGTGAGCTCGTGTAATCTTTGTTTTCGCTCGTTTGGGCTCATTTTAACTCTAATTTTAGTTTCGAAAGTTGCCACGTTCTTAATTTTCAGTGTAGTTTCTTAATTTGCATACTTTGGAGGCATTTGAGTTGGGAATATTCAAGTGCTTATTTATCTATTAAAGTGAGAACCACAATTAAAATTTATTATACTTATGAATTAGCTTATTATGTGTAATTTAACTTATTCATGTGTTAAGTATTTAAGAAAAAATATTGTTGTTCTATAAAATGAAGATATGACTCGATAGAATGAACAATTGTTGTTCAATAAATTTGAGATTTTCTTATGCAATTTTTATAAGAATTACATGAAAACTAGCATACTATTTTGGAATATTAAGGTACTTGACGGAGGTGTATAGTTTATCAATCTTTCTTATTATCACATTCGATGATTCCAATTTAATAACTCACAACTTAGTAAAGTTAAAACTTGAGCTATGACATTTCCAAGAAGACTTATAGTAGTTTTCTAAAACAAAATTATGTCAAGATTGGAATTTAATAGTAATGGTGATAAGTTTTATGAGAAAATGATTGATGGATTGGGTTAAAGATTCAAGTAGACAAGTTGTTTGGACGACATGTCTATGTATTAAAAATGATTCATTGATCCGGTGTTATTACCTTGAGAGGTAAATATAACGCTTGAATACGAATCATCACCTAGATCCTTACATAATATTTTTTCATAATGTCGGTACTAAAAGTAGTGCTTCAAGAGACATGAATGTCAAAGAGGATCCAAACTATTCATGTATATTGCCTGATAGTCATGCTGAAATAAGATTAAATTGGAATAACCTTAGTAGTTGATTGTTTTGGGATTATAGTGGCCATTAAATTTTCTTGACTACTTTGAGTTATTTTATAGATTCATAACATGATTGTGCTTTATTACGTTTATAATGATAAATGTTATTAAGCATGTAGTTTCATGTTGTTAAGTGAGAGTTTTAGTTGTTTATTGGATTAAAAGCTAGAACTGATTTTTTTTCATTTTTGGAACTGAATCTGATCAATGAGTATACTTAATGAGATTGATGATTAATAAATTTAAGTCATTTTTCGATGTCAAATTTTGTATTAAAATTTTCAAATGTCTGTTAGCTTAACATTAAACATATTGATACATAAATGTACATTAACTCATTGACTGAAAAATTCAAAACAAATGCAATAAAATGTACATTAACGTCGAGCTATATAAATAGAATAAACTCAATTACGATAATTGTGACACGTAGCGTCATGATTAATTAAATATTCTTGGAGAACAAAATGCATTTAATACTATCTACCATATTATGGAAGATTCTATAATTGGGATGGACATTCAGATCAAAATGGATCAAAAGACTTACCTTGCTTGGAATGTTAAAAATACCTAGCTCATAACAAACTGGTGAGCTCGGTTGTAGACAACATGATCCTAGAGAATGTGCAACACCTTACAACTTATGATATTTGGTAATATCTCATAGAGAAGTATGGTAGCATATCATATTCTGAACAACATCAAATTCTGATCTAACATGATCATTTCCTTATAAGCGGGAACACTTGAGGTTTAACGCGACATGTGATGAAAGTATTAAGACTTTCACTTATTCATTTTGTATTGTTGAGTTGAAGGATGTAATACTTGGAGCTGTCAAGTTTTCATCAAGTGTTCTAGTTTCCGAATCCAGTTTTAAACACACTTCAAACTTTAAACATATGACATACTGGAAGGAAGAAAGGAAATGACAAGTAGTATTTATTTAGAAATATCGCAGTTAAACTTCAAATTAATCCTAATGCTAAGAAGAATAAGAAGAAGAGATATGCAAAACTGAAAATTCGATGACCTACAAGCTCGGTTATTTTACACATGAATATCTTGAGTCCAAGAGGGACAAAGACATTCATTGTAATTATTTGGTTTTAGCATAATTGTCTATGTTGGTGTATTTATGACTGAATTTTATCCTTGTGGATTATAGATTCAGGAAATACAAACCATTGACTAATGATGAATGAAATTTTATTTACATAATCATCATGTTCCAAGTAGGACGAGATGAATATATGTGGAATCTAAGTTCGAGTTGAAGTCTAGGGACTTGCAAACTTGAGATTGACAATGGTCAATGTTTCAAACTACAAAGTGTCTTGTTTTCTCTGGAGATTATTAAGGATCTCAACTCTGAATATGTTCTTCTATGATTGGGATGTATTTTAAAATTTATATTAGAGATGGTTGTGATAGTATATACAATGTGGATTATGGTACTTGACAATTATTTTATGTTTTATATGGTTTTGGACTGTAAGAGAATAATTATTTTAGTATTATGATGACAAATTATGAATTACTAAATATTTGTTCCTCTAGTTATGCTTGTGTAAATGATGACATTTATCATGCTAGATTTAGTTACGTTGTGCAAGATAGAAATAACTGACTTGTGAAAGAAGGACTATGAAGTTCGTCTTTAAAGTCGAATATCAAAATGTAAATATTGTCTTGTTCATAAGTGATTAGAAAACTATTTGATAAAACTGAGATTGTTATTCTTCATTGCAATTATTTTGTGTTGATAAAAATGATTTTATGAATGTCAAACAGCAAATCATGGAACTTATTAATTTTTCATTACTTAAGTTGATAACTTTTCAAGTTCTACATGTCTAAAATTTCTCACAAGTTTGAGGCATTAGATTGCTTCAAACATTATCTAAATGGGATTGAGAATAAAAAAAAGACATAACCTTAAATGGTTTTAAGAACCAATAGAGGATGTGAATGTTTATCCATGCAGTTCAGGGAACTGTGTAATGAAAATAATATAATCCGACGATTATCAAAACCTTGCACACTATTGTTCAATAGTGTAACTGAAAGAAGGAATAGACGTTGTTGGATATGATATGTTCCATGATAGGACAATTAATTTTAACTATCTTGTTTTTTTAAAGATGAGTTATTTATGATTGTCTGCATATTGAATAAAGTTATTCATAGTTGATTAAGTCAACTTCATCTGAACTCTAGAAAGTTGAAGACCTGATCTTTAGTTAATCTTGGTATCAGTACACCAATAAGGGTCTAAAGGATTTAGAAATTTATCTTCTAAGATAATATGCTAAATCCATTATCTAATGGATACAAATTGACCCGAAATCAAGAAGTTTAGAATAAGACATGAGATAAAATCACATATTGTCAATTTTTTCTGAAAAAAAAATTCCTAGTAGGGGAGGTATTCGAAATACTATACCATTTTTTTAAGATTGAAATAATCACTATCTATCAGATCCAAGTGGGAGTGATTTACTTATTGTTGTGATATTTTGATAAAAGTTTACCCATTAAGATTAAATATGGATCTTGATGAGAGTAATTATATCACAAAGTTTCAATCTTGAAAATACTATAGGAAATATGTGTCTAAGAGACAATATGATATTGAGGGAACACCTTCTTTATATTTTCAGAAATTAAACCAGTCTTTAGTGAATGAGATGAGAGTAATTATATCACAAAGTTTCAATCTTGAAAATTCTCTAGGAAATATGTGTCTGAGAGATATTATGATATTGAGGGAACACTTTCTTTATATTTTCAGAAATTAGATCAGTCTTTATTGAATGAGAAAGAACCTATAGACGATCGAGAGGTTTTATCTTGTTATGCAAGAGACTAATGAAAAAACGCAATGAAAGATAATATAAAGTCAATAAGGTCAAATCAAGTTTTTGAAACTCGTGGATCCTTTATTGGGAATCTTTAAAATGCTCACTTGGTAGAAAAACATTATACTCAGAAAGGGTTATTTAAACTTTCTTCATTTGTTGTGAGATTTACCTTGATTCGTTCACTTTTCGGCTATAGTATCGAGTATAGATTTAGAATTACATAAAAAATGAATGTTACTGTTTTTCACAATGGAGAATTAAAAGAAGTGGATAATGTTTGTAAATTAAAGAAGTCGGTTTACAAACTTAAACAATCCTCAAGAAAGTGGTACTTAAGACTTCATGAAATGATTGTCTCGTATTAACTTTGTTAGATAAAGACCATTGTGTTTGTGTTTAAAGGTCCAAATATTGTTATGCAATTCTATAATCATATGATGATACATTGCTAGCTGGAAAGATAACACTGAGAATTTTTTGGTGAAAGCTTCATAAAGATCGTTCAAAGAAGTTACTCAGATAGTCTTAGTAGACTAATGTAATAATACTTCTAAAACTATTCAAATGAATGTATAAAAGCATGATGATTCTCATGTTATAAAAAAGACGAGTAACTGAACTATGATGAATGTCCAAAAGACTCAAAGATGAAATGTCAATTGTACCATAAGGAAACTTAATTGAAAGTCTGATGTGTGTAAAATTGTGCGCATATCCAGATATTTGTTAAGTTGTTGATTTGGTTAGCAGATATCAGTTAATCCAAGGAAAAATACTAAAAGGTAGTGTGTGAAATTTTTGAGATATCTGAATGATATTGCAAATTATTATCACAAGGAGATAATGTAAACTTAGATAGTATACAAACACTAACTGGAATTATGATTTAGATGTAAGTAAATCAAATTCTTGCTATGCCTTCTTGCTTAATAATGAAGCAATCTCGTGGTATACATGAAATAAGTCAGATAACAACTTGAACACTATTAAAATCGGTTGTTGTGGCATCTCAAGACTGCAATCGATGAATGTTACATTTTAAGAATATTCATGAAATATTTGGAATTAGTAAGCACTCAATGGAGAATTAAAAGAAGGGGATAATGGAGAATTAAAAGAAGAGGATAATGTTTGTAAATTGAAAAAGTCAGTTTACAAACTTAAACAATCCTTAAGAAAGTGGTACTTGAGACTTCATGAAATGATTGTCTCGTATTAACTTTGTTAGATAAAGACCATTGTGTTTGTTTTTAAAGGTCCAAATATAGTTATGCAATTTTATAATCATATGATGATACATTGTTAGCTGGAAAGACAACACTGAGTAGTTTTTGGTGAAAGCTTCATAAAGATCGTTCAAAGAAGTTAGTCAGGTAGTCTTAGTAGACTTGTGTAGTAAGACTTCTAAAACTATTCAAATGAATGTATAAAAGCATGATGATTCTCATGTTAGAAAAAGACGAGTAACTGAACTATGATGTATGTCCAAAAGACTCAGAGATGAAATGTCAATTGTACCATAAGGAAATTTAATTGAAAGTCGGATGTGTGTAAAATTGTGCGCATATCCTGACATTTGTTAAGTTGTTGATTTGTTTAGCAAATATCAGTTAATCCAAGGAAAAATACTAAAAGAGAGTGTGTGGGATTTTTGAGATATCTGAATGATATTGCAGATTATTATCTCAAGGAGATAATGTAAACTTAGATAGTATACAGACACTAACTGGAATTATGATTTAGATTTAAGTAAATCAAATTCTAGTTATGCCCTCTTGCTTAATAATGAATTAATCTCGTGGTATACATGAAATAAGTATGTATAGCACTGATCACTATTAAAACTGAAGTTGTGGCATCTGCATCTGCAATCAGATGAATGTTCTGTTTAAGAATTTTCATGAAATATTTGGAATTAGTAAGCACTCAATTGAGATTTGTAATAATTCATTGAGAAATAAACACTCTAGTGGGAGTTGTAACGATTCAATTTGAGATCAAACAATCCAGTGGGAGTTGTAACGATTTAAATTGAGATCGAACACTTCAGTGGGAGTTTTAACGATTTAATTTGAAATCAAACACTCCAGTGGGAGTTGTAACGATTCAATTTGAAATCAAACACTCCAATAGGAGCTAAACAATTCATTATGATATCAAAAGTTTAGTGGGAACTTTTATGATTCATTATAATGATTGATGCAATTAAAGTTTACTCTTGAGATTTCAAGTATCTTGAAAATTAAACATTTAAATACAAATTTATTGACTTTGTAGAAGTATTTATAGAAGAATAAAGTGATTCATAATTGCATTACTACTCGTTTGATGTTAAATCCTCTTGTGAAACCTAATCTGGGGATGTTTGGTCATCTATGATTTTGGGTGGTGGATTTGAAATTAGTACGCAGTTGTTGTTAATGTTGTTGAAGATTTATGTATTATATATTATATGATATCTCATATAATAGTATGTCAACAAGTAATGATTGACTCTCTCATACGAGCAATCACCTCCGACATTAGGGTAAGTGCGGAGATGAGATTATTTAGAAATAATCATAATAAATTTTACCATGATCTATTCGACTTGTTATAAAGCTAGATCATGAATTCTCTGGCTAATAGTGGGAGGAAGATTCAAGTTGAGTGTCAAGATAAACACTTGAATGATGATCTATATGATGTTAATTCAATGAAATGACATACACTTCTTTCTCGGGAAGTTATCCCTATCTTCTCATTATATGAGGCCTTCAGGTTTAAATAAACCTCTTACAAGTACCATTAATACTTTCTACGATATTTTTAAGGCTTCACTTTAGTGTTGCTACTTTAGCATGTTACCAATAGCCATGAATAAAAGAGCGATGCGGTACATGTCTAGGAAAGCAACTATAGTGAGAGTCTGGAGATATTTGTGTGAAAGGAAGGAAGTCTTTATTAACATGTTCTATTGTGTTAATTGACTAGTCAATCGAGTTGAGAACTTGATTATGAACAAATAAATTTGATTAAAGGTTGAATATGCTCTTAATTTCAAGGGATTGAAAGATATATGTCAACTGAAGTTAAATTGAAAGAGTTCTGTGGTATAACGAGTGTTGAAATTTTCATGTAAAACTGGTTGAGTAGCTATATCATTAACACGTTATATAGCATGAAAACTCATATTCTCGCGGGTCACACGATTTATTTGTCTGTATGAAAAAGTATTTTATGATGGTACGAAGAATTGAAGTGGATGAGTGTAAGAGCTCGAACTTCATCTGTAAGTGGGAGATGAAAGAAATAATTATAATAATTAATTATTATTTAATTAATCCATAAATAAAAGTGGATAAGGATGAGGGAGGTTACGGATAGCCTTTATGAGAAAAGAAAAGATACGTTGTTTTTCTCTCGCTCGGGCGATTTACTGATTCTCTGAACTTACGCCTTTTCATAGTGAGAATACAGAAACTGGGGTTTTTTATTCTCACCAGTAATACCGTATACTGATACACACTCAAAAGACATTTACATTGTGAACAATGAAAGCAATTCGCGTGATTGTGTTTCTGGTCCTGAGGATCACAGTTTATACGTAGAATTCAATCGGCTCGATTTCTTCCGCTGATAATTCTGGAATAATTTCTAACATCGTTTTCCAACGGTCATTAGCGGGTGATATGGATTTGTGGGTGCAGTTTGCAATGCAAAATGAAGTAGAAGAATTGGGAATAGATTTGAGTTACAGTCCGGATAATCATGAAATGGTGGAAAATACTTATTGGGTTCCTCAGTGCCTGAACTCGTGTTCATCGCTAAGAAAATTATTTCTCGTGGGTTGTAATCTTCGAATCGATGAACCTCCTTCATGGAATCAACTTAAAGTTTAAGATTCTGTGGTAATCACTTGAGTGAAATCTTGATAAAACGAATTTTGTTGGGTTGTTATCGATTACAAGTCTTTGAGTTGAGCCTTATGGAAAGTCGTGAAAACTTGAGCATCCTGTCTACAAGTTTAATACAGAGAATTTTCATATGTTAATTGTTTGAAAATTAATTACTTGTTATTGATTTAATATACATGTCACATGCATGGGTTGAACCCATTTCTTACATTTCCATGTGTTTATGTTTACTACGCAAGGAATTCCTTGTATTTATTTGATCCTCAGCATAATTTTTTAAGGCAGTCTTGTATGCACAATGTGCATCATGCTTACTCATTTCATTTTTGAAATAGTACTTCTTCTGTCAACCAATTTTTGCACTGCCTTATTCGTCCGTCCACAAATTTATGCACACTTCATTTTTGGCGAAAGTTACTTTATCTTTATTCCCCAACTATCAGTTAATTACTTCAAATGTCATTATACTTTACTCACAAACAATCAATTTATCTATAAACGGACCCCACAATACCTATAATACTCTTACTTTATTTACTTTATCTATTTTTTTTCTCAAAACCATTGCCAAAAGCATCAGACATAAAATTGATGGACGGGGGGAGTATTAATTTTTTTTACTAAAATGTATTAGCTGGTCAGTATTATTTGTTTTTACAGGAACAATATTAGTTGTCTATAGCTACACCATAAAGCTGGTGTAAAAAAGAAGCTTACTCATTTTTAGAATCTTTGTTTTAGCTAATAGATGTAACATATATATTTTGTCCTTAATTTCATAAGCATTTGCACAACATTGCCGTTGAGTTAGTGGTGAAAATATAAATGACTAAGGAACTATGAAAATTCTTTTGGGAATTTATGATTATAAATTAGGAGCTAATGTTGTCACTTTTTACCTTGGTTTCCTTTACTGATGCAATCTAATTATTTTTCATATCAGGCGCTAGGTTCATTGTCATATAAACTTGGTGATTTACATATTTGTGAATTCGGGGATATGATGGATTTGCTTGCGATGTTCCTTAATCTAAAGATGTTAGTCATTGAAGACCTAGCTATTAAAAAGCCACTAAACTTCGTGGAATTTGAGTCAAATCTCTCCAATTTATGTCTGCTGCAGTTGAAGACAACTTGAGTCAAATATCTCCAATTGCTTTCTGCTGCAGTTGAAGACAGTTGAGAATATTTCACAGTTGCGGAATTTATCAAACTTTGGGTTTATAGAGTTTTTATTGAAACACGCTATCCAGCTAGAAAAGTTGGTGGTCCGGTCCAATGGCATCATATCATATTCACAGGCCATGTTGTTTCAAATTTCAAAGAAACTGCCTAGCATGCCGAGATCCTCCCCAATTGTTGAGGTGATTGTCAATGACAATCGCGTTCTACTCTAATTTATTTCAAGTTTTTAAGCATTTAATATAAGACAACTTCTACTCTAATATATTGCGTTTTTAAGCATTTGGTATTTGAGATATGTATCATATGCAATTTTTAAGACTTTTGCTATGTGAAATATTATGCTAATGTTGAATGGTGTTTTTCAAATTCTTATGCTTCCATCTCTTACCATTTTATTCTGATATCGCTTGAATAGCAAACTTGTTTAGAGGATATTGAATTTCGCTGTAGTGTTGATATTTATTTAGATGGTTGGTTTGATATGTTTGCTTTATGAATTAACCACATTTCACGTAAACTCCATCTTATGTTTGTGTGAACCAGTAAAAAACTGTAATAGCAATTAACCTTGTTTGACGTAATATCTTTACAAAATTACTACAGTAAAAATCTCATAGTCTTCCAACAGTAATATATTTTTTCGGTCCTGACAATATGATTATATGAAATTTTTACTGTAATACCCAAGTTATAAAATTAACAATGCTCTGTTGCTAGTTGCTATGCCCCTACAATTTGGTTCACCCCTTGTATAGCGACTTTGCAGTTCGAACTTCTTAAGTGAACCTTTGCTTTGTAATCTTGAATAGTCCCCTTTTTGCTGGATTTCAAATACCAACTATTTTCCCTTTCTTTGTACTTTATAAATAACGAAGCGATCCTATCTAAGCGAGAGAGCGAGTGGTTTAGCTAGGTAGTTGAAATATTGGGTATTTGCAGATTTGGTCCCAAAAGATTGAGTCCAAAACAGGTTTGGTCTCTAAGTTTCAAAATGGTCCTTTTTTGAACAGTTTTGGTCCCAACCTTAGTCAAATGGATGGAATCTGTTAGTTGATCAAAAAATTATGGGACCAAATTTGCAAAATTGAGGTGTTGTGTGCCTAACTATTCGGGGTAATTATTTGAGCTTATCGGACCATTAAGAATTATAAACAAGCGACCCAACACACTTTTAGAAGACTTGAGGGTTGGGCGAGTTGCCCAGGATAAGGGCGAACTCGCCCAACTCGCCTCAATAAGGCAACCAGCCAATTGGACTCCCAAGTCTCCCATATAGTTAGGAAAGCAGACGAGTTCACCCACTACATAGCGATCTCACCCGCGCCAAGTCGCCTAGTCGCCCCGAATCGCCTTTCTAGCCCAGAAGGCGGCAAGTTCGCCCCACTCTCGGGCAATTGTCCCGCAAGTCACCCTAAGTCGCCAGAGGCCAGGCGAGTTCGCCCCACTCTGGGGCAACTCTCTCGCAAGTCACCCACGAAGCCAAGAAGGCGGTGAGTTTACCCCTCTCCCGAGCAACTCGCCCGCAAGTCGCGCGATCCCAAAGAGAGCATGGGAGATTTCGGCCATCTCATCATCTTGCCTGGTTGCCCATCTCGCCCAATTGTACAAAAAGTGGGGCGAGTTCGCTCCATATCGCCCATTCCAGCAAGACACTCTTCCAATCTAGTTGCATATATGAAGAACCAGACTATACTTAGTCAATTTGATGGAATCCGTGATAAAGAACTTGCAAATGGGATAGGGGAGAGCTAGGTCAAGGATTTTCCACTTACCAAAGCCTGATTTTGGCTAACCAAACATGTAAACCGCCACTATCAGAGAATCTTACCCAAAATGGCTGAAGACTTTGAGGAGATGGCTGTTTCTACCGTCGCGGACTCAAAGGGGAAAACATAGGCGCAAATCTCTGTACTGCCTGCAAAGCGCCAATTCAGAGTCGTAGGTTGCGTGTTTAGTAAAGCGTAACTAAGATTTAGGGTACAATTTAGAGTCCAGTGTAGCTGGTTACAATTAATAATTGGTCGAGCTCCATCAAGAGTTGCAGCAAGGCTAGATAGATGATCATTTTGTACTATAAATACGAGAAGTTAAGACTCATTAAAGGGTCGGAAAAAACTCACATTCAATATAACGGCTTTATCAGCCAAAAAAATGAGGCAATTGGCCAAAATCCTGTCGCATTTACTTTCTCGCATCTAACATTTAACATTTATCGTTGCATTCAATGGAGAACATTCGATTTATTCTTCATTAATCACATTTGTTTCTGTTAGTGTTAGTGTCCTAGAGACAATCCATTGTAAGGACATAATACTCAGATAATATTCAGTGTTGGTTTAATAAAACTGTTTGTTTAATATTAAATGTATGGCATTACACTTATTAGAAAATTATGTTTGATTGTTTGCATTTGTTCTTATCTGTGTTCCCTTGAATCATTGTTGTAATTGAGTGAGTGAGAACTCAGATGACCTAACCATGATTCTCAAATAGCCCCAATCGAGGATCATCAAGAATGGGATATTGATGAAGCAGTGGAGATTGGTGTGCGATCTGCATCATACTCTTAGAGAGTGTAGTGAGATCTAACTTACTACAAGATACTAGGTATCTCATGATGGATGCACAAATACCTTAGAGGGTATTGGTATACCCATCGGAGAAACCGTTTGATGTAGTTCCACTGTATGTGTCTACGGGTGTCTCGGTTAGTGGGAGAGATGTGATACTCCTCTGACTTGAAATCAATACGCACGACATGTGTGGAGTGATGAATTTTGACCATGACCGACGCTTGCACCCGTCTATGGGTAGATATGGCTTGGATTAGGTTCATCACGAAATGCATGTGCGTGGCAGTTCAGCCAAGAAAAGGAATCATTCCTCAAAGTGGATTTGGAGAGAATACTCATCTTCTCATAATAATTGGATCAAAGTCATTGGCCAATGCACGTCAACTTGGACTTTGTGGCCAAGTGTGACACAAGTGATCAATTAGTGATTGGAGATAAATTTATTAAGTTATTTGAATAGACACTTCATCATGTTCAAGACTAATCGAGTATTCGTGAATGAAAGGAGGAAATCGTAATAGTCCATGTTACAGTTACATGTAGTTGCACGTTTCTCACAACGTACCTCATATAGTGAGAATGTCTGATTTATGTCTAGCGTTCAATTAAGACCGTTAGTTTGACTAATCGCTCAATATATGAGGGCCTATGGGTCACACAACAAGTAACCCCCGTCTACGTATTACAGTTGGTTGATTAAGTATTAAATTAGAATTAATATTTAATTTATGGAGAATTAATAATATATTAATTTAGAATTAATTATTATTACTATTTCATTAACTTAGATTTAATTAAATAGGAATCTCAAATAATATTATGGAATATTATTGTAGGAAAATATTCGTAGGGAAAAACATATCTTTGAGATTTATTTTGCAAGATTAGGAATGATCTTCCTAATAAAGATTGCTTAAGATTTAAGTCAATCTCTCCATATATATATATGACATCCTGGGATTCATTATTTACTACAACAAGAAAATCTAGTTTCTCCATAAAAATCTAGAATAAGAATTTTCCAAGCAAATTCCGTCTCAGATTCAACGCTGACAAATCTGTGCAGATCTGTTCACGGGGATTATGTGGATACGATAGTTGAGAAATTTGCAATCAAATCACTGTAAGGTTTCTCGTTATGATTATTGTAATCATTTATGCAATTATATGTTCTTTGTTGGTGAACTGTTTATTTCCGCTGCGCATGTATTACGTGTTTACGTGCCTCTAAATTCCAACAGTGGCATCAGAGCTTCAGGCACTTTAATATAATTACTTTTGGTTTTTTAAAATTAAAATTATTTTTTTTAAACCAAAGGGCACGGTTCTTTTGAAGAAATAGCACCCCTTAATTGTTGTTTGCTCTCGTTGTTTTTTGCGGCTTGCAACCCTTTTCGTCCCCAACCCAATTAGGATTTACCCAGATTGGGGTTTGTTCCGCCGCTGCATTATTTTGTCTCACCGCCGGCGCTAGGCGCCGTGCCTCGCGACGTGTGCGGAAGCCCGCGGCGTGATTCACGTCCCCCCATTGCGATTTGCATTGCACCATCGTGATTCACGATCTTCGCCCCTTTTCTGCAACTTCCGTCGCGATGCGCCTCTTTGATGTCTTATCTATTCATAGCGGTGCGCTTGAAGTGCTCTCGGGACCTGGCCGACGCGTCTGTCTCAATGGGCTTCATGGGGGCGCACCACCGAAATCGAGACGACTCAGTGGCGGCGCGCCGTCGGTTCGCTCATCTCTCTCGATTATACCTAGTTTCGAACCAGTCCCAAGGGGCCACGGCTCCGCGCCCTCCCCTTCCGATTCGTTCGCGACCACGAGTCCCCCGCGCCGAAATAAGTCGTCGCTTACGACTTCGGTTCGGCTTTGATTGTTGCCGTCGCCATCGTCATAAATTTCGGTTTAAGTCCTCGGTTTTGACGATTGAATCTGGACATTTTTTGTTTCGATTCTTAGTTCAATTTAATGGATAAATTAATTGGATTGATTGTGATGAAATCAAAATTGAATTTGGATGATTTGGGTGTTTGGATTTTTCGGATTGGATTCGATTTGGAAAGGGTGGTGATGTAGGAGGGCTGTTTTACAAATTTGATTTATGATAGGCCCTCCCGTGCAAATTTTGGAAATTGCACCTGAGCCCCCGGGAATGAAATAATAAATAAATTAAATTGGAATTTTTAAATTAAGTTTAAAATTCTAAAAAACAATTAGTTGGACCAAAAATAAAACAATTAATTAGATTAATTGTGTTTTTTTTTATAATCTTAAAATTGAAACTTTAATTCGACTTAAAGTTTATTTTTCAAAAAGAATTTATTAAAACCCACTGTTAGCTTGTTTGCTCTTTGAAATTAGTTAACTCATTTTATGGTTCGCATTATAACTGTTTGGGTAGGCGGCGCCCAATATTTGTTGGACCGTGTTAAATGCTTGGGTAGAAGGCACCCAAATATTTGTTAGTCCGCGTGTGTCATGTTTGGGTAGGTGGCGCCCGTAATTGCTCAAATGTGACTTAAACATCATGATGGATCTTGATTAAGCAATTAATACCCCGCCTTTAAAAACGTTCCTCACTAAAATATGGGTTTCTCATTAATTTGATAAGATGTCTTCCATCAAAATTAAAAGTAAACCCGAGTTTCGTTCCAATGAGTACTTAAAGACCCTCGTCTTTTGCTCGGATCTACATCTAACGGGACTTTTATAGGGACATGTAATGTCACCGCTTGATGGTTGTAAACCAACTTAACTTTGTTTCGCTAGCCCTCGCGTGGAACAAACGGTAAGGGACATCAGTCGAACTAGGTTCGAGAAACTAGGAATTGCAATTTTGCAATTGGTTTGGACACCTACCAATTATGTTATTATAATGATCAGCTCTCGCTGGGATTGTGGTAGTAGTAATGTGGATCCTAGTCCATTATAATTTATATTAGATATAAATTCGTACTTTTCCGATGAGGTCGTTAAGTGTGTGAAAATAATGGAAACAAAATAAATTTAAAGGCCATATTTATTTTGATTGCTGAATATTGATCATAGGAATTATGTGTTTTAATTCCCGTTTTATTTTATTTCTCTTGGATTGTTGAAATGAATAACTTGTCATTGAGAAGCGTTTTTTAAACGAACAAATTGGTTGGGCCAAACTTTCTCGACTGGCACCGAAATGTTCATTTGGTGCTCAGGCAAGAAAAGATTGAGTACATGTTGGACACGTCAATCCCTGCTACCCGAAGCTGGTACTGAAGAAGCTGAGGCATTTGACGCCGAGGCTCAGAAGAATCATCAAGAGGATGCTTCCCAGGCTCAGTGTGTTATGCTACTCGGTATGACTCCCGAGTTGCAAAGGCAGCATGAGAGGATGCTCCCCTTCAAGATGATCAAGCATCTGAAGGATCTCTTTGATTCTGAATCTCGTTCTGAGATTTATGAAGTAATGAGAGATCTATTTAGATGTCGGATTTCTGAAGGAGGGATGGTTTCTCCTCATGTGTTGAAGATGATTGGGCTGATCGAGAAACTTGGTTGTTTGGGCATTGAGCTCAACACCAATGCTGTTGTTTATGCCATTCTTTAGTCACTTCCCGATTCATATTCGAGTTTCGTGGTAAACTTTAATATGAATAAGACGGAATTGACTATACCCGAGCTGCATAACATGCTAAAGACTTTTGAGTCTTCCACTGCTAAGAAAAAGCTCGTGCTCATGGTGAGTGCCCCTACTTCTTCTGCTCCGAAAGGAAAGAAGAAGAGAAGAGGCAAGACAAAGAAAGGCTCCAACCCAAGCTTCCTTAAGCCCAAAGGTGGGATTCAAAAGAAGGAGAGGGTGGACAAGGATGTATGCCTCCACTGCAAACAGAAGGGGCATTGGAAGAAGGACTGTAAGGTTCTAGCAGCTGAAAAGAAGACACAAGGTGTCTCAACCTCTAGAACATGTATGTTTGTTATTGAGATAAACATGTCCACAGATGATACTAACTGCTGGGTATTGGATACCGGTTGTGGCTCACACATTTGCACTAATGTGCAGGGTCTCAAGCATAGCAGGGCAGTTAGGCCGGGTGAAGTCGCTCTACACGTTGGCAATGGAGCAAGAGTTGTTGCTGAACATGTTGGCGTTTATGTTTTAGATTTACCCTCTAGTTTTAGACTTGAACTGAATAATTGTTATTTTGTTCCCTTTATTACTCGCACCATTATTTCTATTCCCATGTTAGACATTGAAGGTTTTTCCTTCCATTTTGCAAATAATAATTGTTATTTTTTGCTTAATAGTAATTTCTATGGGAATGCTCCTTTATCGAATGGTTTATACTTGTTGCATTGTGGATATAATATTCTTAATATACAAAACAAACGACTCAAACTTAATAATCATGAAAACCCGAATTACTTATGGCATTGTAGACTTGGTCATGCAAATTATAAGAGGATTGCAAGGTTAAGAAAGTTAGACTACTTAACCCCATTCGACTTTGAGTCTTATGGTAATTGTGAATCTTGTCTCAAGGGAAAAATGATCAATAAACCCTTTTCTGGGAAAGGGGTTTGTGCTAAATATGTTCTAGAGTTGATCCACAGTGACGTTTGTGGACCATTGACCACTCTAGCTAGGGGTCACTTCGGCTACTTCATAACTTTTACTGATGA
Organism: Stenogyne calaminthoides; assembly: GCA_037126765.1. NCBI lineage: Eukaryota > Viridiplantae > Streptophyta > Magnoliopsida > Lamiales > Lamiaceae > Stenogyne > Stenogyne calaminthoides. The sequence goes on from JBBCBC010000026.1 coordinate 13,662,830, forward strand.
TTTCTCTAGGTTCGGGTATGTGTATCTGATGAAACACAAATCCGAATCTTTTGAGAAATTTAAGGAGCACAAAGAAGTGGCATGAAGCCATGAAATCCGAGATGGACTAGATGTACGTCAATCAACTTTGGGACTTGGTTGAATTGCCGAAAGGGGTTAGACCCATAGGTTGCAAATGGGTCTTCAAGCGTAAGACTGATGCAAATGGCAAAGTACAAACCTACAAGGCTAGGTTGGTGGCGAAAGGTTATAGTCAGCACGAAGGCATTGACTATGATGAGACTTTCTCACTAGTTGCAAAGATCAAATCCATTCGAATTTTACTTACGGTAGCAGCACATCTAGATTATGAAATTTGGCAGATGGACATCAAAACAGCTTTCCTCAATGGCAACATTGATAAGGAAGTGTTTATGACTCAACCTGAAGGTTTTATATCAAGGTCAAAATCTAATCTTGTGTGCAAGCTTAAACGAATCATTTATGGATTGAAGCAAGCTTTTAGGAGTTGGAATATCCATTTTGATGAGGCTGTCAAATCATTTGACTTCATCAGAAATTCAGAAGATCAGTGCGTTTATCAGAAATGTTGTGGGAAGAATATTGTTTTCATAGTTGTGTATGTCGATGACATACTCTTTATGGGAAACAATATCCCACTCATGCAGTAGGTGAAAGAATGGTTGTCAAAGACCTTCATGATGAAGGATCTTGGTGAAACATGCTACATCTTAGGGATCAAGATCCATAGGGATAGATCCAAGAAGATGTTGGGGCTGTCACAGTCAACCTACATAGACAAGGTGTTGAAGCGATTTGCGATGGAGAACTCTAAGAGAGGTTCTCTGCCAGCATGTCATGGGATTAAGCTATCTAAGAAGGATTGTCCTTCCATAGACACTGATATCCAGCTCATGAAGGATATACCATATGCATCTGCAATTGGATCCATCATGTACGCCATGACCTGCACTAGGCCAGATGTGGCCTTCGTTGTCAGCACCACTGGTAGATACCAGCAGAATCCAGGTGAACCTTACTGGATTGTTGTCAAGAACATTCTTAAGTACCTTAGACGTACCAAAGATTGTTTCTTGGTCTATGGAGGACAGTCAGAGCTAGTGGAAACTGGCTATGCTGACGCAAGTTTCCAATCAGACTGTGATAATTATAAGTCGCAGTCGAGCTATGTCTTCGTTTTCAATGGTGGGGCGGTTAGTTGGAATAGTTCCAAACAAGAAACTACCGCAGATTCAACACCTGAGGCTGAGTACATTGCTGCGGCAGAAGCTGCCAAAGAAGTTTTCTGGATAAACGAGCCAGCCCAACGCCGAAATTTAAATCCAAGAGTTGGAAAACTGACTTAGTTCGCTGTGAACCCACAGAGTCATCATTCCTTTCGGTGCAGAATTGTCTTTCGTATGACTGTCCATGGTGCTCTCTTGAACGAGCGGTGTGAGAGTTCTCCTCTTGGCTTTTTGCCTGGTGTGGGCCTTTCTACATGCCCTTGGCCTTAGCTTGTTGGAATTTTTTGTCCAAGATATGGCGCAGATTGTTGTGATCTGCCCCCAACTTAGCCCTCTTTCGGCGCAAGATCGCCATGGCCTCCCAAATCTCTTGAGGGGTATTAATTTATTCTAGCTTTTGGAGAACACCAAGTGCGTGCCCCCTAGCTCCCGGATTATCGGCGGCTTGACCATCGGCCTCCCGGCCGCCAGAATTCTAGATTCCTGATTTGACTTTTTCCGGATTTGGCTTTTGACAAAAAACTTGCTTGAGACATCTTTGGTTGAGTTTCTGGGAAAGTGTTTGAATGTTTGAAGATTCGAAGAAAAATCCTTTGAAGATTCGTGGGAATACTCAAATGAGAACACTGAAAATTTAGTTTAGTTCTTAAAAAGCACCCTCCTTCTAGCGCCAATTGTTGTATACCAAAATTTACGGAACAAGATATTGAATGTGGCTATGTTAATTGGTATAATAAACAAGTAGTAATGGTGAAACTGTTGGAATTTAGAGGCAAGTAAACACGTAATACATGTGCAGCAGAAATAAACAGTTCACCAACAAAGAACATATAATTGCATAAACGATTACAATAATCATAACGAGAAACCTTACAGTGATTCGATAGCAGATTTCTCAACTATGGTATCTATTTAATCCTCGTGAACAGATCTGCACAGATTTGCCAGCGTTGAATCTGAGATGGAATTTGCTAGAAAAATTCTTATTCTAGATTTTTATGGAGAAACTAGGTTTTCTTGTTGTAGTAAATAATGAATCCCAAGATGTCATATATATATATAGGGAGAGATTGACTTAAATCTTAAGCAATCTTTATTAGGAAGATCATTCCTAATCTTGCAAAATAAATCTCAAAAATATGTTTTTCCCTACGAATATTTTTCTACAATAATATTCCATAATATTATTTGGGATTCCTATTTAATTAAATCTAATTTAATTAAATAGTAATAATAATTAATTCTAAATTAATATATTATTAACTCTCCATAAATTAAATATTAAAACTTATTTAATACTTAATCAACCAACTATAATCCGTACACGGGGGTTACTTGTTGTGTGACCCATAGGCCCTCATATATTGAGCGATTAGTCAAACTAACGGTCTTAATTGAACCCTAGACAATAAATCAGACATTCTCAATATATGAGGTACGTTGCGAGAAACGTGCAACTACCTGTAACTGTAACATGAGCTATTACGATTTCATCCTTTCATTCACGAATACTCGATTAGTCTTGAACATGATAAAGTGTCTATTCAAATAACTTAATCAATTTATCTCCAATCACTAATTGATCACTTGTGTCACACTTGGCCACAAAGTCCAAGTTGACGTGCATTGGCCAATGACTTTGATCCAATTATGATGAGAAGATGAGTATTTTCTCTAAATCCACTTTGAGGAATGAATCATTTTCTTGGCTCAACAACCACGCACATGCATTTCGTGATGAATCCAATTCAAGCAATATCTACCCATAGACGGGTGCAAGCGTCGGTCATGGTAAAAGTTCATCACTCCACACATGTGGTGCGTATTGACCTCAAGTCAAAGGAGTATCTCATCGCTCCCACTAACTGAGACACCCGTAGACACATATTGTGGAACTACATCAAATGGTTTCTCGGATGGTTATACCAATACCCTCTAAGGTATTTGTGCATCCATCATGAGATACCTAGTATCTCGTAGTAAGTGAGATCTCACTACACTCTCTAAGAGTATGATGCAGATCGCACACCAATGTCCATTGCATCATCAATATCCCATTCTTGATGATCCTCGATTGGGGCTATTTGAGAATCATGCTTAGGTCATCTGAGTTCTCACTCACTCAATGACAACAATGATTCAAGGGAACAAGAACAAATGTAAACAATCAAATATAATATTCTAATAAGTGTCATGCCACACATTTAATATTAAACAAACAGTAATATTAACACTGAATATTATCTGAGTATTATGTCCTTACAATGGATTGTCTCTAGGACACTAACACTAACAATCTCCCACTTGAACTAGAGCCAATCACCTACATGTCTGACCCCTAGACCATCAAATTGTCTAGTGTGTACATGAACACTCAAAGCCTTGGTGAACAGGTCAGCGAGATTATCCTCCGTGGAGGCACGTTCTAATTCTATCTCTCCTCTAGAGATTATCTCTCTTATCAAGTGATAACACCTCGGTACATGCTTGTTTCTGTTGTTGGATCTCGGTTCCTTAGCTTGCGCAACCGCACCAGTGTTGTCACAATATAACTTTATTGGATTGTTGGCACTTGGAACTACCCCTAGTTCACTTAAGAACTGACCATGGCCGAGGTCAAGCCGAACCAGAAGGATCACTTTCCATAACTCGGGCCGGTCGCGCGCATAAACAAAGAGTATCAGCTAAGGATCATCTGGGAAGGAGCCCATCACCTGCCCATCATCAACGAGATGATGTGGAGAGAACACGTTCACCTCATCATCGTTAGCGAGGTTGGGCAGAGAGAAGCCTCTCACCTCGTCATCATCAGCGAGGGAGAGCTGAAAGAAGTCTCTCACCTCGCCACCAACAGCGAGGTGGAGCCTACCAAATTGATGTTGAACAACTAGCGATAATAGTTCAAACCCTCAAGGATCTTCAAGATCAGGTTGCGGCTAAAAAAGGAAACCCAACTCTAGCTAGGATTACATTATCGCCATTATCACCGGCAATGATATTGGCTCCCGTCCAACCTGAATATAAACTATCCGTCATCCTAGGTCAATTTCAGACATCGAGCCGAAAAATTGATCAGTAGCTCCGAGGTGCTTCCTCAATGGATGGAAGAGCAAGGAACCAATCCCAGGCGAGTCCCAGCAACGCAAAGAAGCCAGTTACCAAGACAAAAAAGTCATACCTCGATAGCTGATTATGTGACCCAAAAGCTTCCCGGAACCAATCCCAGGCGAGTCCCAGCTCAACACCTTGGAATGCAATGTATTTGAAGAAATATTACCAGTAGTTTGGTAGTCTAAGTTTTATGAAACAGTTCGCCTCAAATTTAGAAATGGAAGTTGATTTTTTTGTCAAAGTTCGGTTCAGTCAAATTTGTCATACACTTAAATTTTAGTGATCAGAAATTAGGGGCAGGTCTACTGACCTCTAACGTGATCAGTTATTATAATATATGTTCTAAACACAAAATGCTAAGGCACTAAGTCGCATCCAAATAAGACGACCATACAAGTGCCAAGGTAATAAGTCGCATCCTAATAAGACAACCATACAAGTGCTAAGGCACTAAGTCGCATCCAAATAAGACGACCATACAAGTGCTAAGGCATTAAGTCGCATCCAAATAAGACGACCATACAAGTGCCAAGGTAATAAGTCGCATCCAAATAAAACGACCAAATAAGTGCCAAGCACTAGGAACCCACCAAAATAAGACGATCAAAATATTTTATGTCATGGACAAGGGGGCAGGTCATCGACCTGCTAGAAGGCCGATTACCCAAATTGCCGATCTATAAGGACGTCGACCTCCCAAAGATAATCCACAAACATAAAAATTCATAAAAGGCGTCCAAAGTTGAAAAACAATAAGACAGCTAAGTCGCATACAACTAAGACGACCAGCCGATAAAGTTGCAAAACAATAAGATAACTAAGTCGCGTAAAATTAAGACGACAAACCAAACGCAGATTGAAAGAACATAAGACAATCAAACGTGCATAAATGCTATTGAACTGAAATTAAGTTTCAATTCGTCGAGAACAAGCTAGTTTATTACAAGGCAAAATAAGAAACATGATAAAAGCTATAACAAAGAAGTACTATGTAGTAGGATTCTCTTGAGAAAGAGCCATCTCCACCGAAACTTCATTAACAACCTCGTCTGGGGCAGCGACCACACCACTTCCTTCCCCTGAGGTGATTCAATATAATGGATCTGGGATTTGGATCCAGCTGGTTGCTCGCCCCATCACGCAACCTAGGGTCCCGACTCGCCCTTCGCACCATCTCACCTCGGAGCAGCTTGCCATTTGTCCGCTTCACCTCGCTAGAGTCCGAATGTGATTCTAACAGTTCATGACCTCGTCAGTGGATTCAAATAGTAGCCAGCCCCACTTCGCTCAATCTCGCCAGCTCGCCAGAATCCATTGGTGGAAATGAGCTAGAAGTGGGGCGAAAAAACTGCTTTTATCTAGAAGGTTATTTGAGAAGCGCATTGAACCAAGTGAAACTCCTTGAAATGAGGGTCGCAGCAACAAAAGAATCAACTCAATAGGAGGTCGGGAGCTCGAGTTATGGACAAAACAAAATGGATGCTCGATGGAGCTCGCCCAACTAGCCCAGGAGCTCGCCCAACTCGCCCATCTCACCATTGAAACAAGTGAAGCTCCTTGAAATGAGGTTCACATAAAAAAAAGAATCAACTAAATTGGAGGTCGGGAGCTCGAGTTATGGACGAAACAAAATGGATGCTCGATAGAACTCGCCCATCTCGCCCGGGACCTCGCCCAACTCTCCCAGAGCTCGCCAATCTAGAAATTTAACCTGATGCTACTTGAAATGAGGGTCGCAATGAAAAAAGAATCAACTGAATCGGAGGTCGGGAGCTCGAGTTATGGACGAAACAAAATGGATGCTCGATGGAACTCGCCCATCTCGCCCGGGAGCTCGCCCAACTCGCCCAGGAGCTCGCCCAACTCGACCATCTTGCCATTAAACCAAGTGAACCTCCTTGGAATGAGGGCCGCAATGAAAAAAGAATCAAGTCAATCGGAGGTCGGGAGCTCAAGTTATGGACGAAACAAAACTGATGCTCGATGCAACTCGCCCATATCGCCCGGGAGCTCGCCCAACTCACCCATCTCGCCCGGGATCTTGCTCAACTCGCCCATCTCGCCCCGGGCGACTTTCTCGCCATCTCAGGGCGACTTGCTTTGCTGCTCGCCACTCAACTTCTCGGCCCGGGCGACTTGCTCGCCATCTCGATCCGGGCGACTTGCTTCGTTGCTTGCCACTCCACTTTCTCGCCCTAGGTGACTTGCTCGCCAATCTTGGCCCGGGCGACTTACTTCATAGCTCGCCCCAGTCCAATGCTGGCCCAAACAAACTTGGATCGGGTACCTCGTCTACCTCGACTCTCCCCCGTTTCGACACAAGGCCCAAGAAAATACTCAAATTCATGGGAAACAAATCTATCACAAGAGAACAAGTTTTTAGCCATTTGCAGAAGCATCGACGTGTTCAGAACTTTACAAGTACAATGTGAATCCACCATGGATATTCACACATATTTAAAATCAAACTCCGGTCGTCGACCTTCACCCATCTCGGAATAAAGCTCGCAAACACATAAGAAATTCGACATTCTCAGGACCTCGCATCTCACGACACCAAAGGGCCCAATCCCCAAGTCGCCATAAAACATTTGGGTCGAGCTAGGTCTCCAAAGCGTCTTCGATTCGAGTCCACCTCAAATCAAACCGGGTCTCACCTCACCCGAATCTCGCTCCACTCGCTCGGCGTCCCGGGATTCGCTCCACCTCGGTTTCACCTCGTTCGCTCACCTCGCTTAGTGAGGCCCAACGCTTGCTGCTCGCCCCATCTCTCTCACGGGAGAGTTGCAATACGAGGAAACGGCGAAAATGACGGCCACTTTCTTTGAACAGGCTTGACTTAGTTTCAAGTATTGGGCAAAAGTTTTTTATGAACTTTTGTGCCCATGTTTTTGTAGATGCCAGTTTGCTCTCGTGCTCGCCTAAAGTGACGTCAAATGGCAATTTTTTATACCTCGCCTCATTTCTCTCCAAAGAGGCCAATAGTCCATCTCACCAAAGGGAGCCCGATGAGCAGCTCGCCCATTTCGCCACTTAGGCCCAAGTAGCGGCCAGGTCAGGTCTCATCCCATCTCGCCATCAAGTCGCCCTATAACTCGCTTCAAATATCAAACTTCAAGTAAATGTCTTGGCGAACAAGAGAAAATGTTCGAGGAAAATGTCCAGTTGAACAGGGCCCTAATTTGTTGTGTGAACCTATCTCGCTCATCCATATGGAGTGAGTTAAAATTGGCCTCCTTATCGCCATCTCCAAAATTCGGGGAGACGTCGCTCAAATTCGGCCACTGAGAAGTCCTATTGAGCTCCACTTCGCCCCAGTAGCCCACGTTGCTGCACCTCGCCTGCATGGGCCCAATAAAAGTTGGGTTCCAAGTCGCACCATGTCGCTCGAAAGGGTTCTAGGCCGTGAGCCCAAAATGACAGCCCAAAAGATGGCCCAATTCAATGCCTCACCTCGCCAATTTAGAGCCCAGAGATAGCTCATTTAGTAGCCTAGTCGCCAAAGAAAATCGGCCCAAAAGAGTTTGTCGCACCATGCCGACATGTCGCTCGAACGGAATGGCGACCAACATGGGTCAGCTCGCCACCATAAGCCAGCTTGCACCATGTTGACCAAACGCCTCGGAGCTCACCCGCATTTCACCCCATCTTAACAAGCGAGTTCGCTCACATGCTCGCCCAATCTTCACTTTGCCGCGTGGTCAACCGAGCTACCATTTCAGCCTAATTCTTGAATAACTCGCCCGGAATGCAAAGTCACCCGGAGCAAGTCAAACTAGCCCATCAGGCGAGTCATATAGCGCGTAAATGAATCACCCCAACAAATCTTGAGTAACTCGCGTGGGAGCCAAAGTCGCCCGCGATAAATCTCGAGTAACTTTCCTGAAAGCCAAAGTTGCCTACGACAAATCTCGAGTAACTCGCCCGAGAGCCAAAGTCGCCCGCGTAAGTAGTTGGCACTCAATAAATTCACTCAAATTATTATCAAAAGGCACAACTCAGGGTATGCATCAGGTCATTACACTCTCACATAAGGCGAATAAAAACCTGAGGTTTGAGCTTGTCGGACCATTAAGAATTATAAACAAGCGACCAAACACATTTTTAAAAGACTTGAGGGTTGGGCGAGTTGCCTAGGATAAGGGCGAACTCGCCCAACTCACCTCAATAAGGCAACCCGCCAGTTGGACGCCCAAGTTGGCCTAGCTGCCCGAATCGCCTTTCTAGCCCAGAAGGCGGGCAAGTCACCCTAACTCGCCAGAGGGCGGGCGAGTTCGCCCTACTCCTGGGCAACTCGCCCGCAAGTCGCTCACGAAGCCAATAAGGCGGCGAGTTCGCTCCTCTCCCGGGCAACTCGCCCGGAAGTCGCCCTATCCCAAAGAGAGCATGGGCGAGTTCGCCCATCTCACCATCTCGCCTGGTTGCCCATCTAGCCCAATTGTACAAAAAGTGGGGCGAGTTCACCCCATGTCGCCCATTCCAGCAAGACACTCTTCCAATCTAATTGCATATATGAAGAACTAGGCTATACTTAGTCAAATTTGATGGAATCCGTGATGAAGAACTTGCAAATGGGATAGGGGAGAGTTAGGTCAAGGATTTTCCACTTACCAAAGCTTGATTTTGGCAAACCAAACACGTAAACCTCCACTATCAGACCCAAAATGGCCAAGAAGACTCTAAGGAGATGGCTGGTTCTACCTCCGCGGACTCAACGGGGAAAACATAGGTGCAAATCTCTATATTGCGTGAATTGCGTGTTTAGTAAAGCGTAACTAAGATTTAGGGTACAATTTAGAGTCCAATGTAGTTGGTTACAATTAATGATTGGTCGAGCTCCATCGAGAGTTGTAGCAAGACTAGCTAGATGATCATTTTGTACTATAAATACGAGAAGTAAAACTCATTAAAGGGTCGGAAAAAACTCACATTCAATATAACAGTTTTATCAGCCAACAAAAAGAATTAGCCCAAATCCTTTCGCATTTATTTTCTCGCATCTAACTTTTAACATTGATTGTTGCATTCAATGGAGAACATTCTATTTGTTCTTCATTAATCACACTTGTTTCACCATTACTACTTGTTTGTTATACCAATCCACATAACCACATTCAATATCTTGTTCCGTAAATTTTGGTATACAACATGAGGGAAATGACACTGAAACTAAATTAATTATATACGTAATTACCATGAATTCATAAATTACTAAATGAATTGTAAAAATTATATATATAATTTAAATATGATTACAAAATGCAAAAAATATATTTGTAAATTAAATAATAGTTTATGAAAAGTTCTTGAAATATATATATATATATATATATATATATATATATAAAATTTTAAAAAATAATGAATAAACTTTTGCAAATAAAACAATACATATGTAACATCTAAAAATTAAATACATATACATTATACATATACATAATATGTATATAATTAATGTAAATTCTAAGAAATTTAAAAAATGTATCTATAATATTTATATAATTATAAAAAATAATTATTTTTTTCAAACCAAATAATAATTTATGTAAGATCGGAAGATTTTAATAATCATATTTAATAATTTGAATATAAATCAAAGATACTACCATGCAACTATGTTGCAACTATTACTTCATATTAGAACATTTGATACTTTCTAACAATATAACTAAGACTTTTTCATTAAACAACTAATATTATTTAAAAAAAACACACGAAATGCAAACCAATTGCACAATGTTGTTGTACCCATGTTGTCGAGCAGCGACAACTGAGTTGCGACCATGACGTGTCATTTACAGTCATTTAAAAGAGCACTCAATTACAATAAATGCAAGTATTGTTGGTCGCATCTTTGGTCAACACCACAGAGCAGGGCCGACCAAGTGACATCCCTAGGAACAAAAGTAATGTCTGGGATAGCTCGACGACATACAGGGAACGAGTTGAGCTCGGCCGAGCTAGCGACCACGAATTAGGTTAGTTTGCATATCCAGAAAAGAAGAAAAATTAGGAAATGAAGATCTTGACGAAGGATTTGCGGCACATATTAAGGGATGCGAAGATCTCGAGTATATGTTATTTCCAAATTTATAGGGCTCGTTACACAACCCATTAGGGTTTGTAATCAAGATCATGTAATCTTATAAATAGGGGTTGACCCCAAGAAAAAAGGGTTCGAAATCATTAATACAAAAAAGTCTTAAGCGCTTATACTTCCCGCGTGTTTATTGCTTGTTCTGGGTTTGATTCTTTGTTTCTTGCCCTAGGCATAAAACCTAGGTAACAACAGTCTTGTGCCCCAAGTTGTATGTTTTAAAAATTCACTATGGAGTGCATGGTGCACCTGATGCAAAAGAAGCCCACTATAAATTTATTTAAACTAAATAATACTAATAAAAACTTATTTTGAACCACAATGTTTTAAAAAAAGATTAACAAAATTATCTAAATATTATGTTTATAAAAACCAAACCATAAACTAAGGATAATAGGAATAAAAAAATGAATAAATTTATGAAAAATCTCAAAGTTACACTAAATAGATTATAAATTAATTATGTAAAATCTAAAAAATACAGTAAAAAAAAAAGGAACCAAATCTACAATTAACGTCGCGTGTGACTCACTACTGTTAGAATTGGACGGAAGAGCTTATGCATGGGACCAAATTTGTCCAGAAAATGACCATTTTACACTTGCCCATTCTTTTGGGACCAAAATTGCAATTTACCCTCGAAATATCCAATCAATTCGACTGAGCGAGTATTTTTATGAATGGATTTTGGATCAGCCCAAAAATCTCAATAATTAGCTCAATTTAGAGTGAATTGTGCTAATATACATATCCACCAATAAAACACATATATTATCTATTTTTATCTCTTTTACTTTTCTCTCATTCAATTATTCATCTCCTTGCATAAATTAAATGTATTACAATAAAGTGTTACCTAAGGTCAATTAGGAATGCGAAGATCTCGTGTATATGTTATTTCCCAATTTCTAGGGCTCATTACACGACCCATTACAGTTTGCAATCAAGATCATGTAATCTTATAAATAGGGGTTAACCCCAAGAGAAATGGGTTCGAAATCATTAATACAAAAAAGTCTTAAGCGCTTATATTACTCGCGTGTTCTTTACATGTTTATTGCTTGTTCTGTGTTTGATTATTTGTTTGATGCCCTAGGTATAAAACCTACGTAACAACAGTTCAGTACCCCAAGTTGTATGTTTTAAAAATACACTATGAAGTGCACGGTGCACCTGATACACAAGAGACCCACTCTAAATTTATTTAAACTAGTATTAAAAATCTTACAATTGACCCATTTTTTTGGGACCAAAATTGCAATTTACCCTCGAAATATCCAACCAATTCGACCGAGCGAGTATTTTCATGAATGGATTTTGGATCAGCCCAAAAATCTCAATAATTAACTCAATTTAGAGTGAATTTCAATGAATATGCTAATATACATATCCACCAATAAAATATATCACATATTATCTATTTTTATATCTTTTACTTTTCTTTCATTCAATTATTCCTTCTCCTACTTTCACTTACATCACCATTTTTTTCTAACTCGCTCAATATTAAATAATACAAGTTACTTTTGACTTAACATAAAGTTTTATCCAACCATATTCCTACGTCGGTAACCAAACACAAATTTAGCATTCATTGATCACCCACATCCCATCCCCAAACAACTTTTTTTTTTCACTATTGGCTTGATCGGATCATTCTTTCCCGCTAAATATCATTATAGTTGTAGGTCCTGAACGGGTTTTGTGAGGGCAAAAGTCTAGAGGGGAGGGGTGAATAGACTTCTGAAAACTTTTCATGCAGATCAGGTGTGATGGCAGTTAGCCTGATCAGAGTGCGAGTGAATCAGTTTGGGCTGATAGCCAACTTACTAATCGCCAGAAGGCAGATCAGTTCGGTAACTATCAGTTTAACTGATGTGTGCGGAAGCTTAAGTTTTACCCGTGAAAAACCAGTTTTTATAAATCAGATTCCAAAGTTAGTCTTTTAACCAGTTGACTGAAGTGTCAAGCTTGATCAGATCAGAAGCTTGGTGCTAGCTTATCTCAACTTAGAATATGTATGCGCTTTAAAGGTTATGCAATTGTGTAGACAGTTAATCAAAACGGTAAAGGCACACAAGATTTATAGTGGTTCGGACAAACCCGGTCCTCGTCCCACTCTTCCCTATCACAAGGGGCACCAACTTAACCAACTGGACTTAGTTTTATGTGTTAGTCCAACACAGTACACCGACAGATATTTAAAGAGTTCTCACTCAATCCGATCCCAGAAATCAGAACTAGAAACCCTAGTCTGAAATCTTGCTAAACAACTTAACCTAACTTTGGGTTTTGGATAAGATTGTTTTGGTTCCAACTATGAAATCTTTTCTAGTGTTTAAGGTAGCCTATCAGCTAGATGAAAAGATTTCTATGCTAAGAACTTATGGAATGAACACTTAATAAAATAATCTTCTTGATCGTGTTCTTCGTATGAAATCGATAATTGCTTGAGCTTCTTGATTGTTCAGTGTTTCCGTGTCTTCACTCTGAAGTGTGATCCCATATTTATAGATCTTGAAATCAAAGAGCCGTTGGAGAGCAATTTTAATTTCAGGCTATATTTGGTAGGTTTGCAGGATTGATGTGACGTGCTTCAGGAACGGCTTGGCTGAAAGCGTGAACTTGTATTTTATAGCCGTTAGAGAGAGTAGCATCAAATCCCGTAATTGTCGTTTCGGATCACACGTGTCTAGTCTTCTTATTGGTTATGAGACGACTTTTTCAAAGGTTGTTCTTCCAACTAAGGTTGACATTCTTCTTGTTCGATCATCGACGATGATTAGGTGAAACATCGATTTTTCACCGTGAAATGACCGATAAGTCAAGGCGGATCGATCTACGATGGAGTCTTCTTCGTGTCGGTTGACTTAGCTTCAACTAGCGGATCTCGGTGATGTAGGTCTTCCGTCGATCTTCTTCGAAGTCATCCGATCTTCAAGTATTCGAGTTTGAGCTTTATGACTTCAAATTGAGATATCCGACTAGATCGGATCGATCCGATCTTCTCTTCTTCTCTAGCATTCTCGCCCGCTTGATATCACCGTTTCTTTTGGATCTTCAGATTCGACTAATACATATTGAGGTTCCCCTCAATATGTGACCTATCTATTACATCGGTTGTTCTATACAATAATTATCAACCGGTATTCTATAAACGGTAATATAAACATCGGTCGATTAACAACAGTGTCCGATTTGGTCCTATTACATGTGTTTTTTTTGAACTTTTATCAAAACTATAAATTTCCCAACAATTTCCCCCTTTTGATAAAAACCAAAACACCGAGAAACCAAACACAGCTTGATAAATATAGAACAAAGAAGAGCACATAATCGAAGACAATGAGATTTTGTCTTATGATCGGAAAAATAAACTTTTCTTATTAGATATGTTGATTACATGTTACATCGTAAAAGTTTGAATTTAAAAGTTGATCCTGAGAGGTCTTCGATTCTTCACTCTTTAGGCTTGTATCCTTCCGCATCTCTTTTGATCTTGAGGTACGTTGAAAATCGATATAGTTTCCATTTGACATCATTGGTCCGGCCGAGGATCGCTTATGTGCGTTTTTGCTCAGATGTCAAAGTAGAATCTCCAAATGCCATTCAAATGAGCCATCCGCCTTCTTCGAGAATCTTCATTCCATATTTTTACATTGATAAGTTTGGCCTCATTTTCTAGATACTTGAAAAATTTGGATATTTATTTTCTAACCGGTTGAGGAATTCATCATCAAGATTCTTCTCGTGGAACAAGATCAAGAACAAAAGCATCCGTTCACTTGATCTTATTCCATTCCTCAAACCTCTTAGCATGTCGGCTTTTTTGGAATGATCTCATCAACTTTTCTTGAGGTTACGCATGCTCTTTTCCATTTTTCCTTTCTTCGCTCTCGATCCGAATCTTTTCTTGATTTTTACGCCTCTGTCAATTTTTTCTTCCCTTCTTTCTTCTTCGCTTTTTCGAGCCTCTTGACCAATCTGCTCTTTGGAGCCGGTTTCTCGGCCGATTCTTTATCGGCTCAGATGTCTGGCTAGTCAGGCTTCTTGTGACTATTTTAGTCCGAGTGGTCGGTACAGTTGTGATGTCCCGGCAGACCAAGAAGAATTGCCTTTCTTGCCTTTGACTTTTCCATCTTTTTCGTCAGAGACTTCGTTAGCAAAGAGATCCAGATGGTCTAGTCTTTGTCCATAGGCTTCAACTGTCTGAATTAGGTCTTCAGTTGTTCTAATCATGTCAGTTGGTTTCTCACTCTGTCCTTCCCCCTTTTTGGTTTGAACAAAAAAGAGCCGTGAGGTGGGAAGTTAGGGATCCAAAATCGATCGATATTGCCTGTTGAGATCTCGCAATGATAAACACAGAACTTGAGCGGTTAGATGTTGAACCTTCGAGATCATTTCGGTCTTGGCAGATTCCATGGCGAGAGAGTGTAAAAATCGGTTTGTCAAGTTTCTCTTCGTTCAATTCGAGCTTTTCAAAGAGCATCGAGAAAAGAAACTTGTTGTTGGTCCACCTGAATCAGCTTGTGATCAATGGATTTTATAAGTTCGGCAGACACGGTGGTCACAGTTTGGGAGAACTGATCTTTGATTGCCTCAATCTGGGAAATAGTCAATTCCCTTTGATCGCTATTTCTTTGAGGCCAATCTGCCTCGATCGCCTATCACTTCCTCAACTTCTTCTTTTCGGAGATCTTTGAGACAAGATCGATCTCCGAAGTTGATCACGATGATGTGAGATGTTGGAATGTTTTTTTTAGGTCACGGATCTTTTTTTCGCTTGTTTTGCGCCTCCCGTGGTTGGTCATGAACTGCACACCGTTCCACTATCATCGGCAGCTCCTGCATCCTTTATTGTAGCATCTGCCCAGGGAGCTTCTTGAGCGATCTCCTGGTTCACCTTGTTCACCAACCCCACTTCTGTGGATCGAGCTTTGATAGATTCGATAGTTATCACCTCGGTTGGTGATCCTACTTTAGCATTTTCTCATATCGAAATCAAAATCTGCAAACTCATCAACCCGCCCATCCGCTTCAATAATCATTATAAAATCCGGAAGCTTTTTAATCGAGATCTCTCCGGTGAGGATCTCCATAACTTCTTCTCTAATAGTAGGATGGGCAACCGATTACGGATACATCTCATCAATTTCTCGCTCGATTTGCATTACGACCATTTTCCCCTGTGATGGTCTTCTTTGATGATCTAGACTTCGGGAATTGTCATCCAAATTCAAGTTGATGAGATGTGGAGGGTTCCGTGGTGCTTGAGTAGGCGGGTTGTCCGATTGGCTCGACCAGCAGAGGTTCTGCACTGTGGAGGGAGGTGCTACCGGTTCCACAACAGGTAAGCTGTACGTTCATGAACCGATGTAGTTTCGTGTTCAAGCAAGGTGGTGGAAGAGTAGGAGAGACATGCTCAAGCGACCATTAGTCCGAGTGGTGAATCACCTTTCGGCTGGAGGAGAAGGAGATCGTTAAGTCTCGTGCTTCTTCCTCGTAATGAATCGGCGAGAAGCTCGGCTTGAGAAGCCCGTGATGTCCGATTTTTTCACCTGATTTTTGTGGTGCAACAGATCGATCCGGCGCTTTTTCTTCATCCGACTCATCTTCTAGCATCGAGTCATGGAGGCTTGCTTAGCCTTCTTGACCTCTTCTCCGGCCTTCACCAGGTTTTCTTTTCTTCCGGGGGCATCCGGGTGTAGACGAAGTTGCTTCCTTGCTTTTTCCCTTCTTCGTCTTTGGGGGGGTTGGCCGCATATCATCGTCTGGTGGCCCAAATATGGCTAAAGTGGTGGAGAGGAATGCCTTGTAGGACTTCAGTCCATTCTGTTCCCATTTGGCATTTGGCATTTTGTCTTGTAGGATAACTGCAACCTTGTTGAGATTGGTCGATCCTCTTCTTCGATATAGACTCGCCTCCACTCATCAACTCCAAATTTATCATGTTCTTGGAGTAGAATGGCCTTTAGGAACCCATGCCAATTGATGTTCTTGGCTTCATCAATTATTGCAGCCATGCTGTACAGTTTGACGGATGTAAGAGCATCTGGGCTGAATGAAATACCCATAATTGTTTTTGACAATATGTCAAACAACAATCGGTATTTCCTCTTGAGCATTGGCCTGACAAAGCCTGACGTATGATGTTTGTCAGCCTCTCGATGAGCTTCGTTTACGATCGGCTCATCTTGATTCTCCCCAGTAGTGAGCAAAGCGAGATTCGGCCTTTTGGTAGGTCAATGACGAGTTATATCCTCATTCGTCGACCGATCTCTTCTCCGGACCGCCGAAAGTAGTTCTTCTCTCGAGCATCTCAGATCCACCCTTAAATTCCTTACGAATTCGAGGGCTTCATCTTTGCATCACTTTGATTGCAAAGGAGCAAAGACAATATTTCTCAAGTCCTGCTTTCTTCAGAATTTCCTCTACTTCCATTGATTCCGGATCCTTTGTAACCCCAAATTGTACGAACTTGTCCTCGACAATCCTTAATGTCAGTTCCGCATAATTGCACATTATTTTACCCATACCGTGAGTGATCATCTACAGATAAGATAGATTTGGTTAAAATTGTGCATAAATACTAAGAATATCACATATGCGAAACCAAGAAACAATAAAAAACATAATACAGATATCAACGATTGACAATAAAATTTTAAGAAACAAAGGTTTTAAGAGAAGATTCATCGATAATCGAAATTACCGATTCTCGCTTTTTCGGAAGATAATTTTGAAACTTAAGAAAAACACTTTGAATCGCAGAGAAGTAATCTGGAGAGTTTTCTGAAAATAAATCGCAAGTTTGTGAATTGGAAAACTCTGGTAGGGTTTTTGATGAACCTTATAAAGATGAGGAGGGAAAAAAGACAAGATTTGGAAGATCAACCGTTTGAAAAGATTAAACGATCCAGATTAAGCGGTTTTGATCGTATGGTTGGGAAAAGCACGTACGAAAACCTTTTGGATTTAAAAGCTCATTTTGTAGCAATTAATACAGGTACCCCACGTCCGCATTAAATGATTTGCAGGGAATACGTCACACAGGTAATGCGTACAGTAAGGCAAATAAAAACAAATAAGATCCGATAAATAAGTAAATAACACGGGAAAAGACAGGCGTATCTGGTTGACTGATATAGTAATCAATCAATACCACTTGAAGTCGATTCCACTTGTTGATCTTAGTTTTCTGCCTAAACCTTATAATTTCCCAATTGTTCTTTTCAACTGATCTGTTTCATTTTGCGTCTGATTTTCCTTCTGATCCTCCTCAATCAGTTGAAGTTCCCCCTTCAACTGGTATTTCTGTTTTCTCATAGACTGATATATCCGATTTGTTGAGGTTTCAAGTTCAACCGATCTTCCTTATCCGATCGGGCCAGATGTAATCGAGTTTTTGGTTGACCTAATCTGATTCTTCTCAGATCAAGCCAATTCTTGGGATAAGTGTTACCGCCAAAGCTTAGTCTAGAATAGTAGTCTCTATTCCCTAAGTTGGCGCGATTTGACATGCATAATTATCGTCTGTATATTTCGATATGTCAATCCGCCGTAAATTTATCCAATTATCGATCGCGTGATTCCTACATCGCCGTCCCTTGTGATGCAAATTTCTCTAATAGGCTTTTTGAAATCAAATTTGCATTTGCACCCTTGCTTGGCCACTATAAATTGGACCAATGTTTTACACAACATAACCCATTCACCATACTTATCTTCTTTGTAGAATCATGTATTCTGGTGAACCCTTATTTCCGGTGAGACTTCCGGCAAATACTTTTACCCCTTTTTCAATGATTTCAGCTTCTCAAATCAACCATTTTTGTCCCTTATCGTTGTTTTTTAAATGCCATCAAAGATTTCACATACAATTGTTGCCAAGCTTCTCTACCACCAAGGAGGCGGGGTTCATTGTCATGAATCGAGAAGACACTTCTCCTAACCGTATGCACCTTTGTGTGTCTATCGAGATGAATTTAACTAGCATCAACAGACTCGGTCGATATAAAACATGAGTTTGATATACGGTGCGGATCGGACAACGGTGATCTTCGTATATCAACTCAATTTTTTAGATCGCGACATGTGTGCCCATAAGGTTTTTGAACCAATTTCTTGCACATGTGCTCCATTTAACAAATTTGGAGAGTCCATTGACTTGTGTCTAAGGGCTCTCGGCTTAGAAATCCTATCAAGGCCTCTCTCGCTCCATTGGTTTTAGCTTCAGCGAGAGGCTTTAGGATTATTTTAAAGCCTTTCTCACCCTTGTTAAGTGGGGGAAAATGAGAGAATCAGATTTAAAATCTCTCTCCCCTGCTCTTCTTGGGTTAGGATGAGGGTTTAGGGTTATAGGTTTAGGGTTTTCGGTTATGACTTATGTACTGACCTCCGGGTCCTTTGTACTTGTAACTTGTAATGTAATCTGACCTTCGGGTCTTTATCAATGAAAAGTTCTATTATTCCATTGTTGTGTAAATTCTCTGATTTCTTATACGATTGTAGGCTTTAATCTGTGAATCTTGCTTGTTGAATATCAGCTAAATCGACTTACAAAGATGTAAAATAACCCAACTGATTTAATCAGATATTCCTTTTAAATTGAGCGTTTCCTTTAATATGATAAACCTTAAATCTGATCAGTTCCTTTAATCTGATAGCTTGTAAATCTGATTGATTTCTCATATCAGTTCCTTGACTGATCTTCTGATCAGTTGAGATACCAAACTCAACTGACTCCTTTCAACCTGGTTAGTCTCTTAACCAGCTGGTTCTGG
The DNA here is from genome assembly GCA_037126765.1 of Stenogyne calaminthoides. Classification (NCBI taxonomy): domain Eukaryota; kingdom Viridiplantae; phylum Streptophyta; class Magnoliopsida; order Lamiales; family Lamiaceae; genus Stenogyne; species Stenogyne calaminthoides. The sequence goes on from JBBCBC010000026.1 coordinate 13,682,068, forward strand.
AGAACAATCCATCAAGCATTTTAGGTGCTTTTTCTCCAAGATCCAGAAGCCCTAGCTCATTGCACAATTCTCTAAATCGATCTCAAATTTAGTGGCTTGGTTAGAATATCAGCTTTCTGTAAATCTGTGTGAATCTTTTCCATTTTGATATTCTTCTTTTCAACATGATCTCTTATGAAATGGTGTCTGACATCCACATGCTTGCATCTTATATGTAGAACAGGATTCTGAGTGATTGCAATAAAGACTATTATCATCACGAGAATATAGGTACATTCTTAGCTACAATGTTATAATCCTCACCGCCGACTAAGCCAGAAGCGGTTTGGGAGCAACAACGACTTCCTCGCAGACCATATATTACGCCTCGATTAGTAGATGTCGCAATCGATGTCTCGCTTTTTTGAAAACCACGAGATCGGTTTTTACTTCCTAAAAATCGACATGTTCCCGAGGTTGACTTTTTCATCAATCTTGCAACCTCCATAATCAGAATCAGAATACCCACTAAGCTCTAGATTATCATCTGATGGGTAAAATAAACCAAGATTTACTGTCCCCTTCAGATACTTAAGAATTCGCTTAGCTGCTTCTAGGTGGCTTTGCATTGGATTTGCCTGAAATCTGGCACATACACCTACTGCAAAGGTGATATCTGGTCTGCTGGCAGTTAGGTATAGTAGAGATCCAATGAGAGCCCTATATTCTTTCTGATTTGTTTTCTGACCATCCTCATCCGGATCCATCTTGAATCCAAATCATCATAGGAATTCTGGCTTCCTTGCAATTTTGAACTCCAAACTTAGCCAATAAATTCCTAGTGTACTTTGCTTGGCAGATGAATATCCCTTCTGCACTTTGCTTCACCTGGAGACCCAGAAAGTAATTCATATGTCCCATCATGGACATCTCGAACTTCCCTTGCATCAGTTTGCTGAATCTTTCACATAGACTCTTGTTGGGAGATCCGAAGATGATGTCGTCCACGTAGATCTGAACCATCAGAATATCTTCTCCATCTTCTATTCTCGAATAAGGTTACGCCCATTTGCCCTTTAGTGAACCCACCGTCGATCAAGAACCGAGAGAGTGTATCATACCAAGCTCGAGGAGCTTGTTTCGAACCATAAAGAGTTTTTCTTAAACGGTACACTTGGTTGCTCTTTTTCAAGCACGGAGGTTGTTCGACATAAACTTCCTCTGCTAGTACCCCGCTTTAAAAATGCACTTTTACTTCCATCCGATACACAAAGAAACCCTCGGTGGGAAGCATATGCGAAAACAAATTAATGGCTTCTAGGCGGCGGCCCGGGTGCAAAGGTCTCATCATAATCAATTCCTTCGATTGTGAATACCCCCCTTAGCAACAAGTCTTGCCTTATTTCGGTGATGACATTTTTCATCTCTCTTGTTCTTGAAAACCCACTTCATGCCAATTACGTCTTGATGATTTGGTCCGCCTACCGGTTCCCAAACTTGATTTCTCTCGAATGCTCCAGCTCCTCCTGCGCATGGCTAGAATCCACTTGCCTTTGTAGAGCTTCCTCTATTGTTGTTGGTTCCTTCATAGACAAATAACAAAGAATACATGACACTTTCACCAACTCGATGTCTAGTTTTAACTTTATCGAGATGGGTCTCCGGCGATCGATCGGTTGGATGACCGGTTATCCAGTCCTTCGCTTACGATTTGCGTCGGTTTGGAGAACATCATCCATTTCGATAAAGGTTCACTACTAGCGACCGGGAGTGGTGCGAAATTATGATCCACTTGATAACAACATGTCTCGGTGATGTTGGACTCATCATGTCTTGATGTCCGCTCGCGGGAACTTCAGTGTTCCCCGAACCGGATGGTTCGATTGATCTTTATCTCATTGTATGCGAACTTCTTCATCGACAGTTTTTTCGTACCTTAGGATCTGAATGATCCGGTTAATCACTAGATCTGGAATGTATCTTTATTACGGTTTCGATTCTTTTTCCTTGATCGTTAGTCCATCCATTTTCTCGAGCATCGCATCTTGGTTGATCGTGCGCCTTGTTCTCGAGGCGATTTCTCTTGTTCGGAAGATGCTTCATCAAAGACTACATGGGGTGTTTCTTCCACAAGTAGGGTTTGTCTGTTGTAAACCCTGAAAGCCTTGCTAGATGAGGAATATCCTAAGAATATACCCTCATCTGACTTGGCCTCAAAAGTCTTCAACTGACTCTTCCCATTGTTGTGTATGAAACACTTACACCCAAAAACATGGAAGTAAGAGACACGAGGTTTTCGCCCTTCCACGTTCATAGGGTGTTTTGTAGTGAGCCTTAGTCGAAGACATCTGCTACGAGTATGGCATGCAAAGGTTGATTATACGCCCGAAAAATCTTGGTATTGCATGTTCAAATAACATCGTCGCGAAAGAACTTCTTTTGAGAGTTCTGTTCCTCCGTTCTGCTACTCCATTTTGTTGTGGCGTCCTTGCAGCTGATGTTTCATGCTGTATACCAAACTTAGAGCAAAAATCAGTAATAAAAGAGTTCAGAAATTTTGTACCTTTATCTGATCTGATTTTTACTACACTGACACCCTTCTCATTTTGTAATCTTTTTAGCAGCTCGGGTATCTTCGTTGTCGTCTCATTCTTCTTATGTAAGAATATAACCCAGGTAAACTTGGAATAGTCATCCACGATTACCAGAGTATATTTGCGTCCGTTGAGACTGACTGGTGTAACTGGTCCAAATAGATCCATATGAAGCAGCTGCAGTACTCTGCTGGATGCCGGTCCGGGAATTCCCTTGAATGAAGCTTTGACCTGTTTTCCCTTCTGACATGCAGCACATGTCTGATCCTTTGAAAATACTTCATTCGGAAGTCCTTCCACTAGTGACATCCTTGCTATCTTATTAAGAGTTTTAAAGTTCAGATGGCTCATTCTTTTGTGCCAGAGCCAACTGCTACTTTTGGAACTCTTGACAATCAGGCATGCATTTCTTGGGCAACTGTTCCAATCAGCGTAGATCGTCCCTTTCCTTGAACCAGTTAGCAAAATCTATTGAGTGGCTCGATTCTTGATAGTGCATTGGTCAGTCGAGAACTCAACACTGAATTCGTTGTCGCAGAATTGTGAAACCGATAATAGGTTGTGCTTCAGACCTTCGACATACGAGACTCCAGTTACTTGTACATCATCATTCTCTAAGGTTCCGAATCCTTTGGTATAACCAAAGTTATCATCACCGAAGAGTACACGCGGGCCTTTCTGTTCTATGTAAGAGCTGAGGAGATGTTTGCTTCCAGTCATGTGCCTTGAGCATCCACTATCGATGTACCAGATAGTTGCTTGCACACCTCCTTTGTTGGCCAGACCCACGCGATCCTCGCAGACCAAATCAGGCTTTAGGTACCCTTTTGATTGGGTCCCGAGGGGTTAGGATTAGTTTTGGGGATCCATACAAACAGAGCACTTCTATTGTGATCGATGAAGATCGAAGGCCCGATTTGTCTCCCATACCTATCAACATAATCATACGCCTCTTTATATGCTTTCGATTAGTATGATTATTAGTGTGAACCTTGGATGACTTAGAAGACTTGGGATTTATCTTTTACGTTTTGCCTTTTTTCATCGATGTGGTTCAAAAAGTGACCCTTCTAGATTTACGATTATAGGGGTAGGTACGACTGCTACCATCAAAAGATTCATATCTTTTAGGCATAGGTGGTTTTTGCAGTTTACCTGAAGCATGCTTATTAGGCAGCTGACCTTGATTGGGTCTCAGATTAGACTTCCCTTTTACAGGTTGTCTTTTTTTGATTCTGATCCGTTGATCGAGTTGAGGTTTCTTCGGAAGAACCGGGTTCTTCTGTTGATTCCTCGGTGATGCTTTACCAGTTGGGGTCCATTTCTGTTCCCCTTATGGTTAGGCACCTGCCTTACCTGCTCAACTGGTCTTTTTCCCTTATTAGATACATGTTTGGCTTTTGGTGTATCTTTGTCAGAAACTCGTCTGATTACACCTTTTTGAGATGAATCAGCCGGGGCTTTTGAGGATGTGGAAGGGTTCTCATATCCCTTCTTGTTAATCGTTGTTCAAAAATAGGTGTTCATGTCTTGAATCGGTTTTAGATGATTTTGTGAAAACCTCTATTTTCTTCGCAGATTATCCTCGATGATTTTAGACTTTCATGCTTTAATAGCTCATCGAATTTTGCTTGCGGGATTTTGAAGTCATCGACTTCTTTGTTTGTTAATTGCCGGTGATCTTTGATCCGCTTCTCCTTATCGAAGCTTTAACTTTCGAATTTTAAATTCCTCGGTTGCCTTCGAAAGCGCGGTTTAAAGATATTTAAGTTCGGAGGCTTTATCGAGATCATTCTCTTTAGCAAGTCGATTATTTCGGTCCTCGGCTTGTCATTTTCAAACTTCCACTATAGCATAAGTGTTCATTGCATTGGAGAGATCCTCAAGCAATTGCTCGAGTAGAAATTGCAGGTCAATCTCCCGGCGGTGTGCTAATGATAGCGGTGTAAAAGCGAACAAAGCGAGTTTGGAGGTTACCTCAGATTGGTCCTCCTTTGCCATCGGCGAGATCTCATCATCATCTCGAAGAGAATATCGGATCTTCATTTCCATAGAAGTCAATGACCTTCGATCGGACGGCCAATCTTCTCTGAGAGGAGTATCCAAATCCTTAGAGGGCGGAATCTGAATCGTCAATTCTGGACGATGTCGGCAACCATGGCTTTTACGTCCTCGTCTGCTGCTCTCTCTTCGTTCCTCTTTTCTTCCCTTTCTCTTGGCGTCAGTGCAGGCGGTCTGCTTGGCAGTAGTGACTGAAGCTTCTCACAATTGAAGCACGCTCCTTGATCCACGGAACCTTTTCTTCCGTGAATCACTCATTCGTATGATCTATCGGTGACTTTCCTTTACGATAGTAGTCCGAGCTTCTTACATGCGATTGGTTATCTCTTCTCTCATCATTTAGATTATCTCTTTTCCTTTCATCTCGGATCTCTCCGATCATCGATCGGTTCTTCTCGGAGATCTGTTTGTCCGATCTCCTATCTCTTCCTCGGCTATGTTGATAATCTTTATAGAATCTTCGATACTTACCCGGTTGAGTATTTGATTTCTCTAGTTTCACAGTAAGCGGCGATCTGTTCTACGACTTATGATGTTTCCAATGGGTTCATTGGTCTTCAATCTAACTTCTTTGTTGCCTTTAAAAGCAATCGATTTGGAAGTTGAGGCTTCAGCGGGCACCTCATCTTCATCTGCTTGTCCTCTCTCAATTAAATCGAACTCGTGAGCTTTAAGGCTCAAGAACAAGCTACTTGGCTTCATTTTTTAAATGTCTTGGCAATCCTTGATTACCGTGACCTTCATATCCCATTTCTTGGTGAGAGACCTTAAAATTTTGTAGTTGATATCTTTATCAGACATCTCTCTACCAAGTTCTCGAAGCTTGTTTATTGACATTGTAATCCTTCCATCGAGTTCGTTGATGGTTTTAGTTGGGCAACATCTTCAATTTTTCGAACTTCACCGGTTAAACTTGCGAGACGTCTTTTTTATCCGGTCATTTCCTCGATATTTTCAAATTTAGAGTATCCCACATTGCTTTCGCAGTTTTTTGAGATACTTAACTTTTTCCTTGGTGACCTTATCCATTGTTTTCATGATAATATGCCTTGCGATAGTATCTAGAGTATGCAGTTTCCTTTCCTCTGCATCCATCAAGGCTGGGCTTTTTCGTACAAGACTTCCCGGGGCAAAGTCTGGATCTCCTCCAACTGCAGGGTTGTCGTAATATATGATGATGGGTCCTCTTTCGATGACTTCCATCATTCTACCACTAATCGAACCTAGATGGTTGGACATATATATGGCCCAATCTGCATACTCATCGATTGAGAACTTTGGCAGATCATGATACATACCTGAGGTGTTATCCATGCTGAGTGTTTTTGGAAAATGAATGAGTTTTAAGAAGGTTTTTCAAGATCAGTTCAGTCGACCACAAAGATTCTTCCTCAAGAATCGATGATACACAAAGTCGATGGTCTCAGAGAACCAACCGCTCGATACCACTTGTAGGTCCCGAACGGGTTTGTGAGGGCGTAAGTCTAGAGGGGAGGGTGAATAGACTTAAAAACTTTTCGTCTTGCATCGGGTGTGATGGCGCTTAGCTTTGATCGAGTCGCGAGTGAATCGGTTTAAATTTGAATACCAACTTACTAATCGCCAGAAGGCAGATCAGTTCGGTAACTATCAGTTTAACTGATGTGTGCGGAAGCTTAAGTTTTACCCGTGAAAAACCAGTTTTTATAAATCAGATTCCAAAGTTAGTCTTTTAACCAGTTGACTGAAGTGTCAAGCTTGATCAGATCAGAAGCTTGGTGCTAGCTGATCTCAACTTAGAATATATATGCGCTTTAAAGGTTATGCAATTGTGTAGACAGTTAATCAAAGCGGTAAAGGCACACAAGATTTATAGTGGTTCGGACAAACCAGTCCTACGTCAACTCTTCCCTATCACAAGGGGCACCAACTTAACCAACTGGACTTAGTTTTATGTGTTAGTCCAACACAGTACACCGACAGATATTTAAAGAGTTCTCACTCAATCCGATCCCAGAAATCAGAACTAGAAACCCTAGTCTGAAATCTTGCTAAACAACTTAACCTAACTTTGGGTTTTGGATAAGATTGTTTTGGTTCCAACTATGATATCTTTTCTAGTGTTTAAGGTAGCCAATCAGCTAGATGAAAAGATTTCTATGCTAAGAACTTATGGAATGAACACTTAATAAAATAATCTTCTTGATCGTGTTCTTCGTGCGGAAATCTAATAATTGCTTGAGCTTCTTGATTGTTCAGTGTTTCCGTGTCTTCACTCTGAAGTGTGATCCCATATTTATAGATCTTGAAATCAAAGAGCCGTTGGAGAGCAATTTGAATTTCAGGCTATATTTGGTAGGTTTGCAGGATTGATGTGACGTGCTTCAGGAACGGCATGGCTGAAAGCGTGAACTTGTATTTTATAGCCGTTAGAGAGAGCAGCATCAAATCCCGTAATTGTCAGCTCAGATCATACGTGTCTAGTTCTTATTGGTTAACAGACGCACTTTTCAGTGTTGTTCTTCCAACTAAGGTTGACATTCTTCTTGTTCAGATCATCGACGTATGATTAGGTGAAACATCAGTTTTCACCTGGTGAGCTGACCTGATAAGTCAAGGCGGATCAGTCTACCTGATGGAGTCTTCTGGTGCTGGTTGACTTAGCTTCAACTAGCAGACTCGGCTGATGTAGGTCTTCTGGTCTGATCTTCTGGAAGTCATCTGATCTTCAAGTATTCTGAGTTTGAGCTTTATGACTACAGCTGAGATATCTGACTAGATCAGATCGATCTGATCTTCTGTTCTTCTCTAGCATTCTGGCCTGTCAGATATCAGCTGTTCTTTGGATCTTCAGATCTGACTCATACATATTGAGGTTCCCCCTCAATATGTGACCTATCTATTACATCAGTTGTTCTATACAGTAATTATCAACTGGTATTCTATAAATGGTAATATAAACATCAGTCAGCTAATAGGTCTGACTGGTCCTATTACATGTGTTTTTGGAACTTTTATCAAAACTATAAATTTCCCAACAATAGTGAACCTTAGCTCTACAAGTAGCTGTACAAACCTTGCAGCTCATAAAGTGAATTATAGTGAACCTTAGCTCTAAAGCATAGCCAAAGCTCTGCAACAAACGTACAAAATCAGCACCAACGGATATATGCAGCACCAACATTATGTTGTTTTTTCAAGAATGAATAAAAACATTGGAAAATTGAAAGATTTATAGCCATAATTACGAGTTTGAATCACAAATGGTCTCATAACTTTAGCCTCAAATAGATTTAGTCTCATAATTTTTTTTTTCGTCGATTTAGTCTCATTAACATTGACAATGTCTTTAGTCCCAAATCAATCGAAAAATTTAAAACGACGTCGTTTTGACATTTCAAATTGGGGCTTTCAGGTGGGTGGTGTGTCTGTACTGCCATATATATTTTTATGTGTGTTTGACTAAATATTGTAGTCAATTTTATTTAAATTTTAAGTTTTTTTTTAAAAAAATATTAATTATATACCTGAAATTCCAAATGTTAAAACAATATTACATGTGACAGTCCAGACACAACATCCAACGAAAAACCCCAATTAAAATGGCAAAACGATGTCGTTTTGATTTTTTCGATCGAAATTGGGACTAAATTTGAACATTGTCAAAGTTATTGAGAGTAAATCAACGACAAAAAATTTATGGGGACTAAATTTATATGAGGCCAAACTTATATGACCAATTGTGATTCAAACTCGTTGTTTACTTAATTATTTAGGAGCTCTTTCATATATTATTGAGATATATATCACTTTCTGCAAAGTCTTTGAATATGATATGACTATGAACCACTTTTTATTGAGGTAATGTTGATAGAAAACTATGTATGGTCTCAAACATTTCTATCTGATCGACCATTTTTATTTAGTTTCTGTTTATTCTTCAAGTTAAATAATTATTTTCTGTGTGAATTATTAGAGCAACTCATGATAACTTTTTTAGTATCAAATGTCTCCTCTTTTGGATCATGAATTGTCTATATTAAGATATGTTTGGTATGTTTGTTATCGCTGCTGACTTGTTATTTGTGGGAATTAAGAAAAATTAATCGTGTATTTATTTTATATATGGTATAAATCAGGATACATGTGATCTAAAAAAGATATATTAAGATGTGGTTGTTACTCCATTCCAGCCTCGTAATTTGCACATGGAAATTAAAATGAGTGTTATTTTGTATTCTGTCAGGAAAATAAAATGATTGTTATTTTAAAAATTGTGAATTAAATTGCAAAAATTAAAAACTTGTTAAAAATTTAAAAATATGAAAATTTCATTTAAAAAAAATTGCGATTAACCTTAATTTTTAATGGAAATATCATCATGCAACTTATATTGTATCAATATTGTTAGAAATGTATTTATTTACTTCAAACTTTTTAAATAATTATATATAACTATAAATAAGATTTTGTTTACACACAGAGAATGTCCAATAATTTAAAGGGCTCCATGCAATAAAATACTTAGCCCTACATATTTATAAAAAAAAAAAATTGATAACTATGTTTAATGCTCATGAATAGTATATTAAGTAAAATTTATCTCGGTATAACCTACTCTAAAAGTTCATAATTAAAAAGACAATATTCATTTTTAACACATTTATCAAATTTTCTAATCATAAGATGCATAAAATATTTTTTAAGAAAAAAAAAGTAAATGAAGAGGAATTGGAAAAATGTAAAAGGAAAAGGAAAAAGAAATAGGAGACATCAAACCTAAGAAGTAAGTGAAAGAAAAATAGATTTACGTTAAAATAAATTAAAAAAAATTAAAAGGAGAATGAAATTATTTAAAATTAATTAGACAAAATAGATTAGAATGAAAAAAGATAATTTAATTTGAAAATTACAGAACTAGATTAGGACTAGAGGAGAAAGAAAATTTAAAAACTGGGTGGGAAAAGAATGTTAAAAACTTTATACATATTCACACTTACAAAAGGTCGAACCTCAAACCTCCTTGCTCCAAAGCACAATACCTACCTACTGAGCTGGCGGCCTATTAGTGATCTTCTTCAAATTAGTACTTCCCCGTCCCAATCTTGTTTGGTGGTTAACTGTATGCTCGAAGTTTAAGAAAAAATGTTTATTAGTATTTTATATGATAAAGAGATAAAGTGTTGGGGGTAGAAAGAGTTGTTAGTATTTTATGTGATAAAGTGGGTATTTCCATTTAAGAAAATGTGCAATTAACATTGAGACGTCCAAAATGGAAAGAATGCAATTAAGATTGGGATGGAGGGAGTATCATATATCACGTACTTTAGTATATTAAACTGTTGTAGGCATATCGTGCGAGGTCGGATTTTCGATCACAAATGCCTCAATAATGAAGATGAAATTCACCAAGGAAGGCACATCAGAGGTCGGATAAGGAGCTTGTGGCGAATAGCCAAGAGGACCTGCGATCAGCGAGATCTCATGGACATCGGACTGACACAAATGCAAGACATTAACTACGATTAGACAGGTGTAAGGCGGACAACACGAAGAACTTTACCAAAATAGGCTTAAATCAGAGATAAAGCGGCAAAGGACGATTACGAATGACATGACGGGATGTTTAGCCGGTTAATTACCTGCAAACCTAGAGATTGCCTCGGGCGACCTCCCAGCGACCTCCGGCGTGAATCACATCAGTCTTGTAGCATTTAATGTTTGACAGAACTACTTTCGGCTCCTTGTACTTGTAATCCGGGAGAGTGAGCTCCACTCTGCCAAACTCTATAAATATGGGTCATTTATGACCAAGAAATCTAGAGAATTAATACCCTACCAAACCTCTTGCAAATTTATTAATCAAGCTCTTACTCTCTCAATCACAATCATAAGTTATAAATGCATTCTGTATCTCACATTTATTGTTTGTGTTGCTAAGATCATTTAGCCACATCTTAATCCTTAATATATTTTAGTACACAACAATTGGGGCTAGAAGGATGGTACTCTTTAAGAAATATTGAGCTAAGTTCTTAGTGTTTTCTCATTGGAGTATTCTTCACGAATCTTCGATATAAATCCATCTCATTCACCCAAATCTCTCTCAATACTACCCAACCATGTCTCAAGCAACTTTCATCTCCAAGAAGAAAGCTGTCTCGGCTTCATGTCGCTCCGGTGGAGCGGGGATTAGTGGCCCGGCCGTTAGCAACCGCAAAATCGGGGGACCCACCGCCGGAATCGCTCATAAGCTCGAACAAATCTGCACTCCTAAGGACATCGATGTAGCCATCGCGGAGTTACGCCAAAAATAGGCCGACATGAAAATACCTGATGGCGACCTGCGCCACAACCTGAACCAGAAAGCCCATAAATGCACGGGGATCCTTACAAGGAGAAATCTCGCTATGAGGGACCTCGCTACGAGGGACCTCACCGCGAATGGAGCCAGGAAGTCAACTCCTGCGGGACCCATTGCACCCTAGTCTATCGACGCAACCCGAATGAAGGGCCAAACCCCATCCATAGGCGTTTGTTCTCGAAGTTTGATTCGCGGCTGCGACGAGCTCGCGGACCCCGGGAGATCAACCTGCACCAGACGCCTTGCCGCGACCATCATGCTGAGCCCGAAAGATCTTTTTCGGGGTCAGTAGCCTAAGGTAGACCCGGACAGCGGGTATCGGTGAAAGATCAACTCGAGTGAAGACCCTCACCCCGCAGGTCAGAAGAACCCCATCACCCTATAGACGTCATCGAACTACATCACCTCGCAAACAAGGGAGAAAAACTCTGTTGGGATATTTTAGTTTTGATGAATTATGCCAAAACATTATCAACTTGTGTTTTTGAAGCTAATCTACAGATAACAAGTTGAGGGGGAACGAGAGAACAAGTTGAGGGGAACTCACGAAATCAGACGAAGATGATCGAGATCAGACGAGGCTGCAGACGAGACTGATCGAGATCAGATGAGTAAGATGAGTTCCGGAGTTAACTGATGAGCTGTGCAAAATCAATAAAGAAGAAAAGCTAAGCCAGCTGATCAGAAGATCAGATGACCTAATCAGATGACCAGATCAGAAGAGGAGGTTGCAGATCAGAAAAGGAGCAGATGAGACTGATCGAGATCAGACGTGATCGAGATTAGATAATCTAACCTGATATGCTAACCTAATATGCTAACCTGATGTACTAATCTAATGCAGATAAACTGATATGCTGACTTGATGCTATTTTGATCTGATCATGTGAGCCGATCGATCAAAGCGAAGAAATCAGATATCAAAAAACCAGAAATCTGCATACCAGATCAGGCGAGAAGAAATCAGAAGAGAAGTCATCTGAAGTCATATTCATCGAGAATCGAACGCCATCGATGATCGCTTAGCTCGAAAAGCTAGTGACCGAGGGTCGATGTCCGGTTAGAAGAAGTTTAACTCGCTTAGCCTCGAAAGTGTCAAGATGCTCGATTAGACAAGGTCCGTGAAGAGAAGTCTCGAATCAAGAATCTCAAGACTCGTGAGAAACCTCAAGACTCGTGAGAAACTCAAGACTCGAGAGAAACCCAAGACTCGTAAGATCCTCAAGAAATAGCCGCTAGATTCAAATGGCGACGGACCAATGAGAGGAAGACAACCAAACTGAAAAAGTCATAGAAGCACAGAGAATAGTATGGATTTGAATGAGACTCCATCCAACGGTAACATTCAAATCCACACTATAAATACAAGTTCTTCCTTCATTATTCAGTGTGGAGAGTGTGAGAAAAGCGAGATCCATCAAGTTAAAAGTCAAGTCATCCAGCATTCCCACCATAGAACACTGAGCAAGAAATACACGCATATATTCAGAGTGTTCTACCCTAGATCTAAGCACAAATGTAATATCCTGAGCTTAGAGAGATTTTCCCATCCTTAGCATTGAGGCTAAACAAATGTAAGGGAAAATCTCAATCGAGTTGAAACCAAACAAACCTTACCCAAATCAGTTTGGTAGGATAAGTTTGTTTGAGTGTGAACTCGATAAACATCTAAGCAATCCCGAAAGGGAGGGTAGGCGATCCCGTGAGGGTGATAAGTCCCGTTTGAGTGTGAACTCGGTAAACATCTGTTGGGTGTTGGACTAACACGTTAAACTAAGTCTAGTTGGTTAGGTTGGTGCCCCATGAAGGGAAGAGTGGATGTAGGACGAGTTGTCCGAACCACTATAAAATTGTGTGTTCTTTACTGCTTTATGTTCTTACTTGCAATATGCATTTGATTATAAGCAAAACACACATCGTTCTTAAAAGCAAAAAGAAGAATTGGAATCACTCTGCCCTCACCCCTGTTTTATATGCTTCACATGGTATTTCCGTTCACACATGGGTTTTCTTAAATCGGGACCAACACACTCCACCTCGACCTCATCGCGACGAGGTCGCAGGGCAGGATAATTCTCCGCAGATGGCATCCATCCTCCAAAACATCAAATATCTCCAAGAACAATTAGCGAACAAAGGGGGGATGCCCCTTACCACTATCACCCACGGTCATGCTCGCCCAGTGCAAGTCAAGATCAATGCAAACTCCGTCACACAGTACAATGGCAACTCCGATCCGATCAATCATGTGAGCAAGTACACATCCTAATGAACTCCATGGGAGCAACATATGCCACCAATGCCGACTCTTTCCACTCACTCTAGGCGACCAGGCCTATCGTTTGTTCAACACCCTGCCGCTGACATCCATAGAACCCTTCCACCAAATGGCTCAATTGTTCCTTACCCACTTCGCCACGTTGACCCCGCATAAAGAAACCAAAAATTGTTTGGGAAACATCCACCAGCTCGAAGATGAGTCGGACCAAGCATACATCAATCGCATAGACCAGCTCATCATGGAAGGCGAGCCATTGGGGGACGAAGCCAAGGTCTTGGGGTTAGTGCACGGTTTGAAGAAATGAACCAAACTATGGAAGATGATGAACAAAGATTACCCGTCAAGCTACGCCGATTTCCAGTATCGGGCGGGTATTATGATCACTAATGCCGAGATACTGACCTCAAGACTAGGAGAGCAGCAACCAAGCGAAGTGAAGGTCGAAGTCAAAAAGTCAGACCCGAAGTACTAAAAGCCTTTCAGGAGGCCCGGGCCAATGAACTATCGAGCTCCAGGGACTTTCAGGCAATCAAGGGCGAACAGCACCTCCCACCAGCCCGAGAAATGATCCAAGATACTTCTAAGATCAACCCGAAGAAGACACCATCGCTCCAAGTCATAAACAACTCACCTTCACCGAAGAAGACAAAGACGGAGTGGTCTATCCAAATTGGGACCCACTCGTAATTTTAGCCAGGATAATGAGAGCTTTGGTTCATCGCATCATGATCGACAACGGGGCTTTTTGCAACATCCTGTTCAAGAAGACGCTGGATCAACTCGGCAATTTCCACTCCTACGTCGAACCCTGCGCGGTAGGGATCTAAGGGTTTGGGAGTCAACCCATCGAAGCCTATGGAACAATTTGTCTATCAATGGAAATCACCTCACCTTGGATACCGAAGTAAGGGCAACTAGACAACTGGTTTTTGTGATCATCGACATCCCATCAAACTTCAATGCTTTCTTCGGCAGGCCTTTTGAGCATGAGTTCGGGGCTGCGGCCTCATCTTATTTCTATTGTATTAAGTTTTCCGGATCTGAAGGGAAAATTGGCACCATTAAGGGTGACCAGATCGCAGCAAGAAAATATTTGACTTACACCTGTGTCAGTTTAAATTTTGCTTTTTATTTCGGTTGGAAATCCGAGGTGGGGCTAGGTTGTACGAGCCGAACTCCATCCCGGAAGAAAAAATAAAATGATGAAATAGAAATAGACAATGTAATAGAAGTAAATGTGACACCTATGGAAGTCGACATCGCGACCAAAGAAAAGCCTGCATGAGAGTTACCAGATTTGGAACCTCGCCTCGGTTTCGAGCCAATGGAGGTCGATTCCGAGCAACGACAATCCAACCTCGATCCAAGAATGGAAGGAAATGATCAGCGGGCAACCCTTATCGAAGAACTCGAGACAATCTCAGTTGACCTCGATCGGCCAGAATTAAGTGTAACTATCGGATCACAAATACCCAGCGATCTGCGAAATCAGTTGATAGAATTCCTCAAACAAAATTTAGATGTGTTCGCATGGTCACACGAGGAAATGATCGGCATCGACCCGGAGGTCGCGTGCCACAAGCTGAACATTGATCCAACAAAGAAGCCAATATCCCAGAAAAGAAGGAAGTTTGGCCCTGAAAAATACGCAGCCTTGGCCGAAGAAGTAAAGAAGCTACTGGACAACAAGTTGATTGAGCAAGCAGATCATCCACAATTGGTGGCCAACGCAGTATTGGTTAAGAAGGCGAACAACTCTAAGCGTCTATGTATCGATTTCACCGACCTCAATGAAGCATGCCCGAAAGACTATTTCCCTATGCCTCACATCGATCACCTCATGGACAACACTGTTGGGCATGAAATGATGACTTTCATTGATGCATTCGCCGGATATCATCAGATTGCCATGGACAAAGACAACCAGCAACACACATCTTTTCTGACAGAGAAAAACGTGTATTGTTGGAAAAGAATGTTGTTTGTTTTGAAGAACGCAGGAGCCACTTACCAATATCTTGTAAACCGAATGTTCATCGATGAAATAGGGAAGACCATGGAGGTCTATATCGATGACATCGTGGTCAAAAGCGAGAAGAAGGAAGACAACCTGGGCCACCTCACCCAGACTTTCGACATCCTGAGGAAATACAACGTGCGACTGAATCCCAAAAAATGTAGCTTTGGAGTTGGTTCAGGTAAATTCCTTGGCCACATCATCAGCCAGCGAGGCATCGAGGTTAATTCCACAAAGATCAAGGCCATCATGGTCATGAAACCACCTCGCAATGTCAAAGAGGTACAAAGACTGACCAGTTATCTCGCAGTCCTAAATAGATTCGTGTCCAGAATAGGAGATAAGTGCAAGCCTTTTTTCGAAGTCCCCGCAATGCCAGGCCGCTTTCTTGAAAGTCAAAGTATACCTGTCCAACCCTCAGATCTTAGCGAAACCCCTCCCAGGCAAGAAGCTATTTCAGTATATCGCAGCCTCGGAGTCCGCCCTCAGCGTAGTTCTAGTGCGAGCTGAAGGTCAATTCCATTTGCCTTATACTTCATCAGCCAAACACTGAATGATGTCGAGCTCAAATATCCACCACTCGAGAAACTCGCCTACGCTCTGATCATGAGCTTTCGATAACTTCGATAATATTTCATCGATCACCAGATACAAGTTTTGACCACCATGCCGCTAAGACAAATTTTGCACCGACCTGATACAGCTGGGCGATTGTTGAAGTGGTCCATCGAATTAGGTAAGTTCGGAATCACTTTCACTTCCCGAACTGCGATCAAAGCTCAGGTCCTCCCCGACTTCCTCACCAAGCTCACCTTTCCAGAGAAGACATCGGAAGCAATCAACGTCACTTGGACGTTGCACGCGACGGATCCTTGACGAGCACCCGAGCGGGGGCTAGAGTGGTCTTGATCATTCCCAAATGACAATTCTTTACCAAGGCTGTAAGTTTTGATTTTCACGCCACCAACAATGAGGTAGAATATGAGGCCTTGATAAATGGTTTGGAGATGGCAATGGCCATTGGTGAATGAAGATTGAGGGTCTATAGTGATTCACAACTAGTTGTATGCCAGATGTCGGGAGAATACGAAGCAAGAGGTAATCAAATGATAAAATACCAACATATAGCAAATGATCTCACAGAGAAGTTCGAACAAATTCACATAGAATCGATAACTCGAACCAAGAACACACAAGCAGATGCTCTAGCTCTCCTGGAAACATCAGAAGGTGTCGCATACATGAACAACATAGCAGTTACCAAACTTAGTCCCCCCTCAGCCGGTCGCATCGCCATCGATGTGAAGGAAATAACTTGGACAAATCAAGCAAGTCCATCAAACAAACAATGGGAAGTTCTTCAGATCGTAACCTCAGAGAGCAATTGGATGACTGAAATCAAAGAATACATCAAGAAAGGGACGCTACCGAAGATAAGGTCCTAGCTCGCCTGTTACAATTGAGAACAGCAAGATATACCATCATCGACGACCAACTTTACAAACGAAGTTTCTCACTGCCACTATTGAAATGCATCACACCAGAAGAAGGCTAGGTGATTCTAAAAGAAATCAACGAAGGAGATTGTAGAAATCACACAGCAGGTCAGTCGCTCATCTACAAGACAATCAGACAAGGTTATTTTTGGCTATCATTGAGAAAAGATGCAATCGCATACGCAAAAGCACGTCGACAGTGCCAATTCTTTGCCCCAAGAGCTCACCTCGATCCGAAAGAGCTCACCTCGATCTACAGCCCATGGCCGTTCGCAAAGTGGGGGATCGACCTGATTGGTCCTTTCCCAAAGGCCCCAGGTAGCTCGAAGTTTGTCATGGTCGCTGGGATAATCTCATTTGACAAGAAAGCAAACTCGGCAGAGTCAATGGACCCCGAGCTCGGGGCATCTCCCTCTTCTCCCGCCTCTTCTAAAATTTGAATTTCTGGCTCGGTGGGAGCTGGGATCCTTTCTGAGGGCTCATCTGCGGCTCGACGTAGACGATGACTCTTCGAAGTAACCTCCCCCCGGATCGGCATGGGAACCTCGTTGTTGGTCTCTGAAGATACGTCCACCACCGACGCCCCAACCCCGTCGCGGCCTCACCGCTGATGACTCACGGCAATAGGGGCAGAGCTTTCTGCCACGCTTCTAGATTGTTACCAATTTCCCAACTCCATTACGTCACAAGAAGAACACTGCTAACGAAAGAAAGAAGGATTTGGGTTTACCTTATGACGATTCAATCGAACGGATGTCCGGATGTTGCAAGAACTTGCCAAAAGAATGAAGAAAGTTTAAACGCTCAAGAGTTTCGAAATGAAGAAAAGAAGGAAAATGGGAACGAAGGTCCAATTTATAGAAAAGGGTTAGGGCGCGTGGGGCTAGGTCGCGACATTTCACATCCGGAGCGTGTGCGCCACGCGCCATCATTGCCTATCAAAATAGGCTCAACAGTGGAGGCGAGCAGCCATCATCGTAACAAGTTCCCAGACAGCAGGCGTGCGTACTCCAGAAGCCTCCCCGCCTCGCGCTTCGCTAAAAAAACAGAAGTAGCTCATCTCCCCTACGAGCATAGGAAGACGAGCTAGAGGCTATTGTTGTAGGAATATCGCGTGAGGTCAGATTTTCGATCACAAATGCCTCAATAATGAAGATGAAATTCACTAAGAAAGGCACATCGGTGGTCGGATATGTTGGGAAATTAGGGTGCCCGGATCTATTCAAGATGATTTTTAAATACATATTTAAATCAAACAAATAATTACTAACATGAATTAATCCTAAATCAATTCAACATAATAATTAAACAACATGCGTACACGTAATTCACGTAAATCTTAAACATGTGGAACTAGGAGTTACAGGATTAATAACCTCTTGTAGAAACAACCTTCTTGACGATGAATCAACCCAAGGGCCTTCCCAAATATATCCCCAAGTCCACGAACGTAACCTAGTGGGAGGATTTGCACGAACGATTTTAATGGGAGAGAAATTAAATATTTTGCTACCATTTTTGTGGATTTCTAATATTTCCAACACATGGAATTGCACTTGGAAATGAAGAGTTCATCCCATATAAATAGGGAGGAGGGGGCGAAAATTAGGGTTAGGAAAATAAGGAAGAAAATATTTTCTTGGTCTCCAAGAAATCTTGAATATATCTTCTATATTCTTTTCTCCTTAATTAAATTTTCCATAAAAAATTATTTCCCCTCTTCTACCTATGATTTTCGAAAAACACAAGATTTTAGGAGTCAAGATTTGACTTCTTGAATTTATGGGATAATTATGTATTCCTACAATAATTATCTCTTTCCATAAAATATCTACAAGAAAATCAAGACAATCTTTTCTTCCTAATTAACTACAAATTTTCAAAAATATTAAGTGGAAATATAACAAGAATATTTTCTTCTCTCTCTCATTAATTGGACTTTATTTTGGGCTATTTTGGGGGCCTTTAGGAGAATTAAGATTGGACCTTCAATGGACTATGAAGCTTTAATATTTTGGGCCAAATATTATTCAAGTCCATTAATATTAATTTACTCCACTATAAAATTAATATTGAACTATCAATCTTAACCCATATTACGATTTCACATACAACATGACTCCCGGTCATTATTTCCTGCGTTTAAGATTATATTAGTCCATTAATTAATTAAGCCACTGAACAAGCTTTATATTAATTAACATCTTTGTCCTTGGAGTAAAGACATCTCAACATTATTATCCATACCGGAAATAAATTTCCACTTGCAAGATTTGGTATGATAAAGGATATGAGCCCACCAAGGGGACAAATCAAGCAAGACGTACTTACACGTGATTCTCCATATTAAATGTCAGCAATCGTCATGTAATTAATAATATTGCCCAAGATATAAGGTATCGAATCGAATTGACTCTCTTCCCATCATAAATCAAAGCAATAGTTATTAATTTCACACGATCCTATTTAAGGGATGGAGATTAAGAAATAACGCACCACTGAGGTCTAATTCTTGTATATTCAGTACCAAAGAATTTGTCCTCCTGTAGGTCCTCATTCAACGCACCTAAATGCGCTAGTGTGATCCCTTGGTCAAGACAAGCCAATCTGGGTCTCACACTTCAACCGTTAATGATGGTTCGTTCATTTCCATCTAGGTTGTGAATTTGTACTTATTTACGAGGGTTGTTAATTTGATCTTCAGTGATCGGGTATCACCAAATTAACTACAACTTAATACGTACTGTCTTATTGAACGGGTTTTCAATAAACATATATAACATTCATTCATATTTAATGCAACAGTGATTAAATAATTTATTTCAGTAAATAAATAAGAAACTTCAGTTTGGTTATACAAAGTAAAAGCATACTTTTCAGTATAACCCCAACAATCTCCCACTTATACTCAAAGTCTGTTTTTAAGTATACTACAGCATGTCTCATGTTCTATGTGACATCTAATGTCACCCTACACGAACCTAATAATATTTCTCCCACTTATACTCAAAGCAGATTGGCAACGTCTTTGACACCCATTCCTTCCACATGTCTCTTGAATGTACTCTGAGGCAGACCCTTTGTGAATGGATCTGCTAGGTTGTCTTCCGATGCAATCTTAGTCCCCTCAATGTCTCCTCTCTTAACGATTTCTCGTATGAGATGGTATTTTCTTTCAATGTGTTTGATGGCCTTGTGGGCTCTTGGCTCCCTCGAATTTGCAACTGCTCGGCGTTATCACAGTAAACCGTGATCGTGCTGGGCAAATCCGGGACGACATCCAAGTCCACTAGGAAGTTCTTGAGCCAAACCGCTTCCTTCGCTGCTTCACAAGCAGCAACGTATTCGACTTCCATGGTAGAATCAGCGATGCATTTCTGCTTTACACTCCTCCATGTCATGGCTTCTCCCCCCATGCAAAACACACTACCCGAGGTAGACTTTCTGGAGTCAACATCTGATTGGAAATCCGAGTCCATGTAACCGATGGGGATTAGACTGTCTGACTTGTAAACCAACATTCTGTCCCGTGTCCTTTTCAGGTACTTCAGAATGTTATTTACTGCAGTCCAATGCTCTTTCCCAGGGTTACTTTGATATCTTGCCACCATGCCTACGGCAAAGTAGATATCTTGTCTCGTACACAACATTGAATACATGAGGCTTCCCAGAGCCGAAGCATAAGGGATGCCCTTCATGTCATCTATCTCTTTCTGTGTCTTTGGACACATCTCTTTAGACAGATGGATGTCTGTAGGGCACAAAGCCTTTCTTGGAATCTTGCATGCTGAAATGCTTCAAAACAGTATCTATGTATGAGGCTTGCCTGATCATTCTTTTCCTGCAATCTCGAGTGATCTTGATCCCTAGGATATTACCGGCTTCCCCTAAATCCTTCATATCGATCTGTTTTGACAGCCATGCCCTTACGTCTGATAACACCTTTACATCATTTCCGATGAGCAGAATGTCGTCCACGTATAGTACCAAAAATACCAATGCAGTTCCGTCATGCTTTTTATAAACACAACTTTCAAAGTTGTTTTGATCGAAACCGTAGGATTTTATAACTTGATCAAAACACTGATTCCAAGTGCGGGATGCTTGCTTCAGCCCATAAATGGACTTCCTTAGCCTGCAAACCAGATGCTCTTGGCCTTTTTCGATGAAGCCTTCGGGTTGTTGCATATAGATTACTTCGTCAAGATTTCCATTAAGTAAAGTTGTCTTGACGTCCATTTGCCAGATCTCAAAATCTAGGTGCGCAGCAATCGACAAGAGAATGCAGATGGACTTGAGCATAGCTACGTCGAAAAGGTTTCCTCATAATCGATCCTTTCTTTTTGAGTGTACCCTTCATTTTGTACAGTTGGCAATGGAGTTGGCCCCCTAAGTTCTTCTAAGGTAATTTCACTTCTAGGCTTTCGACTGTTCATATAGTCCTCTTCCAAAAATCTAAAGTGGGTGTGATCACCACCTTTTGATCTTCGGGACCATAGAACATGCATCCTTTAGTTCCTTCGGGGTACCCTATGAACATCCTTAATTCTGAACGTGCATCCAATTTACCGGCTTCCTTGTCTAGCACGTATGCCGGACACCCCCAGATCCTGATGTGTCCAAAACAGGTATCCATTTGGATGGCACTAGGTTCAGAATATAAGCCGTTGTTTCTAATGCGTAACCCCAGAACGATTTTGGTAAATCCGCATAACTCATCATTGACCTTACCATTTCTAAAAGTGTTCTATTCCTTCGTTCTGCAACCCCGTTTTGTTGAGGGGTACCGGGTGCAGTCAACTGGGATGCAATCCCCACTTCCGATAGGTAGTTCAGAAATTCATCGCTGAGGTATTCGCCTCCACGATCAGATCGTAGAAACTTGATACTTTTTCCCTTATGATTCTCTGCTTGAGCCTTAAATTCTTTGAATTTATCAAAGGTCTCAGATTTATGCTTCATTAGGAAAATGTATCCGTAGCGTGAGTAATCATCGATAAAAGTAACGAAATACTCGTAGCCACCTCTAGCTTTGATTTGCATTGGACCACACACATCGGTGTGAACGATTTCTAACACTTCTTTAGCTCTAAGCCCCTTGGCTCCAAATGCCCTCTTGGTCATTTTACGTTCCAAGCACGATTCGCAAGTCGGAAATGGCTCAATTTGGAGAGACCCCAAAGAACCATCTTTCACCAACCTTTGAATCCTTTTCGGATAATATGACCTAATCTTAGGTGCCAAAGAAGTGTCTCGTTCAGGTCAGCCGAGCGCTTTCGTTTACAAGAAATTGTAGATGTGTTATAGGATGTATTTTGTGAGTGATGTGCACAGTTAATAATATAGAGATTGTTCCTTAAAGTTCCACGACAGATAATCACATCGTTACGAAAAACAGTAACATCTTTATTAAAACGAACAGAATATCCATTGATAAATAACTTAGAAATAGAAATAAGGTTTTTCCGAAAAACAGGAACATAAAGAACATCTCTTAAAATTAACGTCTTCTCTCCAAAGGACAGGTGCACTTTTCCCACTGCTTTAGCTGCCACTCTCGTAGCATCGCCTAGCGTGATGAGGATCTCACTCTCACTTAGTCGCCGGGTCTGCTTGAAACCCTGCAATGTGAAACATACATGATTAGTGGATCCCGTATCCAATACCCACGAATGGGTAGCATACTCCGCCAAACAAATTTCAACAACTAGTGAGTGTGAATTACCTATCTTTCCATTCCTTTTGGGTTTGGAACAGGCCGACCTCCAATGTCCTTTTTCACCGCAGTTGAAGCACTTCCCCTTAGCCGGATTCTTTTCTCCACCATCCCTTTTCACCTTTCCTTTGTCTTTGGCAACACTCGAGTTAGCTTGGCATTTGCTTTTGGGCTTCCTCTTCCTCTTGCCTCCCTTTGACCTAGAAGAAGAAGAAGGCCCAACTGCCGCTAATGCTTGACTGCTCTCTCCTAAAATTCCTTCAGCCGAGATAAGAGCTTGCAACAGATCAGGCAAAGTGAACTTTTGATTATTCATCTGATAATTCAGCCTGAACTGCTCAAAGCTCTTGGGCAGGGAATGGAGTATGAAATCGATCTGGGTCTCGATGTCATATTCGGCTCCAAGCACCTCGAGTTTGTTGAGGTAAGCCATCATCTGGAGAACATGTTCCCTCACAGGTGTTCCCTCCACCATTCTCATAGAGAGCATGTCCCTCATGGTGATCTGACGAGCCACACTGTTCTGATGTTGGAACATCGCTTTAAGATTGATCATGATGTCCGCAGCGGTCTCAACGTTTTGGTGTTGGTGTTGCAACACATCTGACATTGAAGCCAAGATGGTACACTTCGCCATTTCGTTAGAACGCTCCCAGACAACATATTTTTTCTTAACCGTTTTGGTTGACTCGTCTGATGGCTTTTCTGGTTTGGGTGTAGTAAGAACCCAGTTATGGCTTTGTGCAGTGAGGACAATAGTGAGTTTTAGATACCAATCAACAAAGTTTTCTCCAGTGAGGAGGTTATCTTTCAGTATATTGAACATTGGATTAAAAGGTTGCGACATGATGAACTGAAATAAACATATATTTTGTATCAATATCCAGATCAACACAAAATTAAATCACATAATTCGATCACATGATTCATATTAAAAATCTCAAAAAAAATATGAACATGCATCAGCCAACATCTCAAAACAGATTAAAATGAGCCTCGTGGGAGGGTCATCATTTAAATCACATTCAAGCAGGTTACAAACAAGAACAATTACAAACCTTTAATTTAAAAAAAATTAATAGTCGGCTCCCACTTGACCAATATAAAATTGATAGGGACTTCGGAGAAGTATATGAATATCAATTTTATACCTAAGTAATAACCATGATTAAATACAGAATTATTACTTCGTTTTGATCGAGCCTCATAGGGAGGGTCATCGTCGCCACTAATAATAATTCACAATCATCCTTTTGGGAATTTATTCATGTGAAAGCAATCTTTCGACCGTCCCGTAGGGGAATTTCTCCAAAAGATTTCACAAATAAATAAATCATGGAGGTCAAAATTAATTTGTGACAAAACCAAATTAATTATTAAAACATACTTAGTAATTTTTGAATTTGAGATTTTTCGTTGGGCAATTCTCATGCAAACACATTTAAACAAATTAAATAAAGCACAAGAAAATACGACAGCAATAAATCAAGCAAAGCAGAAAATAAACACATTGGGCACAAATTATCCAACTGTCATGGTTTGATTTTCTTTGGCTTGATCTTGAAGAAACGCCGTCTTGAATTTCTCCCACTCGTTCATCTCGAAAAGAACTGTCTTAAAACGCCACGCCAAGCAGCTCACAGCAGGGATGCCCGCCTGCATCCGGCCGGCCGCTTGGCCAGGCGCCCGTGCCCATGCACCTAGGGCGCAGTGCAAGTCGCCACAAGGAAGCGCTCGACGGTCTCGGCAGGCGACGCCTAGCGTCGCTCGACCGCCTCGCCTACACGCCCCCTCCGCGCGAATGGTGCATTGCGCGCTTGCCGGGCTGATCCCGCCTTCATTTCCATCTGGGTTGTGAATTTGTACTTATTTACGAGGGTTGTTAACTTGATCTTCAGTGATCGGGTATCACCAAATTAACTACAACGTAATACGTACTGTCTTATTGAACGGGTTTGCAATAAACATATATAATATTCATTCATATTTAATGCAATAGTGATTAAATAATTTATTTCAGTAAATAAATAAGAAACTTCAGTTTGATTATACAAAGTAAAAGCATACTTTTCAGTATAACTCCAACAGGATAAGGAGCTTGTGGCGGATAGCCAAGAGGACCTGCGATCAGCGAGATCTCATGGACATTGGACTGACACAAATGCAGGGCATTAACTACGATTAGACAGGTGTCAGGCGGACGGCGCGAAGAACCTTACCAAAATAGGCTTAAATTAGAGATAAAGCGGCAAAGGACGATTACGAATGACAGGACGGGATGTTTAGGCGGTTAATTACCTGCAAACCTAGAGATTGCCTTGGGCGACCTCCGACGTAAATCACATCAGTCTTGTAGCATTTAATGTAAGACAAAACTACTTTCGGCTCCTTGTACTTGTAATCCGGGAGAGTGAGCTCCACTCTCCCAAACTCTATAAATAGGGGTCATTTATGACCAAGAAATCTAGAGAATTCATACCCTACCAAATCTCTTGCAAATTTATTACTCAAGCTCTTACTCTCTCAATCACAATCATAAGTCATAAATGCATTCTGTATCTCCCATTTATTGTTTGTGTTGCTAAGATCATTAAGCCACATCTTAATCCTTAATCCATATATTTTAGTACACAACATAAACAAAACAAAAAAATTATGTGGCCCTGTGCGACCGCACGACACGCACACCCTCATGAC
This sequence comes from Stenogyne calaminthoides, assembly GCA_037126765.1. Lineage (NCBI taxonomy): Eukaryota > Viridiplantae > Streptophyta > Magnoliopsida > Lamiales > Lamiaceae > Stenogyne > Stenogyne calaminthoides. Next base: position 13,707,252 of record JBBCBC010000026.1, read on the forward strand.
CAGCTCTGTTTACACATTTTCTCCGTTGAGAATAATAATAATAATTCAGGCGCTTACAATTGAAATATAGATTTAAATAAAAGATTAAATATTTTGTAATCCTGTAATTTTGTTTCGTTTTGAAATTAGCTCCAATTATTTTAATTTTTTATTTTGATCATGTAAGTTATCAAAAATATTGAAATTAGTCATTTAACTTGTTGCCTGGTCATCAAACAGGTAACAACCACATACGTTATTATTTTATTTTTTTCTTTAATTTTGAATTTCATCTAGACTTTTTCTAATCTAAATAATTTTGGGTTGAAATTTTTCTGCGTATTTTTTAGGGAATAAGAGTGATTTCAGTGTATTTCTACTTATTTTCTAATTTTTCGGCCAGTTTTGAACTTTTGAATTGGTAAACCGTCTCGATTCGCTTTGTCTATTAACATACAAACTATTTTTAAACCCAACGTATAACCTGATGAAAATTATAAGGATTAAAAAAGTTTAAGTGGCGCTTCAAAATTAAAGGGGAAAATAAAATTATTACACATGTATCATTTACCTGCCTGGTAATCTGCTGCAGCAGGTTAAAATACCAATTTTAATTTTTTAAAATTTACATAATCAAAATAAAAAAAAAGTTAAAATAATTGGCACTAATTTCAAAATGATGCAAAGTTAATAGGTTAACAAAAAACTCAATCCCTCAATAAAATATTTGTCTATTAATATGTTCATGAGATAATTTCTATGATAGTTGTTCATGTTTGCATGGCGTGATATTTGGATTACGAAATTAGATAACATCTTTTCTTTTTTTGGATTACACTTATCCTTTATAAATTTATATAATATAATCTTAAAAATATATACAAAATATACAAAAAAAATTCTTAAATCGCACAAAATACGGATCAATTGTTTTTCTTAAACCGCACAAAATACGGATCAATTCATTTTCAGTTAGCAGCGACAACAAAAGTACCAAATGTCTCAAAAAATTAACACGCTTGCATTGCTTGGATCCCAAGCTCAACATGTACTATTTATGGAAAGATATCCAATGGATACATTAAATTTTCTTATTATCTTATTTGATATTATTTGATTGGATTCCATAAATATAACTAACTTGGGCTTCTAACTATTAACCCATCTTTCACCGTCTATAATTAAACTTGGAGATCAATATTAATAAATTTATTTCTTTATATACATCAAACAAACTCTATAATCTCGTACATGTGGTATAAAATAAAATCAAGGAACTCGTTTCATACTTGCATTCCAAGATTTCATCTTCTTTTTTCTCCTCCAAGTCTCCAACAAAAAAAAAATCTGCTTAATTTCTTGTTTTCTTGAACATGACAACAACGAAGGCTCCCTATCTTCATTCTCACTGTGATTACTACAATCACCAACCACCTTCTTATTGTCCTAACTACTCCTGCGAAACGGGCCTACCGCGGTACGAGCCGCTCAATCGTCGCCATGAAGCACGAACTGCAGGGGATGTCCCAATCGACAATCTGAGAGATAAAAATCCTGATGTCCCTCCCTCGTCATCCTTCCGTAGTGGGATTATGAAAAGTGATTCAAGAGGACGAGGACGATCGCGTGTTCGTCGTGATGGAGCACCTCAAGACGGACCTGAGGCAATTCATGATCCAAAAGATAAGAACTTATTTAGAGTGTGTATGGAAACATAAGTAACAATTTTTAGGAGCACTTATTTAATAAAATTGTATGAAATAGGAACTTTTAAAAATAAATTATTTTATCCCTTTTCATATGGTTTGCAAACGCCCCTAAATATTTTTTGAGTATTGTAAGAATTTGTTTAATTGTCTTTCCACATTCTAAATTCTTGTGAAAAAATCAATCAAGTTATATATGAAAAGGAAATCAATCACTCCCTCTGTAGTGAATTAAGCTTGTTGAAGTATCAATTGACAATTGGATGTTGGTGCAATAAGTTGCAAGTGTGACGTGCCACAATCTAATATACCATGAAAATTCTAGACATTTTTTCAATAAATTTGTTAAGTGCGGACTGCTGAGTTATCGGACAAAGTTCATAAATTTTAAAACTTAAATTTTTTTAAATTTATTTCACCACAATAAAATTAAAATTAATAAAAATAGTAATATAGCATTTGGGGGAATTCGATATAGCTTACACGAGCACACTTTCAACTCCTGTACTTGATGACTTTTCCTTTTGGCCCGAAAGTCCGCACTTTATTTTACCATTTTTACATGATTATACATCTCACCTCCTAGGTGGTATTTATAATACCACAAGTTATCCCTCCTAGATGGTATTTATAATACCAATCATGATTTAATCTATCATAACACCTAAAAAAGTAAAACTTATCACGTGGGTAAATAAAAAGTATCACATGATTTCATATCTTTTCATATCACATACCACATAACAAACGGGCTCTATGTATATATAATAAGTGAAAGGTATCACTTCTGATACATAAAGGTATTAGTCGGCGAAATATTGACTAAACCGGTTTTATAACTTTGGATGTCATCTTTATAAGTCACTTAAAAAATTTATGATTTAAAAATAATATTTGTAACTTAGATAATAAATTTAGAAAATCAACTTGTATTATAAAATGATTTCCTATTTTAATAAGACAAAAGCTTGTTTAAATTCGAGTTCAGGTGAACTCTAATTCTTCAATATCATTGTTATGTATAGATTTGATTCATAGTAGTTTTACATTTTTAATAATCTCATTTCATAATACAAAAAAAAAAAAAACACTCATTTTATGTTGGGATTAAGTTTTTTTTAATTAAATAACTTTGCTTTATTTTGAAATTAGTCTCAACTCTTTTGACTTTTTGATTTTGGTCCGTCGGGTACATAATGATGGAGCTAGTGCTGGACGAAGCACTTGGTGCGAAAGAACCTGCATTTGACATTTCTTGGCGAATTGGACCGTACCCGGGGTGAGGCTGCCCGCAACTAAAATTTCCTGATCCCAGTCTCTAAAAGACTGAATCATTGTGGTGGCTTCTCGTGGGCTGTCCTAGCCCTGTCACCTTACGTAGGGCCCCGGTTATATTCTCTTAAGCGGAAGGTTTGTTGAGAGATCGCCTTTTGACTGTGTGTGAGGTGTGTTCCTTCTTCAACCATGCGCATGCCCCTGCCGACTTTGGCTCTGTCACCATGATTTTAGCATTGGTTGCCTCGCTCCCTATCGAGCTCGGCTTGTCCCCTGCACAATACTGCCATTGCTTCTCGAAATTCTTCCGGGGTGTTAATTTTCTTCAGTTTCCTCAAGATATATTCCGCCCTGACTGTTAGCTCCCTGACCGCCAGATCTAGCTTTCCCCTTGGATACAAAGCTTTCTTTAGACATATCTACTTTTGGAAATTTGGAGATATAAGTTTTTGAAGATTTGAAAATCAAGATAAAAAATTTGTGATGAATACTTCAATGAGAACACTAAAAAATTTAGTTAGATTCTTAAAGAAGGCACTTCTTCTAGCGCCAATTATTGATACTCAAATAATTGAGGTAAGTATATTTAGTGTGGCTTAAGAATTTGGCTAATCAAACAAATAATTAATGTGGTATATGTGCAGTTAATGCTAATGATCGAAGAACACAATGAATGTTGTTCAATAAATGTTGAGACTGGAACTCAAGAGAGGTTTGCTAAGATAAAATTCAGATCCTTTATTATGGCTTAAATGCCTCTATTTATAATACAATTTTGGAGAGTGGATCACACTCTCTTGTTAGCTACTCAATGAGCATTAAATGCCTGCAACTCCATTTAATATTGAAGATCGAAGTAGTTAGATCTCTTGCGGGAGGTCACTGGAGGTTGTAGCAGCTCGCGTTGCATGATGAATGACACCTGGACAAATCCCAGGTCCTGTAAGTTTGGCTCATTCCAATATAAATACTTTATGTTTATGCTTTATCAGTTTTGGGCCTAGGGTGTCCGATTTTCATCCTTTTTTGACCAATTTAAGTCCTTTTTCGTTGGAAAATTTTAAAGTGGCCAGAAAGCCACACGGCGGCTTGCACGAGTGGAACTATTTTGGGATTCCGGCCAATTGTCCAATTTTTGTCTCCTTTTAGTCCAATTTTGGTCCTTTATGTTTATTTGTATTGACAAATCTGTAAATTAAAAATTATGTCAATTAAATATACACCATATTAATATGAAAATTAAAATTAAGAAAATCTAAAAAAAATAAAAGTTTAACCAAATAAATCTAATCATTTATTAAAAAATAAAAAACCTAAAGCCGTTTAAACCACATATCGGTTTAAAGGCTTGGCCCCCGCTAAAAACCTCACCAACGTAAAATCCCCCTTGAGCAAAAACCCTTGGTCGGAGAGAAAAATAGACAACCCTCTAAAAAGTTATAAGCGAATACAAAAAGAAGGCAGTATACTGCGAAAAGAACACCCAAAAAGACAACAAGTTGTCTTGGGTAAAAAAAAAAAAAAAAAGCAAATCAACAACCAAAATAACACAAAATAACAGTAGACCAAGTCCATAGAAAATACAAAAACCACTAACTTCTAACAAAAATGGAGTGTAAATCCTCAAGCAGGAACTTCTCTAGCCAAGGTGGTTTGGAATCTCACCAATAAAAGATGTCCTCACCATCATAACTAGCCAAACAAACAGCACAAGAGTTGGCTTCCCGATAGAAAGCAAACCATTGAATGTTCTTCAAGTGAGCTTTAACCATTCTCCACTTCTCATGGCATTTCCAAGGAACTTTAGGTCTCAACGTGTTAAGCATGTAGACCACATACATCGAGTCAGACTGAATCCACAACCTGTTCCAACCCCGCTCATAGGCAATTTCAATGCCTAATAAACCAACAGTTAATTCCCTTTAAAAGGCAAAACCAATTCTAAGATTTTCATAAATCCCCCCCAAGAAAGTTGCCATTATTATCCCTAAATAAGCCCCCCCCCCTCCCCCCCCTCCCCCCCTCGCGTGAGCGGACCCTGTGTTACATTTAACCCAAATAGCTTGGGGTTTTAACCATCTGACATTGACATGGCTTGTGTCCTTCTTTACCCTGATTATGATTCTGAAGGCCTCAAGAGCAGTAGTGGTGTCAATAGCATTACTCACACCATGAAATATGAAGTTCAACTCCCTCATATGGGCCCATAATCTGGTCCAGATGTCACTGAAAATGAAGAATTTGTCTTCAAAGATGGTCATGTTTCTGATGTGCCAAACCATCCAAAAGTAAGTGACCACAACAAATTTCCAAGCACCAAGAACTTGTGCACCAGACTGCAACTTCATGTTGGGGATTATACTGAAAAGTATGCTTTTTACTTTGTATAATCGAAACTGAATTTCCAGACTTATTTACTGAAATAAATTGTTTATCACTGATGCTTTAAATATGATTGAATGTTATATATATTTACTGCATAACTGTTCAATAATTCGTACGTGTTACACTGTAGTTAATTTAGTGATACCCGATCACAGAAGATTAAATTAACAGTCCCTTGTAACTATAAGTACGCCATTCACGACCTAGATGGAAATGAACAACCATCGCGAAAGGTTGAGGTGTAAGGCTCAGATTGGTTTGTCTTGACCAAGAGATTACACTAGTGCATGATGATCTTATTTGAATAGGACCTCTGAGGAGGATAAATTCTTGAGAATCGAACAAGGAAGAATTAGACCTCGATGGTTCGTTGTTTCTTAACCTTCGCCCCTTAAATAGGATCACGTGGGATCGGTAACTATTCCTTTGACTTATCATGGGTAGCGAATCGGAGAGATTCAATACTTTTTATCTTGGGCAATATTGTTGGTCACATGTGATTTCTAAGATTTAATACGAAGAATCGTGTGCAAAATGCACGCTTGTTTGATTTGCCCCTTGGGAGAGGTTCATAAGTTTTATCATACCAAATCTTGCAAGTGGAATTAGTTTCCGGTATGGATAATAATGTTGAACCGTTCCTCGACCAAGGACAAAAGATATTAATTAACGGAAAGCTATTTCAGTGGCTTGAATTAATTAATGGGCTAGATAATTTTAAACACGGGAAATAATGACCGGGAGCCATATTGACTGTAATATGGGTTAAGATGGATAGTGCAATATTAATTATGTAGTGGGATTAATTAATATTTATGGGCTTGAATTATATTGTGGCTCAATATTATATATTCAAGATCCATTAGAAGGTCCAATCTTAATTCTCCTAAAGGCCCCCTAAGTAGCCCAACATATAGTCCAATAACTGAAAAGGTGATTAAAATAAAATAAATATTGTTGCTTATATTTCCTCTCAAATTTTCGAAAATTATGGATAAAAGAGGGAGAAAGATTTTCTTTGAATTTTGTTATGGAATACAAGATTATCTCATTAAATTCAAGAAATCTCCCACTTGGTTATTCATAGTGAGATTTTCGAAACTTTTGGAAAATAGAGGGCAAGAAAGATTTTCTTGATTTTCTTGAAAAGATATTATGGAAGATATGTATTTCTTGAAATACAAGAATATCTCATAAATTCAAGAAGATCCAAATCTTGGATTCTTGCACTATATTTTTGAAAATTATGCCATAATAGAGGAGGTGGGATTTTTGTGGAATATTTTAATTATGGAAAAAAGAATATATGGGATATATTCAAGATTTCTTGGTGACCAAGAAAAGTCTTTTCCCACATTAAAAATTCACTAAAATTTCATTCACCCTCTCTCCTATAAATAGGGGATGATTAGTTCATTCCCAAGTACAATTCCATGTGCTGGAAATATTAGCAAATCCACATACGTGGTGCAACAAAGTTTATTTTTTCCTTTTGTTAATTGTTCGCGAGTATCCTTCCACCGGATTGTCGAGCAAGGGCTAAGGGAATACTTGGGAAGTCCTTTTGGTTAGTCCGTCCGACCGAAGTCACTGCCATCCCGAGAGGTACGTTCACGTAAACCCGTAGATTCCGCATGCGTAGGTTTTACGTGGCTTTTTATATGCATGATATGTTGTTGCAATTATTATTTGAATTAATATAGGATTAATTCATGCTAGTAATAATAAATGAATTAAATTTGTATTTAAATATTCACCCCGAATAGATCTGTGCAACTCATTCCCCAACACTTCATGGCCTACATAAGAAAAGTTCCTAAATCAGTTATGTGAGCAAAGTGAAAACAAAAAATCTGACAAATTCTAGAGAGAAGAGGATAAGTAAAAGGGCAGGAGAGGAAAAGATGATCAATATAATCTTCATGATTTTGACAAAGGCTACACCAAGAGAGCCCAACATAACCCCAGCTTCTAAGCTTGTTCCAAGACAGAAGCCTATTGTGGACAGCCTTCCAGATAGTAGTAGACCTGCAGGCAGGAATAAAAGGTTGTCAAATCCAACTGCCCCAATCAAAATTAGGGTAATGAGGGCTAACAATGGTGTAACAGAGCTTGGAAGAAAGTTCTCCATGAAGAGATATTTCCCAAATTCTTACATCTTTGATTCCCTGATGAACTTATGTTTACTAATATCAACAGTAATATCAGGATACACATCACAGAACACAGATTCAATATTCCAGGTGCCATTACTATAATAATCAGAACAGTAAACTAAAAGTAATTTCTCCAAGTAGAAGGGATACCAATCCTGTCAGCAATCACATAGCCAAGCCAATTATCAAACCAAAAGGAAACCATAGAAGAGAGACTACAAATCCATCTTGAATTATTCTGGATAAGAGGCCAAAACAGCCTAACACCAGAAATAATCACAAATACAGATTAGACTTTGCACAACCTGTTAATTTACACCTTAGATGCGGTTATAAAGGTTGTCCAAGTGACAGTTGTCTAAGTTCAGACAGCTGTTAAAAAACCGCTGTCCAAAATTGATAATTAGACAGCGGTTTTTAACCGCTGTTCAAATTGATACTTAGACAGCGGTTTTCAACCGCTGTCCTTAATACTTCACTTTAGAATGCGGTTAAAAACCGCATTCCAAGACCTTAATTTTTTTTTTATAATTTTTTTATATTTTAAAAATCCTGTTTATACAAAACCAAAACTAAAACAAAACCTATACCAGTATAATATATATGTGTCCAACACCAAAGCATCAAATAAATAAACATACACATTAATTAAATACACCAAAAATATGAAATATCATCGCAAATATATAAGTTAATTACATGCTACCAAAAGTTATCATAATAATTGCATAGAATACACGAATCGATTGTAAAAATACCCCGTCCAATCTCTTTTCCATTTCTCCATTCTTTTGTTGAGTTAAGAATGGAGCAGACGTTCATAGACAAACTGAAAACAACGATCAATCAATATAGTTAGATAGTATGAATTTTTATTCAATCAATAATGATTTAAATAAATCGATAAATCGACTTACATTGTAAGGAATGCTCGTTCGAGAAGTGAGGATTATATCTTCAATGTAGCAGCACACAAAATGTCCACAGTGGTTACCATCATGCTGTCTCGGAACCTGTTGATTAGCAATTATAATTACGTATTAAAATTATGATTATTTTCTATTAATTTTATAATTTTCTAAACTAAATTTACCTTAATGTTTGTCTAGTTCACTTTATTGAAAGATCTTGAGCCTTGACTCGGAAGGCGACTCCGATACATCGTCATCACACTATTATTATTATAATTAAAAAATAAAAATAGATTACATATGCATAATTTTAAAAGTAAAGCAAATCATTATTTTAGAATATTAAAAATCAACTTACGCTTCCATATATGACATGATATCAGGGCGATTTAAAACCACCCCATCCATAGCTGGGTCAAGAAAATACACAAATAATGTATTCATGTTTATGACGACCAACACCCAATGGTTCCTATATTATATTAAGAATATTAAAATTAACTGCAAGTTTATATGAATACAAATTTTAACGAAATGTTTATTGTACTCACCCCACATTTGTTGGCCAAAAAAACGAGATGGTCTCTCCAGTATAATTCAGCATATGTGCAACCATCCCCTCCATGGACTTTGTCCTATCACCCAAGAAGCAACACACTTGGGGGGAGACGAAGGAATACAATGCACCTGCCTCGGCATCTCTGAAGAGATATACCTCACCCAAATATCTTTAACCAAGATACGCTAATTAATATTAAATAATAAAATTAAACTATATAGGAAGTAAATACTGAGAATTAGTAAACACATACCTGAGGAGCCAGATATACATCTATCAAAGGAGTCAGATATACATCTATGTCGTTACTAGGTCGTTTGGGTCCTAATATCAACATAAACAAGATCATGTAAGTCCGCTTGATGCACAACTCAGGTGAAATGTTATAAACTAACAGAATCACTGGCCATGTACTGTGGTTGGTACTTTGGATACCGAAAGGATTCATTCCGTCAGTTGAGAGTGCAAGATGCAAGTGTCGTGGCTCGTTGCCAAATTCTGGATGCCTGACATCGAATATATTCCACTGGAGTGAATCAGCAGGGTGTCTTAGCATTGTATCTTTGATCCTAACATCATGATGTCAAGTTAAATGTCTAACATCCACATCGCTACTATACATTCTCCTGAATCTTGGTATTATTGGAAAGTACCACATCACCTTCGCGGGAGATTTATTTTTCTTATATCGCTTCTCCCCACACTTGGGACATTCATCAAGGTCTGCATACTCCTTCCGAAATAAGATACAATCACCTAGACAAACATGAATTTTCTGATGTGTTAACCCGATGTACTTGAGTATTTGTTTAGCATCATATGCTCTCGTAGGCAGTACATTTCCATCAGGCAATAGACCACTAACCGCTTCCAGCATATTTGTGAAGCACACATCGGACAACTGGTGAGCTGCTTTCAGGTTGAACAATATCAACACAGCTGACAGTTTTGTTGTCTTCTTACACCCGGGCCAAAGGGGTAATCCAGCGTCATCCCTTAACTTTTCTGATATATTAGGGTGATCTCGCAGATTTTTGTCATCCCCACTTGATGTATCAACACTCGGTACATCTCCGAAACTATCCGCATCCACTGAATCTTCAAACCTAAAGTCAGTTCCTAGGTTGCTTGAGCTACATCCATCTCTTCTCTCACCATGAGATGTCCAAACTGTATATGTTTTATCAATACCATGAAACATCAAGTGGTCGAACACACTTTCTCGACCACTAACGGATATCCCATTCATACATTCCAACACGGACATGGAATGTACCGATGGTCGGAGCAGTGTCTAATTGAATGATTACAAAATTCTTCCACCCCATTCCTATACTCCTCTGATAATCGATCTGCTCAAACCCACTTTCGATCCATATAGAACTAGAGATGCCTATAGGAAAGACAATATAATTGCCATATAGTTATTTAGATTTTTGTTTAAGTTTGATTGATGAACTACATAAAAGTCACAAGATTCTTATTTTTTAATTCAATTTATACATTTGAATTGTGATAATTAATTACATGTTTTTCATCTGATTAGTATATATATGTTTGTCATATGATAATTAAGAAAAACTGAGTAGAGATTGTATCATGGAATTGAATAAACGTTCGTTGCTATTTGGGATGTATGGGCAAAACAGAGCAAAATAGACGCATTCACATTCTGAGTTTCACATGCTGCAATTACATTAGTCACAAGATTGTTGCATTATGAGTTTACACTCACATAAATGCATGGCTTCTAGGAGGGCTCTGATTTTTGAATGATGGCAAATGATGCAGTTTGTAATCAATATAAGAACATAAAATAATAGATACACCTCATGTTCAATACTTCAGCTCATATATTTTTATACATTTTTTAAGATCAAATCAAGCATTGATACATTATCTTTGTATAACCGATTCTTGCAGAAGAGATGAGTTCACCCCTTATCTCATACCATGTACCAACTGACCCTTTAGTATGCAAAACTAGTTAAGGTACTCAACTAATATTGCACGAGAAGCCATTCAAATAAGCTATATATGAACACCTTTATATCTATCGAACAATACAAATGTTTAAGGAAAATACGAGTTTTAAGAGAATTTGAAGCACTAAGTCTTGAATTTCAACATAAGAAATAGTTAATCGACTCCCCAAGATAAGTAAATTTATGCATATCCTAATATATTAAACCTAAAAGTATCTCAATCCTAATTTATGCTTAAATCCACACACACGCATATGATCAAACACGTGGAGTGCATCAATTTCATCTCTAAATAGCATAAAAAATCACTAACCAACACAAAAATATATGAATTCACATCTGAATCGACACAACTACTCACAAGAGCATTCAAAACATGTGTAATTAGACATCCCAAAAAGCATTTTTTTTCAAAAGAAGCAAAATGAAAACCCAAAAACTAAACAATCTATTCTTAGCGTGAGAAAGGGCGGACCACGGCAAGGGGGTGACGGCGGCGGCAACGTCGAACGGTGGTGGCGGCAGCGGCGTGTGGCGGTGTGGCGTCGGCGGCGGCGTGCAAGGGGGAGGTCGACGGAGGCTATGGCGAGGGAGAGGGATATATCGCGTACTGAATAAGCTGACCTTCGATGTGTATATTAAAAAGGATAACAGATTGGACAACGATTTATAATAGCTATCCAAAGGAAAAATTGAATGCGGTTTTCAATATTGTCCAATTGATACTTTGTACTGCGGTTAATAACAACACTCTAATAATTTTTTTTTTTAATATTTTGTGTGAAACCGCACTCAAAAGATAATTTTGGAGTGCGGTTTTTAAAAATGGTTGTCCAAATGGAGCTGTCCAAGTTTAAATGTGTAGTAGTGAATAGAAGATTGAACATTGTACCCTCTGACCAAATTATTCTTATTAATAATCCCAGCCTTAATAAAAACATTATTATCATCCTTAGAGTTAAAGATATCCAATAAGGACTTAAGGAAGATAGACTTATTCAAGAAGTTAATAAATAAATATTCAAAATATAACAAACTTTCATGAAACCTAAATAATTTTCAAATTTAATTTGGAAGGGTCTTATAATGTCTCGAATCAAAGACCACTCGGCCTAGACAGTGGGGCTCTAACCACTTGAGTTATACCAATTTGACAAAACCAAATAAGATATGAAAAGTCTTATAGAATGAAAATTATGATTATATTAATAAATTCTAAAAAAGTTATATAAATTAAAAGGTCCATCAAATAATATGAAAATTATTAAATAAATTCTGAAGCATGAAAAATTCTAAAATTATTAAATAAAACCTAAAAACTATATAATCAATATATATATATATATATATATATATTCAAAAAAAAAATAATAAATCATATAAAAAATGAAAAAATATTTGGAAAATTATATTAAGAAAGTCCAATTTCTGGAAAATACACCTAATTTAAAAAAATATATGAAAGTCCCCAAAATTTAAAAATAACAGATGCACTACTCTGAAAAATGCCAAAAAAATATATATTATATTTAAAATTCCAAATATATTTATTTAAAATCTTTAATTTTTCCAAAGAAAATGAAAATCTGAAATTTAAAACTATTATGAAATCAACATTGAAAAATCTGAAATTTAAAAAAAATGATAAATAAAGTCAGAATATTAACCAAAATCTATTAGTTTGATAAGATTTTCTAAAAATGATAAATATAATTTTTTATAATTATCATTCTAACACTGAAAAAACAATTAAAATTTACAAAAAAATCTGAATAAGTTTTAAAAATCTTTTATAAGTTTCAATTCAAGAAAATAAGAAATGTAATAAAAAAAAATTTACATATATATATGAAATTTAAATAAATCTTAAATAATTTAAATTACTATTCATCTTCCCTTCCACCTTATCTTCGCCTTCCCCTCTTCAGTAATGGTGGTACATGGCCACTGCTAAGGATCCGATTATTGAGAGATTCGGAACGTGATATAGACTGTTTTGGTTGGCGTTATTGAGGGATTGAAATTTTGAAATTTGATGGACTTTCAGATTTTTAGGAATGGACATATTTTAAGATTTTTAAGAATTGAGGCGTATTTTTCAGATTTTAGAATTTTCAGACATCTGGTTAATTTTCAGATTTGGGGCATATTATTTTAGGATTTCTTAATATATATTTCCAAAAAATTTACATTTTAGTATGATTTAATTATTTTTAATATATATTTTTCCAGATTTTAGAATTTATTAATATATTTTAGGATTCATTTAACAATTTTAAAATTTTCCACACTTTTATTTTAGGATTTATTAATAATTTTAATCTTTTATTTTATACAGTGTTTTCATAACCGAACCGGTGATCAAACCGGTCTAGGCATCGGTTGCCGGTCCAACCGGTTGGACCGGTTGAACCGACGGTTCAACCGTTAAATTGATTTATGCATATTTTTTTTATATTTTGTATGTTACATTAAAAAATAAATATTTATTCATAAAATATTAAAATTATACTAATTTATAACTTATAAATCTTATATTAAAATAAATACAATAGAGTTTGGAGACCTGAGATGATGACGTTGTGGATTAATTCCACACAATATGTGACGACGATAAAGAGATTAAATGAAATTAATGACTTGTGAATGAATTTATTTAAGAGAAAATGATATTGAGATAAAAACAATAACATTATATAGAGAGGTTTAGAAAAAAATAAAAAAAGTGATTTAATAAATAATAAAAATAATAAAATCAAATTAACCGTTTTTAAGGAGTAATTGGACCGGCGACATGAGCGGTTCACGGTTCGACCGGTTCAACCAGGCGGTTCAACCGGTTTTTTAGAACACTGATTTTATATATTGATTTTTTAATTTATAACTTTTTTTTTGGATTTATTAACAGCTTATAGTATTTTAGAATTTATTAATTTAATCATAATTATTAGTATTTTAATAATTTTAATATCTTATTTGGTTAAACTTTTATTTTCAGATTTTTTTATTTTCATATTTTATTTGCTGTATTTTTTATTTAGAGAATTTTTAGTTTGTAGATTTGTTAATATAAATATAAAGGACCAAAATTGGACATAAAATACGAAAATTGGACTAAAAAGACGAAAATTGGACAATTGACCGGAATCTTAAATAATTCCACTCATGCAAGCCAAATGTGTGGCTTTCCGATGACTTAAAAATTTCCGTAAAAAAATTACCTAAATTTGTCAAAAAATGATGAAAATCAGACACCTTAGGACCAAAATTTATAAAGCATAAGCATAAAGGATTTACTTTGGAATGAGTCAAACTTAAAGGACGTAAAATAAAAATTTTCCTTTAAAAAATGTACTTGAGTTGCTCGGTGCATCTGATACACTGAAATCCAACTTAAAAAAATGTTATTAAACAAGTTATCGCGTATTTTCACACTTGAGAAATTCTGTCTCGACCTTTATTGTGCATCGCGCTCCAGTTTACTATGCTCAGCCACCTTTCACCGCTTAACCTTTCACCTCCACCTTCTTGCGAAACCCATTGCACCTTCTTTTCTCTCTCCTCCTCCAAACTACTCTTCTCACCCTACTATTTTTACTCTCAAAGACTCCGCTTTTTCAGCCATAAGCTTTCTTAATTACCCAAATTATCCAGCGAATACACCGATATTCTTCAGATCAATTAGATCTCAAGATTCATCAAGATATTAATTACATTCGCTTGTTTAATTCCCTCGTTTCGTCTTACATTGTGAAACCAGATTGTTGTGTCATTCACTTGTATGAGAATGTTGGAGATTGAACCCAATTCTTATACAATAATTTTTTGTAGTATTGGTGGCTTGTATGCATACGTTTGTTTGATTTAGAGGTGGGTTCCCAAATCCTCGATAAAAACAGGTCATGTTAATTGCACTTATGTTACCAATGCATCTGATGGCTTTGTTTGATAGTATGGCTGTGAAATTAAGATGGTTTTACTTGGAATGAAATGATAAATGCATACATGGGATTTGGTCTTGTGGATAAGAATTCCACGGCTGGATTTGATAAGAATTGATGACATTGAGATTGAGTAAATATCACTTTTGGTGCCACACGACACCAAAGCTCAAAGTTATATCAAACCAGCACTTGTTGATATGTGCAGTACTACTAAGTACTAGGTGTAGCTGAATTAATTCGAAACCACTGCACGAATTTAGCCTAATGCTTTTCAAAATTGCATTCATATTTGTGCCCCCAAATCCTCCACTCCAGTTTGTTACTATCCAAACTGAAATCCATACATTTTTCCTAGCTCTGCATGAATCTTCTCACAAATCGAAAAAATCTACATACAATCTGATATAGATGGAAAAATCGCATAAAAATCCATACGAATCTTTAGGAATCTGCATCATTTTCGGTTTAAGAAAACGAAAAAATAAAAACGGTACAATTCTGCATATTCAAATCGATACCTGTTCTTACTCAGCTTCTAACGCTTGGCGCCGGCCCTCTTCCATTTCACGGTGTCGTGGGGAGGGATGAATATGATTTAAGGTAAATTGTTTTCCAAATTGGGGGTGATTCAGATGGGGAGAAATACCCACAACTATCCTTCATTTTTACAATTTTATTATTATTCCTTAAACAAAACAACAAAAAGAAATAGAAAACTTACACGGGGACGGATGGAGTACTTTATACAAGGTTAAGTTTTGTATGCATCCTGTTGCATCGTATACTTATAGTGCATTGTAGAACCATATAACTTATTATACTGAAATATATAATTTATTTATACTAAACCATACAATTAATATGGATTAATAATTATACGGTTCAATGTAAACAAATTACTTCATTTAATATAAAGTAATAAATTGTATGGTTCTAAAATATACTATGAATACATAGTATACCTAAATTGACACGACACCTACTCTATTTACAAATACATATGCACACAGAACAAAAAAACTGCCCAAAATACCTGTTTTTTTAAAAAAAAAAAAGCTGCACAAAATACAAAAACGCACTTTATTGGGGATGATGAGCAGATTCACATTGAATCTGAACTCTGAGCCATTAAATTGCAGACCTTTCCTATGTATCTGTTCCACTATTGAGGTTGTCTCTTTTTCTCTCCGGCCAAGGGTTTTTTCCCAAGGGGGGTTTTACCTTGGCGAGGTTTTTAGCGGGGCCCGACAGATCAGCATTCCCATAGGCCTTGAATGACATAATAATTAAAGAATAATTCTCTTTTGCAGTCTCCCACTTGTCATTTAGCTCGATTGGCGTCCACAAGTCAATGTGATGCCATGTTGTTCAATTTTGATGAATGTTTGAAGCTTGTTTCTTGTTGCTCTTTTTTCTATATTGTATCCTCTGAAATGCACTTTTGTACTTTTTAGAATCTTCATTGAAATCAAATTCTTTGTGTTGTTGTTGTCTTTTGATCTTAGCCAGCTCACTTAGATTTTTTTCCACCTTAGGCTCCTCCTTGCTTCTTGCACATGATAGGCTCCAAAGCCCTCTACAGATAATGCATCAGTGTTTTCAGGCTCAGTAACCTGAGATACAACCTCTTCTTCCTCAAAGTCGCATATGAGTCTTCTGGGCTTGAGTTTCTCAATCACCTTAGGCTTAAAAGTTGGCTTCATTGGCTTTAATTTCAGCAAGCTTAGGCTCAGTCACTTTGGTCTCAACTATCTTAGATCTCTGTGCAGCAGGTTTGGCTACAACAATTCTCCTCTTCCATCTTGTTGGTTTAATGAACACAACAATTTTCTTCCTTTTCTGCTTAGCTTCCTTGACCTTAACAACCTGGGTTTCAACAATCTTGCTTCATTCCATTTTTCTTCTTTCCTTTTTTTTTGGAAGGAATAATCACATGCTAGAAGCAGTCATAGAACACACAAAATAAGTCACGGGGTATAAAACAAACAGATGAGCACAACAGGCTGTGCATCGAACAAAATAAACATAAACATAATAATCGAACATATCCAAAAAACAGTACAAGAACCTCAAAGGACTCGAAAGGCTGGTTAGCAAATCTGATCCATACGAACAAGAGGAAATATCGGGGAGCCGGGTGAGCATAAACAAAATGTAGCGCGTGGAATTAACTCCCAACTGAGCCATATAATCAGCTGGACGGTTACCCTCCCTGAGAATGTGGGTAACACAAGACTGAACCTGTGCCAAAAGAGCACATGCATTACATCAGATGTGATTCTGGTGTCTACTGTAGTCAGTGGCGGACCCAGAATTCTGAAATTGGGGGTACGTCGACAATTTAAAAATAAGTATATAAATATTATCTTATATTTATTGTGCATACAATTAAATTATGAGGCACACATCTATGAGATCGTCTTACGGTGAGATGAGACATAAGTTGGGTATTGACGCTTTAACACTTTGGGAGGGATAAGTGTGATTTGTACATTGTTGTACCCCGTCTCATACGAACTTTTGTCATAAATTACATGTGTAAATAAATAAGATATTAAATTGAGTTTAATTATATTACAATTATAATTTATTTGCATACAATATAATTATATGTAAATAAATAAGATATTAAATTGAGCTTACCTGTAAAAAAAAGATATTAAATTGAGTTTAAATTATATTGCAATTACAGATTTATAACTGAATGAGCCTTTTTTTTAAAAAAAAAAAGCAATTTATGATATCATCATCTGTAATTTGTAATTTAAGTAAAAGAATTGCAAAGAGAATATGTAGAGAGCTCCAAACTAAACAATAGTTTTACGGTTACTATACAACTAAATATTTAAAAAAAAAGGAGCCAACATTTGGCTCAGCCCTATTCAAATAAATAAAAATCAGATCCAATAGTTATCCAGTCCAATTATAAGAAACTCTTCGTGTTCATCTGAAAAGATGACAGAAGTACAGACCGCCATTGCAGATGCCAGAAAACTTCGCGCTCCTACCATCCTAATAAACTAGGCAAGATTACTGTGAAATTACTGTTGAAATTACTTAGAACTCATACTGCAATTGAAAAAAATTTAATATATATACTATCAAAATAAATAAATTTGGGGTTATAGTTGTATCCCCATGTCACCATACTGGGTCCGCCAATGACTGTAGTAGTGGATGTTTCAGTGACCTTTTCTTTGCATTTATGACTGGTGAAAATGTCAGCAACTTTAGGATCTTTTCCAACTCATTTCCCCCTTTTGGCATCATCAACTAGTGCCAATATGTATTGGAGTAGAGTACCCATTCTGCGTTGCACCTATGTAAAAACCGAACAAAACGAAACAAGTGAAAGCAATACAAAGGAAAGGCGGCATCCCATCTATGTAAAAGGAAAAACAAACAAAGAAACCCACACAACAAGATGTGAACATTCTAGCAAAGCAATAACAAAAAAAGGCAACAAATACCCAAAGTAGAACAACAAATAACGAACTAGGATCTAACATAAATGTCACAACGGTCTCTCTCCAGGGATTCATGAAGCTAGTGAGGGGCTTGGTTCCACCACACAAACACGTCCGCACTGTTGTGAGCTGTCATACGATCAGCCGTAGCATTTCATTCCCTAAAAATGTGTGTAGCAAACCACTGCATGTTAGCTAAGTAGCTCTTTATCCAGCCCCATTTCTGCTCAAATCTCCAAGGTACCTGTGACTCAAAGCATTCAAAATGTGAATAACATATACCGAATAATTCTCAATCCACAAACGATTCCAACCGTTATCATGAGCGATCTCTATGTTCATCAAGGCCGCAGCCAGTTCAACCTCAAAAGCGACTCCAAAGCCAAACTTAGAACAAAAAACCTCCCATAAACGACCCAACATAATTACAAAAAAGACTACCCCTTTAATGGGACCAGGGGCACCATCTGCACTACCGTCAGTATTCAACTTAACCCAAGACTCTCTAGGTGGTTTCCAAATAACCTCAATGGGAACCCTAATTTTCCTAGTGTTTTTGTGAATTCTAAAATTATTGAAAACAGGACTATCAAAAGAAATATCAACATCACCATGACAGGTATTGTTTAGCTCACGCATGTGAGCCCAAAATCTATCCCTCACATCCAGTTGTGAGCAAATCAGATCATCAAAAGTGACCTGATTGCGCACCCACCAAATAAGACCGATATAAGTGATCACAACATAATTCCAAATATTAGTAATCTGCACATCAGCCTTAAACCTCATAGCCTGCAACAAAAAGTCATTAAAATCAGAATTTTTATTATAGTTAACCCCAAAGCAGTACAAAATTAAGGAGAGTGGAAGAAAAAGGGCAAGAAAGAAAGATGTGATCCACATCTTCCTCATGCCCTCTGCACAAATAGCAACAGGAAAGGCCTTCATAGCCCCAGATTATGCGGACCCAAGTCAGCAGCTTATTGTGTATGGCTTTCCAGACAGTTAAGGATCTGCAAGGGGGAATAAAGGGAGACCAGATCCACTTGCCCCAATTGACATTAGGGAAGTGCTTGCTTATCAAGACATAAGAAAGGTTAGCAGTAAGGTTCCCATGAAGGGATTTGATCCACACCCTCCTATCACTTTGACCATCCAACAAGTTATGTTGCAGGATATCAGACACAATATTAGGATAAACATCACAAAAAGTCTCCTCAAGAAACCACACCCCATTCACAAAATAGTCAGTAACAGAGAAGGGAAATTTATTCCCGATATTCATAGGAATGTTAACCTTTTTTAGCAATAACATAGCCCAACCAATTGTCATTCCAGAAAGACACACTAGAGGGGTTACCACATAACCACATAGAGTTCTTAATCATAAGATCCCAAGAGATCCTAATACCAGACCTAATAGAAGAAGAAGAATGGGAACCCCTAATATTGCCATATTTAGTTAAGATTCTTTTTTGTATAAAGAGGTTACCCTCATCATGAGAATTGAAAATCTCCTAAGTAGAATGAAGAAGTAAAGACTTGTTAAGGGTTTTCAGAGATTTGACATTCAAACCCCCCACACCATGAATGGAGCAAACCTTAGACCAACTCAAAGTGTAATTACCTCTAGTATTAGCAGACCCAGTCTATATAAAGTTCCTCATAGCCTTCTCCACAGTGGCTAGTAAGGGACCAGGCCAAAGATACACTTTCATGGAATGAATAAAAGAAGAAACAATAAAAAAGTTAACTAAACAACCTCTATCAGCCATAGTAAGAGTAGTGCCCTTCCACCTGTTCAACTTACAAATGATATCATCAGCCAGTTTTCTGAAAAAATCAGTTTTAGGTGACCCTCTAAAAATGGGGACACCTAAGTAAGTAAAGGGGACAGCCCCCTCAAAGAAACCAGTGTGATTTTTAGAAAAAGTTTTAAAGGGCTGAGCAATACCATTACCAAAAAACATCTTAGACTTAGCAGCATTAATGTATTGACCAGACAACAAGGCATAACTGTCAAGAATCAAATTAATCCGTTTGACATTCTTTCTAATATCTTTCAAAAAAATCACCACATCATCAACATAAAGTAAAAAGGGGGGAATCAGAAGTCTATTAACAGTAACAACTTGCATCAACAAGCCTTGCTGAATGCATTGCCGAATCCAGGCCAAGGACCTCTTCAGCCATATAAAACAACAGTGGGGAAAGTGGATCACCCTGTCTAACCCCTTGGGAACAAGTAAAGTAACAATGAGCCTCACCATTAACAAGTATAGAGAGTCTGGCATAAATCAAAATATTATGCACACAGTGGACAAAAGAATCCAAGAACCCCATCATACTACACACATTTAACAAGAAATCCCATTTTAAAGTGTCAAAAGCCTTCTTAATGTCAATTTTCATAGCAATGCCACCCTTAACCCTCAGAAGCCAGGGCAATGCAGTTATTAATATGCTTTTCAGGAATAAAACCAAACTGGAAGGGAGAAAGGACTCTAGCTAAAATAGGACCTAGTCTAGAAGCCATGATTTTGGTAAAGATTTTAAACAAGAAATTACCAAGCACAATAGGTCTAAAGTCTTCAATCCTTACAGGACTTTGACCTTGGGAATAGGAGTGACAAAGCTAGAGTTAAGCCCATAAGGAATAAAGTGATTTTTAAAGAGGTATTGCAAAACATTAATAAGATCATGGCAAATGATATTCCAGGCCTTATGAAAGAACAAACCAGTGAACCCATCAGGGCCAGGGGCACTATCAGGTGACAAACTGAACACAGCCAGTTTGATTTCCACAGAAAACGGTATGTGATCCATGAGGAGACTATCCTCAGTAGTGATTATCCTGAAATCCAGAGTGGATAAGAAGGAGTAATCAGTGGGTGCATAATTAGTATTGTTGAACAGATTAGTGAAGAAAGACAAGATATGAGAAGAATTCACTCCCTGATCTGAGACTCTGATATTCTGAATGTCAAGAGAATTAATATTGGGTTTGCATTTGATTCTGGTGTGCATCATGTGAAGAAACTTTGAGTTTCTATCACCATCTCTAATCCAGTCAGTCCTCAACTTTGAGTTCTGAAGGTATCCCATCTCTTCAATGCCTCATCAAAAAGGACATGGGCCTCCACATCCCTCTGAAACCCCTCATTGTCAGCCTCATCCATATACCTATTACTCTGGACCTCCCTAAGCTGGGCCAGGGCTTCTTGAAGGTATGCCTATTTCAGGTCTTAAGCTCATAATTGAGCTTCTTGAGTTTTCTGATGCAGAGAGTGATAGGGTCTCTAGCATTAGTGTAAGAGGACCAACTGGACTGGATAAGCTCCATGCAGCTTGGGTCTTTGTAGGGGGATGAATTTAAGGTAAATGAGAAGATTTTGATTAGATCTCAAAACCCCCGAGTATGACATGTTCAGAATAATCTAAGGTAGATTAGAATACAGATTTCAATATAGTTAGTTTAGGAAATATCTGCAAAATGTATAGTCAGCAGATATCTTTGAGGTTTATAGGTTAGGCACACATTGAGGGGGAACTCAGTGAAAATGACTAAAGCATCTGAAGACTCATAAGACTTTGGAGACTCAGAAGAACCTGAATACCTAGATCGTCCTGAAGACTCAGATCAACCTGAAGACCTGAAGACTGGAGATTATCTACCTGAGGACAAATAGACTGAGGGAGTCTTGCACATTTATGTGAAATAAATGTTGCCCAAATATTTGATTGCAGACAAAAGGAACTAGAACTAAGTGTCTTTCAAGGTTGTCTCATTCAGAGAGATTGACCTAAAAGAGTCGTTTTGCCTGTCTCTATTCACTGAAGTCAAGAACCAATCAGAGAGAGACAACGGTACTTCACTGACACAGAAAGTGACATGTCACTGAGATGTCAGATGTATTGAGTTCTAGACTGCAAAAACTAAGTGATTGGCAGCATTGGTTACTTGTTACCCAAACCATGTAAGGGCTCGTTCAAACCCTAATATAGTCATTTATCACTAACCAAATAAGGAAACGCTTGATGCTATCTCCTCCAACGGATAGTTTTTCAAGAGTAACCTTGGTGAGTTGTGTATAAATACCTGTGACCTTCACCATTTCAAGGTTACGAGAAATCAAGCAACTCAAGAGCTCATTCGTATTCAAGTTTATATTGTAAAGCACTCGAAACCCTAAGAATTTCCCAAGTGTTTCATCTTTGAAGAGAGCTCATTTACTAAGCCTAGATTCAAGCAAATATCTAAAGCTTAGTTAGAGATATCCTACTCTTTTACCTTGTGTTCTAAAATGTAAAAGGATATCTCACCTTAGTTGGAAACCAACCAAAACCAAAAAACCCTATTGTTTAGGTAGTTTGTGTGTGTGATTGTTGGAAAGTGAGAGTTGTAAAGACTATGTAAGCTGCAGTTGAGTTCAGCCTGATACCTTTAGAGAAAAAGTTACTAAGTTGCTTGTGACAGTCTGAAAGCTTGTGTGTGTTTGAGTTAGTAAGCTGCAGTGCAGTTCAGCCTGAAAGCTCGTAGAGGAAGTTAGTAAGCCGATGAGTTCAGTCTGAAAGCTTGTGGTAGTACTAGTAGTGAGTTAAGGAATTTCTCTGAGGATCAGAGAGAGTGGACGTAGGAGCTTGAGTCTCTGAACCGCTATAAGTCCTGTGTTATTTGCTTTCTGTTTTGCATTATTTGTGTTGCATATTTTCACTGAAAACATACTGAGTTTTCTGATATTCAATTGGAATCAACCCACTTTAGTAGTCAGTAAGCTAGTATAGATAGTTGTCAAACTGATCAACTCACTTGAGTAGTCAGTAAGATAGTTATCTATTCCAAGCTTATTTGGACTCTATTTTAAAAACCTCAGATCAGTTGGGCTAATTTGAAGCTTCTGAAAGACGCTTAGTCTCAGTAGACATGACTTAGAGCATCTAGTGCTTCTCAGGGCTATTTTTCAGGATAACTTAACTCACTGATCATAGTTTGAGAAAAGTTTTAAAAATCACTATACACATGTATTCCCCCCATACACGTGTGAGACACGTTTACCCCGGGACCAACAGTCTTCAAGCCACATGCTATGAAATCTAAATTTCGGTTTAAGAGGCGCTTTGCAAACTGGTTTTGAGGAAAATCGGATGATGATCAGAGTTGTGCCTGTGAAGAACCTCACCCTCCAGTTTAGCCTAGAGATTCAGGAAAGATTGACTCGCAAAAATTCTATCCAACTTCAAAGCTTTCAAGTGGCTAGACTGAACCGGAGACACCCAAGTGTAATAAGGCCCCATGGTAACAATCTCTAGGAAGCCATTATCATCAATGAATTGTTTATACTCGAAGCACGAAGCCTGATTAGGAACGGACAAGCCCACCTGCTCGTGAGCTCCCATAACCGCATTGAAGTCCCCCAATAAAGCAATGCTATCATCCTTGAAGGTAGACAAATCATGCCACAGAGCACGCCTATCTACATAACCATTACGTTCGTGGATAAAACCCAAAAGACAATCAAAATACGGATGAGACACCTTCACAACAACACATTGATCAGAAATAAGGTGGATTGTTGATGTCCTTAGAGGCAATCTTAAGAGCACAGACCCAAAGGTTAGGTATCATCTCATCACGGGTGTTAGCAATCACAAAATCCATATGCATAGCGTTCCAGAAACTAACAACCACTGCATTGTGCAACACCCTAGGCTCCGCAATAGCCAAGATAGTTGGATTTGTTTGAACGCAAATGTCAACCAAGGTTGACCTAGTGGGGGACTCAAGAATCCCATTCGCATTCCAAATAGTGCATTCATTTGACACCATCATCAGAACCGTGCTTCGGGGTCACATGGTCAGAAGTAGCACTCCAGGTCTTAGTAGCTGCTATTTTCATAGCAGTGAAAGGCATACCTTCCATGGATTTAACTACATTGAGGTTGCCTCCCCCAGCATTTTACTTCTTTAGACATGATTTTAAGGGGAGTGACCCTCCAACACATCCCACACTGGCAGACTTATCAGGGCCACCAACCCTGTGAGCACCTTCAGCCGAGGAAGACTGATCCCCAACCTCCCCTGAAAAAGCCGAGAAAGAGTTGCTTGTGTTGATAAAATTAGAGAAACCCATAGGCATGTCAACCGTGGAGATTTTGTCCACAGTAGAGCCAACATACGGAACCACCGTACCATCATAGTTCCCCTCCTCAGTTTCTCTTTGATCAGAATCCTTAAGATCCGCAGAATCGGACTCATGTCTGGCTTGCCTGTCTCCAGCCGTGAGGGCCAAAGTCTTGATCATATCTTTCTTGTTACCCTGCGCCGCTCTCGGCGACTTTTAGTTCCTGGAAGCATCCTTTCCAACCTCAAAACCGCCACGAAACCTACGCGCCGCAAGATTGTGCCCCGTGATGCAACTATGGGAACAAAATATCGGCATGTTTTCGTATTTAATACCCGCAAAAAAAAGACAAGTCCTTCCTCACAACCATAACACGCTCCTGTAACTCATTCCACAAGAACTCTAGTAAAATGCCCTAAACTCCCATTAGTGGAGCGTTCATCTGTCTTAACCGAATTTCCTACCGCCGATGTTATTTCTAGTATAAGTTTAGGATTCCAGTATTCAAGACTAAGCTTAGATACGAACCCATACCTCTGCCACCCAAGAACTGAGTTTGTAAGGGTTGACGTCGGGAATCCACCGTCGAAGGTTGATTGTGCCCGGCCTAAGCTCCAAGAACTTTTTCCGAACACGCGAGACTTCTCATTGAGGTCAGTGAACCGAATGTTGTAGAAACCCCTCCCAAGCGGAACAATCTTGCAACCCCCCGGTTGAATTTCCCACACATCCATTAGCCTCGCTGTCAATTGCTCCAGGGACCTAGGTTTTTTCCATTAATGGGTAAAAAACGCGGTCGATAATTGAATTCTTGAACGAATCCACTCCCTACTGATACTCCTCTTCGTTCACCTCAATAGAGTAAAATGCCCCAATTTTAGTTGCCCTAACGTAATCATCGCACACCGATGAAGCATCGAGAGCCCCAGCGAACGATTTTGGAGGAGTCGAAGCCTGATTTTGTCGATTTGTCGAGGTGGTGGTTGTGAATGTACTAACGGCCAAAATTCCCAGGGAAGAGTGTTGGAATGTAGAGGCACGTAAACACATAATACATGCGCAGCGGAAATAAATAGTTCACCACAACGAATAATTAATTGCATAATTAAATACGAGTAAACGTAAATAGAATTCTTACAGCAATTCTTTACTAGTTTGCACAGATCTGCCACCGTTGAATCCCCGAGATGAATTTGCTAGGAAAATTCTAACTTAGAGATTTTATGGAGAAAATATGAACTCACGTATTATGAATTCCCAAGAGCTCATATATATAGGAGAGACCCAGCTTAAATCTTAAGTTAACCTTTATTAGGAAAAATCCTAATAAAATAAATCTCTTAGATTTATTTGCCTACATATAAAATCTCTACGGATTTAATTTCATGTATATCAAATCTCTACGGATTTGATTCCATATATATCAAATATCTACGGATTTGATTCCATATATATTAAATCCTTTAATGATAATATTTCCATATATTATTATTGGGAATTCTATTTAATTAAATCTAATTTAATTAAATAGTAATAATAATTAATTCCAAATATAATTATTATTATATTCTCCATAAATTAAATATTAATATCCAATATAATATTTAATCAATCAACTATAATTAGTAAACAACTGTTAGTTTTTGTGTGACCCATAGGCCCTCATATATCGAGCGATTAGTCAAACTAACGGTCTTAATTGAACCCTAGACAATAAATCAGATATTCTCAATATATAAGGTAAGTTGCGAGGAAATGTGCAACTACCTGTAATGAAACATGGGTTATTACGATTTCCTCCTTTCATTCGCGAATACTCGATTAAGTCTTGAACATGATGAAGTGTCTATTCAAATAACTTAATCATATTATCTCTAATCACTAATTGATCATGTATGTCACACTTAGCCACAAAGTCTAAGTTGACGTGCATCGACCGATGACTTTGATCCAATTATGATGAGAAGATGAGTATTCTCTCTAAATCCATATTGAGGAATGAATCTTATTCTTGGCTCAACTACCACGCACATGCACTTCGTGATGAACCCAATCCAAGCCATATCTACCCATAGACAGGTGCAAGAGTCGGTCATGGTCAAAGTTCATCACTCCACACATGTCGTGCGTATTGACCTCAAGTCAAAGGGGTATCACATCGCTCCCACTAACCGAGACACCCGTAGACGCACATAGTGAAAATACACCAAACGGTTTCTCGGATGGGTATACCAATACCCTCTAAGGTATTTGTGCATCCATCATGAGATACCTAGTATCTCGTAGTAAGTGAGATCTTACTACACTCTCTAAGAGTATGATGCAGATCGCACAGCAATCTCCATTGTATCATCAATATCCCATTCTTGATGATCCTTGATCGAGGTTATTTGAGAATCATGCTTACGTCATCTGAGTTCTCACAACCTCAATGACAACAATGAGTCATGGGAACACTTGTATGAATAAATGCAAACAATGAAACATAATATTCAAACAAGTGTATTGTCATACATTAATATTTAGTGAACTATAATATTAAATCAAACTGAATATCATCAAGTATTATGTCCTTACAAAAGATTGTCTCTAGGACACTAACACTAACAAAGAGGACCCTCCGTGCGCACCGCCGTTGAAGAGACTGGGAAAGCGCCTGAATTCGACCAGATTTTTATTTGCCCCTGGATAACTTGTTGCGCCCAAGAGAGATGTGAATCCTAAAGAACATCAGATTCTGGAAATCCCATCGAAGATACCCATGGATGTTTCTCACGAAGGGAAGCAAAATTCGCCTTGCGATCCATGCCTTTTCACGAGGGAGAAGGCGAAGAAACCGTCAAGAAACAGAAGGAAGGAGATGAAACGATAATAAAATTAGTTATATGTGGAATAAACAAATTACAAAAATAAAAAAAAAACAAATTATTACTCCCTCAGTCCCATATCAGTTTTCACAGTTACTTTTGACTAGTGTTTTTGTGAGCGAGTTTTGTATTAATAATTGTGGGTATTATAGATAAGGGGTTCATCTATCATACCCATCCTTGTTGAGATTATACTGGAAAGTATGCTTTTACTTTGTATAATCACACTAAGTTTCTGTCTTATTTACTGAAATAAATTATTTGTCACTGATGCTTTAAATATCATCGAATGTTACACATATTTACTGCATAACAGTTGAATAAGAAGTACGTGTTACACTGTAGTTAATTTAGTGATACCAGATCACAGAAGATTAAATTAACATTCCCTAGTAACTAAAAGTTCACTTTCACGACCTAGATGGAAATGAACAAATCATCACGAAAGGTTGAGGTGTAAGGCTCAGATTGGATTGGAAAGTAGAATTGAATTTGGATTGGATAGTAGAATTGTTAGATCTTTTTTGCAGACATCCAATTGTCATGGTATTTGATGAATATTTATTTATGCATGCATATAAATTGTGGTTTTAATTCGAATCGTTCGAATTTGTTTTGCCTCGTGAGAAAATCCACGAGTAGATTAGGATTTGTTTAATTCGATCAATATAATAGACTAGTCTAGATCTATGTTTATTTATTTTGCAAATAAATTGTAACCGGATCGAAGAGGCGGAGACGAAGATGGATCCTAACTGGCGAAGTGTAAGGTGTGTGCTTGAAATGTGCCAAGGAGGCACTCATCGACGACGACGCGACGTGTCTGCAGACGGCACGGGCGAGTACGGGCAGGCAGCCAAGACGGATCAAGTTTCCATGCATGGGCGCGGGAGGCGCCGTGGCGCGGCAGTGGAAAACAGGTCGGGCGGCGACTGATGAAAATTGGCGTGGCCATGCGGGCGCATGCTAATACAGATGGGCGCTGGGCGAAATTATAGTGGGATCGACTTCAAAAAAACGCAAGCCAAGACGCGGAATACGATCCGCTGAAATCAAAGACACGCCGAAAGCTGAAGCGACGGCGTGGGGGGCGCCGACGACACGGCGTGGAGTGCAAGGTGCACTCCGACCAAGGCGGGTCGATGTTGTGGCTTGACGTGGCGATTTTTTTCGAGACGATCGAGTGGGAGCTTTTCGAGATGAACGAAGAAGGCGAAAGGGACGATTTTTCAAGATCAAGATATGACAAAATTAACCGTGACAATTAGATATATATGCCCAATATGTTTAATTTTTGTTTTGATGTTTGCTTTACTTTTTTTCGTGCATATTTAACTGTGTTTTGAATATGCGATGCATGAGAAATTGTTTTGGAAAAATCTCACTTTCGAAAATTACTAAGTATGATTTAAATAATTAATTAACAATTTTATTTCGGATAATAAAATTGAATTAATTTTGGTCTCCATGATTTATTTATTTGTGAATTATTTTGGAGAAATTTCCCCCACAGGACGGCCAAAAGATAGCTTTCACATGAATAAATTTCAAATGGATGATTGTGGATTATTATTAGTGGCGACGATGACCCTCCCCACGAGGCTCGTTCAAAGCGAAAAACTAATTCTGTATTTAATCATGGTTATTACTTAGGTATAAAATTGATATGCATATACTTCCCCGAAGTCCCTGTCAATTTTATATTGGTCAAGTGGGAGCCAACTATTAATCTGGATATTAAAGGTTTTTAACTGTTCTTGTTTGTAACCTGCTTGAATGTGTTTAAATAATGACCCACCTCACGTGGCTTATTTAATTTGTTTTGAGATGTTGGGTGATGCATGTTCATATTTTTTTTTAGATTTTAAATATGATACATGTGATCGAATTTTGTGATAATTTTGTGCTTGTACAAATCATTATTTATTTCAGTTCAGCATGTCGCAACCTTTTAATCCCTGTTCAATATACGGAAAGAGAATTTACTTACGGGTAAAAACTATTTTGCTTGGAAACAAAAACTTATGAGTGACCTTGCTTTACATGAATCCAAATGGGTACTTAGTACACCAAAACCCGAAAAACCAGCTAAGAATGCAAGCATATGGGAAGAGATGGAATATAATGAATGGGAGCTGGCAAACGAATTGATAAAGGAAATAATCATGACACAAATGTCAGATCTATTAAAACACCTTCATCAAGGTTTTGCAACAGCTGCAGACATTATGGAAAATCTCGAGGCGATGTTCGCACATCGGGCCCATATGGAAATTCAAAGCATCAAGCATGACATGGTCAAGCTCAAATTGGAAGAAGGGATGAATGCGAAAGAACACATCCTTAGGGTTATGGTTCTCTTTGAAGAACTAGCGACTCTTGGCGAAAAATGTGATTTCAAATGCAAAGTTGATTTCATACTCAATTCTCTGCCAAAGAGCTATGATCATCCCTATGTGGAATATCTAATGGAAGATATGGACTTCACTATGGACGATCTTATAAAAGCTCTCACTTTGGTCGAAGAGGAAAATGAGCGCAAGAAAACGAGCAAGGTTAAAAAGGGGTCTACTTCTAATTCTAGGCCAAGTGGTGGTAAGAATAATGAAGAGACTCTAAGGATTAACCAGTTCTACTCAAACTTCAAAGATGAAGGACTAAGTAAGAAGATCTGTTTGGAGTGTGGCGAGAAAGGTCATTGAAGGTGGGCCTGTTCCAAACCGAAAAGGAATGGAAAGAAAGGTAATTCTCACGCACTAGTTGTTGAAACTTGTTTGGCGGCTTATGTTTCCCATTCGTGGGTAGTTGATACGGGATCCACTAATCATGTTTGTTTCACTTTACAGGGGTTCAAGCGGACCTGGCAACTTAGTGGGAGTGAGATCCTCATCACACTGGGCGATGCTACGAGAGTGGCAGCTGAAGCAGTGTGAGAAGTGCAGTTGTCTTTTTAAAGACAAAGTTTTAATTTTGAGAGATGTTCTTTACGTTCCTAGTTTTAGAAAGAATTTAATTTCAGTTTCTAAACTTTTTCTTGATGGATATTTGGTTACTTTTAATAAAGTTGTTACCATCGCTCTAAATAATGAGTTTATCTGTCATGGAACGTTGTCGAATAATCTCTACACAATTAACTGTACACACCACTCACGAAATGCATCCTATAACACATCGACTGTTTCGGCTAAAAGAAAACGTTCATCAAACGTGAACGAGACACTTCTATGGCATCTAAGACTAGGTCATATCAATCCGAAGAGGATCCAAAGGTTATCCAAGATGGTTCGTTGGAGTCTCTCTAGGTTGAACCATTTCCAACATGAGAATCGTGTTTGGAGGGTAAAATGACCAAGAGGGCATTTGGAGCCAAGGGGAATAGAGCCAAAGAAGTGTTGTAGATCGTTCACACCGATGTATGTGGTCCAATGTCAATCAAAGCAAGAGGAGGCTATGAGTATTTCGTGACTTTTATCGATGATTACTCAAGATACAGATACATTTTCCCAATGAAGCATAAATCTGAGACCTTTGAAAAATTCAAAGAATTTAAGGTTCGAGAAGAGAATCATAGGGAAAAACGTATCAAGTCTCTACGATCTGATCGTGGAGGCGAATACCTCAGCGATGAATTCTTGAACTACTTATCGGGCGAAGGGATTGTATCCCAGTTAACTGCACCCGGAACCCCTCAACAAAAAGGGGTTGCAGAACGAAGAAACATAACACTTTTGGAAATGGTCAGGTCAATGATGAGATATGCGGATCTACCCAAATCATTTTGGGGTCACGCCTTGGAAACGACGGCTTACATTCTAAACTTGGTACCACCCAAATCGATTCCCAAAACACCTAAAGAATTATGGACCGAGCGCAAGCCCAGTCTAGGACACATGAGAATCTGGGGTTGTCCGACATACGTGCTAGACAAGGAAGCCGGTAAATTGGATCCAAGATCGGAATTAAGGTTGTTTATAGGATACCCCGAGGGAACGAAAGGGTGCATGTTCTATGGTCCCGAAGATCAAAAGGTGGTAATCAATACACACTTTAGATTTTTGGAAAAAGACTATATGAACGACAAAAAGCCCATAAGTGAGATTACCTTGAATGAGCTAAATGGGCTTACCTCAATGCCAACTGTACAAGTCGATATACCAAACGACACACTTACACAACCGAAACCTCGTCGCAGTGGGAGGGTTATTCGACAACCCGAAAGATTCATGGGGATAGGATAGTCTTCAGACTTGATCTCTGGTGAAAATGAATCAGACCCATGGACTTACAAAGTGGCAATCCGTGACAAGGATGCAGATTCTTGGCAAACAACAATGAAAGCCAAAATGGGTTCTATGGATCAAAATAAGGTGTGGGAGCTTGTCGAACCACTTAATGGGGTCAAACCCATTGGATGCAAGTGAGTATACAAGAGAAAAAGGGGATCGGACGGAAAGGTATAAACCTTCAAAGCTAGACTTGTGGCGAAAGGCTACACTTAGAAAAAGGATCGACTATGAGGAAACCTTTTTGCTTGTAGCCATACTAAAGTCCATCCGCATTCTCTTGTCGATAGTTGCGCATCTCGATTACGAGATCTGGCAAATGGATGTCAAGACAACTTTCAATGGAAGTCTTGAAGAAGAAATCTATATGCAACAACCCGAAGGCTGTTGGGGAATGAGTTACACAGATCTATTCGGGGTGAATATTTAAATACAAATTTAATTCATTAATTATTACTAGCATGAATTAATCCTATATTAATTCAAATAATAATTGCAACAACATATCATGCATATAAAAAGCCACGTAAAACCTACGGGTTTCTCTACGTTTACGTGAACGTACCTCTTGGGATGACAGTGGCTTTGGTCGGACGGACTAATCAAAAGGACTTCCCAAGTATTCCCTTAGCCCTTGCTCGACAATCCGGTGGAAGGATGCTCGCGAACAATTAACAAAAGGAAAAAATAAACTTTGTTGCACCACTTATGTGGATTTGCTAATATTTCCAGCACATGGAATTGTACTTGGGAATGAACTAATCATCCCATATTTATAAGAGGGAGGGTGGTCGAAATTTTAGTGATATTTCAATGTGGGAAAAGACTTTTCTTGATCACCAAGAAATCTTGAATATATCTCATATATTTTTTTTCCCATAATTAAAATATTCCACAAAATTCCACCTCCTCTATTTTATGGCATTATTTTCGAAAAATATAGTGTGCAAGAATCCAAGATTTGGATCTTCTTGAATTTATGAGATATTCTTGTATTTCAAGAAATACATATCTTCCATAATATCTTTTCAAGAAAATCAAGAAAATCTTTCTTGCCCTCTATTTTAAAAAATTTCGAAATATCACTATGAATAACCAAGTGGGAGATTTCTTGAATTTAATGAGATAATCTTGTATTCCAAGAATACATATCTTCATTTCATAGCAAAATTCAAAGAAAATCTTTCTCCCTCTTTTATCCATAATTTTCGAAAATTTAGAGGAAATATAAGCAACAATATTTATTTTATTTTAATCACTTTTTCAGTTATTGGACTATATGTTGGGCTACCCAGGGGGCCTTTAGGAGAATTAAGATTGGACCTTCTAATGGATCTTGAATATCTAATATTGAGCCACAATATAATTCAAGCCCATAAATATTAATTAATCCCACTACATAATTAATATTGCACCATCCATCTTAACCCATATTACAGTCAATATGGCTCCCAATCATTATTTCCCGTGTTTAAGATTATCTAGCCCATTAATTAATTCAAGCCACTGAAATAGTTTTCCGTTAATTAATATCTTTTGTCCTTGGTCGAGGAACGGTTCAACATTATTATCCATACCGGAAACTAATTCCACTTGCAAGATTTGGTATGATAAAACTTATGAACCTCCCAAGGGGGCAAATCAAGCAAGCGTACTTGCACACGATTCTTCGTATTAAATCTTAGCAATCACATGTGACCAATAATATTGCCCAAGATAAAAAGTATTGAATCTCTCTTTGATTCGCTACCCATGATAAGTCAAAGCAATAGTTACCAATCCCACGTGATCCTATTTAAGGGACGAAGGTTAAGAAACAACGAACCACTGAGGTCTAATTCTTCCTTGTTCAGTTCTGAAGAACTTATCCTCCTGTAGGTCCTATTCAACGATTCAGTCATGCACTAGTGTAATCTCTTGGTCAAGACAAACCAATCTGAGCCTTACACCTCAACCTTTCGCGATGGTTGTTCATTTCCATCTAGGTCGTGAATGGCGTACTTTTAGTTACAAGGGACTGTTAATTTAATCTTCTGTGATCTGGTATCACTAAATTAACTACAGTGTAACACGTACGAATTATTGAACAGTTATGCAGTAAATATATATAACATTCAATCATATTTAAAGCATCAGTGATAAACAATTTATTTCAGTAAATAAGTCTGGAAATTCAGTTTCGATTATACAAAGTAAAAAGCATACTTTTCAGTATAATCCCAACAAAGGCTTCATTGCAAAAGGCCAAGAACATCTTGTTTGCAAGCTCAAAAAGTCCATCTACGGACTGAAGCAAGCATCGCGTGCTTGGAACCAATGTTTTGATCAGGTTATAAAGTCTTACAGGTTCGATCAAGATGAGTTCGAAAGTTGTGTGTACAAAAAGTGTGTCAGAACTGCATTGGTATTCTAAGTACTATGCGTAGATGATATTTTGCTCATTGGAAACGTGGTAAAGGTTTTGTCAGACGTAAGGGCATGACTGTCAAAACAGTTTGATATAAAGGACTTAGGGGAAGCCGGTCACATCCTTGGGATCAAGATCACTCGAGATCGCAAGAAAAGGATGATAGGCTTATCGCAAGCCTCATACATAGATACTGTCTTGAAGCGATTCAGCATGCAGGATTCCAAGAAAGGCTTCGTACCTTTCAGACATGGAATCCATATATCCAAAGAAATGTGCCCTAAGACGCTAAGGGAGATAGATGACATGAAAGACATTCCTTACGCTTCGGCTATTGGAAGCCTCATGTATGTTATGCTATGCACGAGGCCGGATATCTGCTTTGCCGTCGGCATGGTAGCAAGATATCAGAGTAATCCAGGGAAAGAACATTGGACTGCAGTTAAAAACATTCTGAAGTATCTGAAAAGAACTCGCGATAGAATGCTTATTTATCAGTCAGACAGTCTGATTCTCATCGGTTACACGGACTCGGATTTCCAATAAGACCTAGACTCCAGAAAATCTACCTCGGATAGTGTGTTTTGCATGAGGGGAGGAGCCATGACATGGAGAAGCGTTAAGCAGAAATGCATAGCGGACTCTACCATGTAAGCCGAATACGTAGCTGCTTGCGAGGCAGCGAAAGAAGCGGTTTGGCTCAAAAACTTCCTAGTGGACTTGGACGTCGTACCGAATTTGCCCAGCACCATCAAGGTCTACTGTGATAATGCCGGAGCAGTTGCAAATCAAGGGAACCGAGAGCCCACAAGGCCAGCAAACACATTGAAACGGAATACCATATTATACGAGAAATCGTTAAGAGAGGAGATATAGAGGTGGCAAAAATTACGTCTGAAGACAACCTAGCAGATCCATTCACAAAGGGTCTGCCTCAGAATACATTCGAGAGACATGTGGAAGGAATGGGTGTCAAGACCGTTGTCAATCTGCTTTGAGTATAAGTGGGAGATATTATTAGGTTCGTGTAGGGGTAATGTATATTCTACACTAGACGTGCTGTAGTATATTTAAAAGCAGACTTTGAGTATAAGTGGGAGATTGTTGGGATTATACTGGAAAGTATGCTTTTATTTTGTATAATCACACAGAGTTTCTGTCTTATTTACTAAAATAAATTATTTATCACTGATGCTTTAAATATCATCGAATGTTACACATATTTACTGCATAACTGTTCAATAAGAAGTACGTGTTACATTGTAGTTAATTTAGTGATACCAGATCACAGAAGATTAAATTAACATTCCCTTGTAACTAAAAGTACAGTTTCACGACCTAGATGGAAATGAACAAACCATCACGAAAGGTTGAGGTGTAAGGCTCAGATTGACTTATCTTGACCAAGAGATTGCACCAGTGCATCATGATGCACTGAACAGGACCTACAGGAGGACAAATTCTTCAGCACTGGAAATAAAAGAATTAGACCTCAGTGGTTCATTATTTCTTAATCTCTGTTCCTTAAATAGGATCGTGTGCAATCAATAGTCGTTGCTTTGACTTATGATGGGAAGAGGATCATTGAGATTCAATACCTTGTATCTTGGGCAATGATATTGATTACACGATGATTGCTAAGATTTAATACGGTGAAACGTGTGCAAGTACGTCTTGTTTGATTTGTCTCCTTGGGAGGCTCATAAGATTTATCATACCAAGTCTTGCAAGTGAAATTTATTTCCGGTATGGATAATAATGTTGAGTCGTTCCTTAACCAAGGAAAAAGATGCTAATTAATATAAAGCTATTTCAGTGGCTTGAATTAATTAATGGAATAGATAATCTAAAACACGGGAAATAATAACCGGGAGCCATATTAACATTAATATGAGCTAAGATGGATAGTGCAATATTAATTATGTAGTGGGATTAATTAATATTTATGGGCTTGAATAATATTGTGGCTCAATATTGAAAATTCAAAGTTCATTGGAAGGTCCAATCTTAATTCTCCTAAAGGCTCCCCAAGTAGCCCAAACATAAAGTGCAATAACTGAAAAAGGTGTTTAAAATAAAATAAATTATTGTTGCCTAATTTTTCCTAAAAATTTCGAAATTCATGGATAAAAGAGGGAGAAAAAATTTCTTTGAATTTTGTTATGGAATGAAGATAAGAATTCTTGAAATACAAGATTATCTCATTAAATTCAAGAAATCTCCCACTTGGCTATTCATGATGAAAATTTTGAAATTCCATAACATAAGGGGGGAAGATTTTATTTGGGAGATATATTGGGAAATAGAATATATTGGATATATCCAAAATTGTTTCTTGGAGAAGAAGCAAGGAAATTTCTCAATCTCCCCTAAGGCCTAAATTTTCGTCCCCCCCTTAGTATTATAAATAGGGGATGAATTTTTCATCCCCAAGGCAATTCCATGTGTTGGAAAAATTAGAAATCCACAAAGGTGGTGCAACATAAAATTTATTTTTCCCTTTTGTTAATTGTTCGCGAGCGTCCTACCACCGGATTGACGAGCAAGGACTTGGGAATACTTGGGAAGGTTTTTTTGGTGTGTTCGTGCGAGCGGGATCCACCTTCCAGACGATTGCCACTCCAAGAGGTTAGTTCACGTAAACTCCTAGTTATTCCGCATGCGTAGGATTTATGTGACGAACTTGTATGCATGATTTGTTGTTGTATTATTATTTGAATTAATATAGGATTAATTCATGCTAGTAATAATTGTCAGAATTAAATTTGTATTTAAATTCATCCCGAATAGATCCGGGCACCCACTATTCCCCAACAATCCTCAAAAGTCACTTTATTATTTCGATTACTAATACAAAAATCGCTCACAAAAACACGAGCAAATAGTAACTATAAAAACTGATTTGGGTAGGAGGTAGTATTGGTAAACATCTATAAAAAAATACAATTTTAAAATAATATACCATCATTTATTTATAATTTGTAAAGTAAAAAAAATTATAATTAAAATTTTTAAGAAAATTAAATTAGATAAGTGAATAAATTAATTAAAAAATAAAAAACAATTTAATTTTAATAAATATCCATTAAAAATACAATTTTAATATAATATGATATAATTTTATTAAAATTTATACAGTAAAAAAATTATAATTGTAATATTAAAATGTTATTAAATAATTAAATTAGATAATTTAAATAAAGTAAATAAAAGAATTGAAAAAAAATTAGGACATATATAATTAATTTCAATAATTAAATGCAAGAAAGCAAGTGCCCTAGCGGTTTGATGCGTGCCAAGGCGCTGCGAGGTCCCATATTCGGTCCCCCTTTGGAGCGAAAATTGCGTTATTTATGCAAGGCTTGGTGAATGTAATATGGGATATGCTTGGTGGTTATGTTGAAGATGGTCTGTGACTCTGGTAGTTCAATGCCCGCTCTAAAAGATTATCAAATATATAGAAAATAGATGATTATGCCATTGATAGAGTTGTAAACATGTATATAAAGAGATCTTCCTCAGTCACAATACTAATTACATCAAGAGTAATTGCAACAATAAATCTGTACAAATCACAAAAGTAATTGACTAGCATATTCTAAGGATCTTTATCATTAATACGTCCCCGCAAAATCCTCGTGTCGTCAGCCACACAGATTTTGGATCGAAGTAGTTGGAAGTGTGTCCGATGTAGCGGTTTTGTTAAGACATCAACTAACTGATCAAGTGTATTCACATAAGCAATAGTGAATATCCCTTTCGCCAAAAGATCATGAACAATATGAAGGTCCAATGCAATGTGTTTCATCAGAGAGTGCATAATCGAATGAAGAGCAAGACGTGTCTTGCCCCAAGATTCACACACAATAATTGGGGAGGAGTGGAGAGAGAGGCACCAAGTTCGTGAAATAGTTGGAATATCCAACAAACTTCAGCTGCTGTGGGGGCAAATGCCCGATACCCTGCCTCAGTTGACGACCTAGCAACTCCTCGTTGCTTTCGAGATCTCCACGAGATGGGATTTGGTCCAAAAAATATAATGTAAGCTAAAGTGGATTTCCCATCAGTGATATTCCCACCAAAATTTGAGTCCGAATAAGCCGTTAGATCAAGAGTGGTCAGCGGTCGAAGTAGTACACCATGATGGAGGGAACCCTTCAAGTACCGAAGCAGACGTTTCACACCTAGCTAGTCATTATGTGTTGGATTTTCCATGGATTGTGCTAGGTGATTAACAACAAATGAAATATCAGGCCTTGTAATTGTAAGATATTGTAATCATCCAATTTTTGAAAAATATGCCTAATATAAAAAAAATATGAAAGTCCCCAAATTTTAAAAATAAGAGATGCTCTACTCTGAAAAATGCCAAATATTATATTTTATATTTAAAATTCCAAATATATTTATTTAAATCTTTAATTTTTCAAAAGAAAATGAAAATCTGAAATTTAAACTATTATGAAATCAACTTTGAAAATCCGAAATAATAAAAAAAAAGATAAATAAAGTCAGAGTATTAACCAAAATCTATTAGTTTGATAAAAAAATTTAAAATGATAAATACATTTTTTTTATAAGTATCATTCTAACACTGAAAAAACATTTAAATATTACAAAATAATCTGAATAAGTTTTAAAATATATAAGTTTAAATTCAAGAAAATAAAAAATTTAATAAAAACTACAATATACATATATATATATATATATGTGTAATTTGAATAAATCTAAAATAATTTAAATTACTATCCGTTTTCCCCTGAACCTTCTCTTCGCCTTCCCCTCTTCAGTAATGGTGGTGAAGAACA
The DNA here is from genome assembly GCA_037126765.1 of Stenogyne calaminthoides. Classification (NCBI taxonomy): domain Eukaryota; kingdom Viridiplantae; phylum Streptophyta; class Magnoliopsida; order Lamiales; family Lamiaceae; genus Stenogyne; species Stenogyne calaminthoides. The sequence goes on from JBBCBC010000026.1 coordinate 13,746,109, forward strand.
ACCATTTTTTTTGAAAAGTTTGTACATAACCACTGCTGAAGATCCGATTATTGATAGATTTGGAGCGTGATTTTGACTGTTTTGGTTGGCGTTATTAAGGGATTGGAATTTCGAGATTTGAGGGACTTTCCGATTTTTAGGAATTGGTTTATTTTAAGATTTTTAGGAATTGGGGCGTATTTATCAGATTTTAGAATTTTCAGACATCTGGTTAATTTTCAGATTTGGGGCGAATTATTTTAGGATTTCTTAATATAAATTTCCAAAATTTTTACATTTTTAGTATGATTTAGTTATTTTTAGGTACTTTTAATATATATTTTTCCAGATTTTAGGATTAATTAATATATTTCAGGATTCATTTAACAATTTTAAATTTTTCCATAAGATTAGAATATATTTAATAATTTTAATCTTTTATTATATATATTGATTTTTTATTTTATAACTTTTTTTTTAGGATTTATTAACAATTTATAGTTTTTTTATAATTTATTAATTTAATCATAATATTTAGTATTTTAATAATTTTCATATCTTATTTGGGTTAAACTTTTATTTTCACACTTTTTTTTTCATATTTTATTTGGTGTATTTTTAATTTAAAGAATTTTTAGTTTATAGATTTGTTAATATAAATATAAAGGACCAACATTGGACTAAAAAAGGACGAAAATTGAACAATTGACCAGAATCCCCAAATAATTCGACTCGTACGAGCCAAACGTGTGGCTTTCCGGTCACTTCAAATTTTTTCGTCAAAAAAGTACCTAAATTGGTCAAAAAAGGATGAAAATCAGACACCCTAGGACCAAAGTTGATAAAGCATAAGCATAAAGGATTTATTTTGGAATTGATCAAACTTAAAGGACGTAAAATGAAAAATTTCCTTTCAAAAACGTACTTGAGTTGCTCGGTGCATCTGATACACTGAAACCCTACTTAAAAAAATGTTATTAAACGAGTTATCGCATATTTTCACACTTGAGAAATTCTGGCTCGACCTTTATTATGCTTCGTTCTCCACTTTACCGTCCTGCCATCGACTCGGCCACTTCTCTCCGCTTAACCTTTGACTCCCACCTTCTTGCGAAACCCTTTGCTCCTCCTTTTCTCTCTCCTCCTCCAAGCCACTTTTCTCAACCCTACTATTTCTACTCTCAGACACTCCCTAGTCTTAATTACTCAAATTATCCAGCGAATACACCGATATTCTTCAGATTAATTAGATCTCAAGATTCATAAAGACATTAATTACATTCGCTTGTTTAATTCCCAAACATCACAATGAATAAGATCATAAGCAACAATGGATATAGAGTTGCTAATAGGAAATAAAGTTCTTTTCTGCTTAGCAAGAGCACAAATATCACATACATGATTATTCAAAGTTTATTCAAGTGTTTTGGCATATTAGGCAAAGTAGTGAGTTGTAACAACTTCTTATCAGAGACATAGCCTAACCTTGAATGCCACAAAACAGGACTAAAAGTATTTGACATTAAAAGCAGATCTAACAGGAACATACTTGATGCAGTATAAACCTCAAAATTGTTCAGCAGTACCAATCACCTTCTTGGTGATGTTGTCCTGCAAAACACAATGCGAGGACAGGAAACTAACAGTGCAATTAGAGTTGTTAGTCAAATGAGATGTACTTTCTCACCATTGTGGATGACTATACTAGATGTACTTAGGTTTATATGTTGAAGGCAAAGAAAAATTATCTCTTGAATTTTTTTTCAAAATGGTTCAAACTCAATTTCAAATAAAAATCAAAATTCTTAGAAGTGACAATGGCACTGAATTTTTATTGCATGACTTTTATCATACTTTGGGTATTGTTCATCAAACTTCTTGTGTTGAAACACCTCAACAAAATGGTGTTGTAGAAAGGAAACATCAATATTTATTACAAGTTGCAAGGGCTTTACTTTTTTAGTCTTCTCTACCTTTGAAATTTTTGAGTTTCTGTGCACAAACTGCAGCACAAATCATTAATAGACTCCCATCTTCTGTTTTATGCAAGCACACTCAGTGGGACCAACTTATTCAATATTAATGTTAAAACTTAGTAAATCACATTCACTTTGTCATATAAACTTTGTCATATAACACTTTGTCATAGAACTTTGCCATAGAACTTTGTCATTGCATATAAACTTTGCCAATTAGGAGCACGGCGGGTTAAAACCCAAAGATTCGTCGGTCCCGGACCACATAAAGGCCCCTGACTATTAGTGACTTTGCCGACATAACATTTGCATAACATTGAGAAAATAATTCACACAGTAGATAACTCAATAATTTTTTTAAAACATATAACACCGAATAACACATGCAAAAGAGCTCTACTAACCACTGTAAATATTAAAGCAATAAAACCCCAACTCGTATTAATGTCGTGTGTTGTAACCTAGATTTCAAGTCTAGGGCAATACACGTATGAAGAATTGGATCAAACAGGTAACGAACAATAAATATAAATCACGCACAAATTTGGTTACCCAGTTCGTCTTTTGAATAAGACAACGTTTGGGGGCGCCCAAGCCAGGAGTTCTAAGATTGCTCCCCTCTTACAATGAGCATTACACGTTGTATTTATAGACAAGAAACTAGGTCACAGATCTTCGTGAGCTTCCTCCACGGGCTTGATGAGGCCTCCGCCGCCAATGCTAGGGTTTCCTCAACTAACCCGAGATTTCCGCGTCTGGATTTATTAGCCTTGCTTACGCCCCGCGATATCTGCACCGTTAGTTGTCCATATCTTTACCATGTTTATCCTTTCACCGACTTTGGACAGAAGTCGCTTCTGACCTGTGGTCTTCCCTAAGTCGCTCAGCGACCTCCTCAACTCAAGGAAGTCGCCCAGTGACCTCCTGATTCCAAGTGAAGTCGCTCCAACTTATTGACACGTGAAAGAGAGTTGCCTCACTGGATTGTGTTATTTCATGCTACAACAATTGCCCCTCAAGTCGAGGTCGCGTGCTTGCATCGGGACCTGGACTTGACTTGTTACTTGATCGACTTGTGGCAAGTCGACCTCGGAACGCGTTCCCGAGGCGCATGGTCACCCTTGGGGAGGAGGATCATTGCCTCGGTTCTTGGAGTTGGCGTGAGATCTGATGGATCCGTCATGATGATTCTGTAGACAGGTGATGTCATGCGTCGCGAGCCCATCCAATCGGTGACCGCGGTGCTAACTACGCGCGACTTACGTGACTTCATTTCCTCCGGAGGGGTCCAAATTATACCCTTATTGCACTTCGACACCCCTTTCCTTATATAAGAAGGGCAAAGGCTTCGTTCATGCATTCATTTCTCTCCCCCTTTCGCACAGCCAAATTCTCCTCTGAATCCAAGCTTCTTCCTCTCCGGCGAACTTCCGAAATTCCGACGAGACTGCAATAGGTAATCCCCCTATTTTTACACATTTTCTCTATGGCTATCGATCCTCCAACGTATGCTGCTTCTCGGCCTATGGCTTCCTCGTCCTTAGAGGAGGACAATGTAGTGATAGCCCTTCTCCGGCAACACCACGGTTCTAGTTCGGCCCCTAGTCATGCGGGTGGGTCCTCGTCTACGGGTATCGGGTTCATTGTTCGGGACACCGAGGGCGTGGATGAGCGATTTTTGCAGGAGTTGGAAGAAATCACTCATCTCCCTCCCCTGGATATCAGCCCAATCTGCTCCGCCGCGTCCGAGAGGGAACAACCCGCCGGCACCTCGGCTCTGACCTGGGATTATGGGGCCTATGAGCGTACCTTTGACTATCAATCCTACTCGGCTCAGGCCCCGTATAAGCGACCTGAACGCGATTATAGGAGGTCGGCTCGTTCTGAGTACATGGCTTCTGACCTTCCCAAGTATAAGTCGGTCTTATCTGATCGGCACGTGCGTTCCCTCCACCGGTTGTATAAGGTGCCCCGAGATGTACACTTCTACGGGGCGAATTCTGAAGAGAGTGCCGACCAGCCGCCTTCTGGGATGATTGCGGTCAACGAACACACCATGGAGGCGGGGATCCGCTTTCCCCTTCACCCGGCCATTTCACACCTGTTGGCAGCTTGGAACCAAAGCCTCACCCAAATCACCCCGAATGATTGGAGCTACATAATTTCCACAATGACCGTTCTGGGGCTGGTCGGGCTAAATCGGATGCCGACCCCTGACGAGATTGCTTATGTGATGACGCCAATTTTCCAAGTCGGCGGCTATAATGACGTGCGACTTCGCAAGGGTCGGGAGCTCGTGAGTGGGATCCCGAATAAGGTGGTGCTTGGGAATCAATGGACCCTTCGAGGTTATTGCCTATCCGGGTTCGTACAGATTACGCGCGTCGAGTCGAACACGGTAGTTCTTTCTTTTTATACTCTCAAGGCCGTACTGATCAAATTTTCTTCTTCTTTTGCAGTGTTCACTCCTCAAACCACCGACCTGTACTGGGACTTCCAAGAGGCCTTCAAGATCGTTCGTGACACTGCTCCGAGCCTCCGCAACGTCAACGCCCTTAATTCTGAGCTTGATCGACTTAAAGCCAGACTCTACACATATCCCCGCCACTTGAATATCCCTTGTGAGTACACTTATTGATGCTTTCGAATTTTCCTTTTCTTTTTTTTGTGGCGGTTTTTTTTTTTTGCGTGGGCAGTTCCCGATATACCCATCTACCGACGTCAACCTCTAGCGTCGATCATGACATCCCGAAAGAAATTGGTGTTGGGCCAGATGAAGTACGTGGTAGCTATTGATTCCCCTCCTCCGAGCTTGACTCTTACTGGTCCCTCTGCCGCTGACAAGGGCAAGAGGAAGTCAAAAGAGCCAGCTTCCGAGCCCGCCCGTAAGAAGAAGAGGGAAGAGACCAGCCAGGGGACCGGGAGGTCGCAACCTCGCCCGACCTCGCAGCCCGCCTCTACCCCCCGAGGAGATCGTCATCCGGAGGATGATTCCTGGTTAGGCTGGGACGCCGACCGCGTCAATGAGTAAATTTTTGATGGCGTGAGTACTTAAGTTCATATTATCTCTTTGCTTAATCGACTTACATGCTCTTCTTGCAGCCCGGAGCTTACCCCGCACACGTTCGGCCCCAAGGCGCTGAGCTTTCTGAGGTCGAGTCATGTCGTCCCAGCCGGAGTCCCCGAGAGCTGGCCCACTTACCTTCGGAGGGGTTTGCAGAATCTGACCCGGGGATGGACGCAGTCGGACAATGGAAATGCTCGTCGGCAGAAGGTGACGGGCAACTTGTACTCGACCTTTCCCACTCTTAGAAGGCGGTCTTCTATCTGAAGACGACCGGCGCGCAGTTGGAGGCGGAGTTTGAGGAGCTGAAGAAGGCGCAGACGAGGGTCGCCGATTAGGCTAAGATGCTGATTCGCGGCCGATGCTCAAAAGAAAGTGGAGTCCTCCAAATCCGAGCTGGTCCAGTGGCTTTCTAACGTTGAGGGGCGTCTGGCGGAGGTCGAGGGCGAACTGAGGGCTGAAAGGGCAAGTGTGGTCCGGCTGGAGGGCGAGCTGGCTGAGGCTGGGAGGGTGCTGGTCACCAAGGAGGATGACTTTAAGAGGACTGAGGAGCTCAATGCCAACTTCGCGTATGTGATGGCCTATGTTGGGGCCATCCTGGTCTTTCACAAGGCTCACCCGGCCGACGACCTTGCCCCCTTTGTCGCAGAGCTATCCGATTATGTTCGCGACTACCCTCCTGCCCCCACTGTCCTTCTGGAGATAAAGGATTTGGAAGACATGGGTGTCCACCTTTCCTTTTTCGCCAATCCCAGTCGGATTGTGCGCCCAGTCCCTAACTCGGATGGCGTCCAGCCGGGGTCTGAGTCGATTCCCGAGACTCCTCTGCTGGAGGCTGCAGAGGGGAATGCTGGGGAGAGGCCGAGCAGCAGTCCTGCAGGACCCTGAGGGGAGGCGACACTTTTGACTTGCTTTTGCTGTACTTTTTTTTTTCTTCTTTGATGTATCGGCCTTCGGGCTTATTTTCATGTATTCGCCTTCGGGCCACTTGTAGGTCCCAAACGGGTTTCAGTGAGGGTTGAAGTCTAGAGGGGAGGGGTGAATAGACTTCAAAACTTTTTCGTGGATCAAATGTGTTTGCATGTATGTCTGATCAGAGTGCGATGTGAATCAGTTTGGACTGATATTCGACTTACTGATCAGGTAGATAGATCAGTTCGGTGTCTATCAGCTTAACTGATGGTGTGGAAGATAAGTTAACCCGTGTAGAAAACCAGTTTTACTCAAAGGAGATTCTGACCAACAGATCAGATCAGGTGACTAAAATGTCAAACTGATCAGATCAGTAGCTTGATGATATTCTGATTTAGGTACAAAATATGCATGGAAATAACAAGTTGATCATCTTGTCTTTCTTCTCTTCTGTTATCTCGATTGTCAGATGAACGGTACATTTCTTGCGATCTATCAGATGAGCGACGATCTCTTCCCATGTTCCTGCGATAATCTGCAACCATAGCTTAGTGTTGAGTTCCTGCGATGATCTCTTCCCCTGTTCCTGCGATAATCTGCAAACATACCAGAGGAGTCGGAACCTTAGTGAACGATGATGTACAAATTACAGGAGTTTCATATGTTGATGGATTAAAGCACAACATGTTATCTGTTTCACAATTCTGTGACAATGGTTTTAGTGTTGAATTCTCGACAGAAAAATGCACAATCAGAAATCGAGCTACTCAACAGATCTTACTGATTGGTTCAAGAAAAGGAATGATATACACAGTAGATTGGAACAGTTGTCCAAGAAATGCATGCCTGATTGTTAAGAGTTCTAAGAGCTCCAGCTGGCTCTGGCACAAGAGGATGAGCCATCTGAACTTTAAGACTCTTAACAAGATAGCAAGTTTGGTAGAAGGGCTCCCGAATGAAGTTTTCTCTAAGGATCAGACATGTTCAGCATGGCAGAAGGGAAAGCAAGTCAAGGCTTCATTCAAAGGGATACCTTCTCCTCCATCCAACAGAGTACTGCAACTGCTCCACATGGATTTATTTGGACCTGTTACACCTCTAAGTTTCAGTGGTATCAGAGCGCGGGTCGTGTGTTCGAATTCCGGTGGCAGCAGTTGTTGGTCAAATGAGGGGGAATCCTGCCCGGCAGGACCTTTAGTCCTCACAGCCGGCAAGCTTGGGGATTGTTGGGATATGGGTTCAGCCGGTTCGGCCAATTAAATGTGCGGATGATCGCGAAAGTACTTAAATATGGCTTTGATCGTATACCCAATAAAGGCATTCAACACAAGACACGTTAAAAGAAATTGATTAGTACTACTCATACCAACAAGGTGCATCTTCTTTGAGTGTTCTGTTCCTTCTTTCTGCTACGCCATTTTGTTGTGGTGTTCTTATATTCATGAATGTCTCATCTTTGATACCATCTAGGAAAAATTAGATATATGGAAAACAAGAATTGAGGTAGAGTTATCAATGCCGATTTTCTACAACCAAATTACCCTTCTCGCCAAGAAAATTCGTGGAGAAGCATGTCTCAAAGATAGTAGAAAATCGACGCATAAAGGGTACTCAATTCCTTAACCAGTTTATATCAGATTTTTGCTCTGAGTTTGGTAAACAACATGAGACATCAGCTGCAAGAACACCACAATAGAATGACGTAGCAGAAAGAAGGAACAGAACACTCAAAGAAGATGCACCTTGTTGGTATGAGTAGTACTAATCAATTTCTTTTAACGTGCCTTGTGTTGAATGCCTTAGCAAACTGAGTATTTGGAGACTCAATGTTCAACGGCTAGAAAGGGCCAAGATGAAGGGCAAAGGAACTGGACCATCGCATTCTGCACTTCTACCTCCTCAAACGCTTTCTACTCAAAGAATCACGAGGAGTGCATCTGCTGCACAGGTAGAAGCAGACAGACGACTGACTGCTAGACTGACTAAAGAAGAACTAGTTGAGGAGGCCCGAATAAATGAGGAAGAAAGAAGGAAAGAAAGGTGTTGGGGAATGAGTTGCACAGATCTATTCGAGATGAATATTTAAATACAAATTTAATTATTTAATTATTACTAGCATGAATTAATTCTATATTAATTCAAATAATAATTGCAACAACATATCATGCATATAAAAAGCCACGTAAAACCTACGCATGCGGAATCTACGGGTTTACGTGAACGTACCTCTCGGGATGGCAGTGAATTCGGTTGGACGGACTAACCAAAAGGACTTCCCAAGTATTCCCTTAGCCCTTGCTCAACTATCCGGTGGAAGGACACTTGTCGAACAATTAACAAAAGGAAAAAATAAACTTTGTTGCACCACTTATGTGGATTTGCTAATTTTTCCAGCACATGGAATTGTACTTGGGAATGAACTAATCATCCCCTATTTATAGGAGAGGGGTGGTCGAAAATTTTAGTAGAAAATCAATGTGGGAAAAGACTTTTCTTGGTCACCAAGAAGTCTTGAATATATCTCCTATATTCTTTTTCCCATAATTAAAATATTCCACAAAAAATCCCACCTCCTCATATATGGATATTTTCGAATATTTAGTGTGTGCAAGAATCCAAGATTTGGATCTTCTTGAATTTATGAGATATTCTTGTATTTCAAGAAATACATATCTTCCATAATATATTTTCAAGAAAATCAAGAAAATCTTTCTTGCCCACTATATTTTCAAAATTTCGAAATTCTCTTATGAAATAACCAAGTGGGAGATTTCTTGAATTTAATGAGATAATCTTGTATTCCAAGAATACATATCTTCATTCCATAACCAAATTCAAAGAAAATCTTTCTCCCTCGTTAATCCATAATTTTCGAAAAATAGAGGAAAAATTAAGCAACAATATTTATTTTATTTTAATCACCTTTTCAGTTAATGGACTATTTGTTGGGCTACTCAGGGGGCCTTTAGGAGAATTAAGATTGGACCTTCTAATGGACCTTGAATATCTAATATTTGAGCCACAATATAATTCAAGCCCATAAATATTAATTAATCCCACTACATAATTAATATTGCACTATCCATCTTAACCCATATTACAGTCAATATGGCTCCCTACCATTATTTCCCGTGTTTAAGATTATCTAGCCCATTAATTAATTCAAGCCACTTGAAATAACTTTCCGTTAATTAATATCTTTTGTCCTTGGTCAAGGAACGGTTCAACATTATTATCCATCTGGGAAACAAATTCCACTTGCAAGATTTGGTATGATAAAGCTTATGAACCTCCCAAGGGGGCAAATCAAACAAAGCGTGCTTGCACACGATTCTTAAGTATTAAATCTTAGCAATCACATGTGACCAATAATATTGCCCAAGATAAAAAGTATTGAATCTCTCTCGATTAAGCTACCCATGATAAGTCAAAGCAATAGTTACCAATCCCACGTGATCCTATTTAAGGGACGAAGGTTAAGAAACAACGAACCATTTGAGGTCTAATTCTTCCTTGTTCGATTAAGAATTTATCCTCCCATAGGTCCTATTCAAAGATCGATCATGCACTAGTGTAATCTCTTGGTCATGACAAACCAATCTGAGCCTTACACCTCAACCTTTCACGTGGGTTGTTCATTTCCATCTAGGTCGTGAATGGCGTACTTTTAGTTACAAGGGACTGTTAATTTAATCTTCTGTGATCTGGTATCACTAAATTAACTACAATGTAACATGTACGAATTATTGAACAATTATGTAGTAAATATATGTAACATTCAATCATATTTAAAGCATCAGTGATAAACAATTTATTTCAGTAAATAAGTCTGGAAATTCAGTTTCGATTATACAAAGTAAAAGCATACTTTCCAGTATAATCCCAACAAAAGGTTGGCTGAAGCCGAAGGGTTAAAAAGAAGATATTCTGCAAGGCTGAGAAAGGGTCAAATCGGCAAAGATTTTGTTGAACCAATCTGATTTAATCCGGGTCTTGGAATCTGCTCCAGCCGAAGCCTAAATCTCGAGGAATCGAACGGTCGCCTTGATAGTACATCAATTCTGATTGTGCTCCCGGTCCAACTGTTGGGATTATACTGGAAAGTATGCTATTACTTTGTATAATCAAACCAATTTTGACTTATTTATCAAATAAATTGTTTATCATTGCGAAATATTATCGAATGTTACATATATTTACCGCATAACTGCTCAATAAATAAGACGCGTTACATTGTAGTTAATTTAGTGATACCCGATCACGTAAGATTAAATTAATGATTTCTTTGTAACCAAAAAAGTACACCATTCACGCACCTAGATGGAAAATGAACAATCCATCGTGAAAGGTTGAAGAAAACGCCAGATTTTGTTTGTCTTTGACCAAAGAGATTACACTAGTGCATGTCAAGTGCAATCAAGAGGGACCCATGGTGAGGACAAATTCTTCGTAACCTCAACTAAGAAGAATTAGACCTCAAATGTTCGTTATTTCTTAATCTTCGCCCCTTAAATAGATCACGCAGTGGTTAGTAAGTATTGCTTTGACTTATTACGGGTGCAGAAATCAACGAGATTCAATACTTTATATCTTGACAATATTATTGGTCACACGTGTAGCTAAGATTTAATACTGAAGAATCGTGGAAGTACGCTTGTTCGACGGTTCCTCGAGGTTCATAGTTTTTATCATACCAAATCTTGCAAGTGGAACTAGTTTTCGTATGAGTAATAATGTTGAACCGTTCCTTTACCAAGGACAAAAAGATATTAATTAATGGAAAGCTATTTCAGTGGCTTAAATTAATTAATGGGCTGGATAATCTTAAACACGGGAAATAATAACCGAGAGTCATATTGACTATAATATGGGTTAAGATGCATAGTGCAATATTAATTATGTAGTGGGATTAATTAATATTTATGGGCTTGAATAATATTGTGGCTCAATATTGATAATTCAAGATCCATTGGAAGGTCCAATCTTAATTCTCCTAAAGGCCCCCCAAGTAGCCCAACATAAAGTCCAATAACTGGAAAATGTGTTTAAATATAAAATAAATATTTGTTGCTAATTTTCCTCATTTTTCGAAAATTATGAATAAAAGGGGAGAAAGATTTTCTTTGAATTTTGGTATGGAATGAAGATATGTATTCTTGAAATACAAGATTATCTCATTAAATTCAAGAAATCTCCCACTTGGTTATTCATATGTATATTTCGAATTTTTTGAATAATTAAGGGAAAGAAATATTTTCTTGATTTTCTTGAAAAGATATTATGGAAGATATGTATTTCTTGGAATACAAGAATATCTCATAAATTCAAGAAGATCAAAATCTTGGAATCTTGATCCTTAAATTTCGAAAATTCCATAACAAGATGAGGTGGGTTTTTTTGTGGAAAATTTTAATTATGGAGAAAATAATATAGGAGATATATTCAAGATTTCTTGGAGATCAAGAAAAAGATTTTCCCATCTTATTCAGGCACAAAATTTCGACCAACACCCCTCTATAAATAGGGGATGAATGTTTCATTCCAAAAACACACGAAAATTGATTTTTCGGTAAAATATCAGCGTCAATAAAATATCAAATATTTTGAAATGTCGACAGATTGTATATTTTCGAAAAATGTCAATTGTGAGTGTACAATTCCATGTGCTGGAAAAATTAGCAAATCCACAAAAGTGGTGCAACAATTTTATTTTTCCTTTTAGTTAATTGTTCATGGGAATCCTACCACCGGATTATCGAGCAAGGATTAAAGGAATACTTTGGGAAGGCTTTTTGGTGTGTTTCATCGACAAGTCCATTGTCATTCCAAGAGGTAAGTTTACGTAAACTCGTAGCAATTCCGCATGCGTAGGATTTACGTGAACTGTTTATATGCATGATTTATTGTTGGATTATTATTTGAATTAATATAGAATTAATTCATGCTAGTAATAATTGTTAGAATTATATTTGTATTTAAATATTCATCCCGAATAGATCCAGGCAATTCGTTCCCCAACACCAACACCACTTTATCAATATTAATGAAATTCCCCTTATTCCACTTTATCAATATTGTGTTGACTTGATTTCCTTATGCGACTTGATATTTTCTTAATCCTTGTCATCTTATTGTTAGTGCGACTTTATGTTGGACCTAGTTTTTAGTCGTCTTATAAAGTTGGGGAAGGTTGCCCCTCAAGGGGTGTCGATCCTTCCCTCGGTATGTCGAAAGTCGTACCTCGGGTAATTTATGTTCTCTTTACATAATCCCTTTGGGTTTTACACGGGAATTTTGAAACGAAGAAAAGACATTATTATTGATAAATAGTTGATTACAAGGGTGTAAACCTACTGATAGTATTTCCTCAAATGTGTTGCATTCCACGAGTACTGAGCCTTGGTGCCATCTGGTCGTTCGAGCTTGTAAGCTCCATTTAGTAGGATCTTTGAGATCTTGAATGGGTGCATTCAAAATCGTGTTTTTTATTATAATATTGTCATGATGCCAATAAATTGTGAATAGAGTCAAAAAAATCATAAAAATAAAGAAGCACAAAAGTTCTAGTAAGTACAAGCTTGGTTTTGAAAATGATGAGAATCTATAGTTGGTTCAAGATGAAAATTGGAACAACAATCACTCTTCGTTTCTTTTGCATTTGGAGATTGTAGTGAGTTCTCTTTGCTCGATTAATGAGGTCTTCCGGACATAATTGCATGTAATACTATTAGGTTTTCTCTTATAATATTGTTATATTTTTTATGTAATAGTATTATGTTTTGCTCGTAATACCGCTTTAGTTTTGCATTTAATATCTCTTAGGATTTATTATTTTCTTATGTTATGCATGGTATAATGTTATCTATTGTATGTAGTATTATTTCCGTTTTGATTTAATACACTTCAAAATTTACATTTTTCTTAGGTTTTGAATGTAATATTATTATTCATTTTCATGTAATACTATTATTTTTCATATAATAATGATTTCGTTTCGATTTAATACTCTTCATAATTTTTTATTTTTTTTAATGTAATACATGTTACTTTAACTTTTAGAATTTACTTTTTTCTTATGTTAAAAGTGTAATATTAATATTTTTTCATGTAATACTGTTATATTTTCCCTATGATACTATTTATGTTTTGCATATAATATTGTTTTCGCTTAAATTTAAAACCCTTCAAGAAGTATTGAATTTATGATAAAAGAAATGCTTCCAAAACTACGGAAGGAAAATGTTCTTTATTGTTCAAAACGATATGTGGAGAAAACACATTGGGAAACTGTCGAACTACTTTTTCAGATGAAAATGGTGCACTCTTGTATTTATGTACTAATTATTGGGTCAAAAACTCTAAGCTACAATCCAAATTTTGACTTGCTACTAACCCAAAGTCAAGAAAACTAATGCTAATAGCTACAAAGTAAAAGTTGAAAGGACCTCACTAACCTTACCATTCACACTTGGCTTAATAATTAATAATAATGACATAACTACCTTGAAAAATATACCCACCCTCTTAATTGTGTCAGACGAAACCCACCCATTGCATCCCCCTCCCCTACCCAACGTGCACAAGCATCACATCATAAAATTTTGTAAGTATATGTGTGTATATACTTGTGTCAGAAAGATTTTATGCTAGAAAAATGAAATAGAAAATAAGAAAATTAGTCTTTCAATTACATTATCATATTAGTTTTCGAAAATTTGTACTATACATGTTCACGGTAAATGCACACCCTTAAAAATATGTACACTCGAACAATAAAAAGTACACTTTCTCAATAAAATGTATATTCAATCATGAATTGTACACATTCTCAATAAAAATATAAGCGAACAAATAAAATGTACATTGTGTCATTACAATGTACCTCGATAAATAATGTATACTCAACTTGTTAAATGTATACTCGAATTGTTTAATGTATACTAGCTTGATACAATATATATATATATATATATATATGAAGAAAGAAAAAAAAAACAGAGTGTTCAATCATTCCCATCCATCTAGTTCATCACGAGTCTATGACCCTAGTTTGAGTTGCAAAGACTTTTGTGTGTTTGTGGGTGCAATATCAAAAATTATCAAAAATAGAAATGAAAACTAGCAGTGAGATTTTGGTAATCTGTTTCCAGTATTTTCTAAAAGCAAGGATGAAACCTTGCTAAAATTTACACACATATTGAAGCCTGTAAAATTTCTAAAGCTCTAATTTGAAAGTGAATACATACATATGTCATATGTGGGGTTACTTGGTAAAGGAAGGATTGGAGTTGGAAACTTCCTCCGTCAATTCATTAAACTTCTCTATCTGGCCCAAATCGGAGAATGCGATTTTCTTCAAAGTTGTTTCGGAAGATCATCGGTCGGTAAAGTAAAGCATAAAAGCTTGGGATATCATCTGGAAAGAATCTCTAACATAGGATAGAGAGAATAAGATAGAGATGAAATGGAGTTGGGGGTTGTTTATTAAAATTAATTATAAAATACAAAGAAAGGGTATAATTGGGTAAAATGTGTGAATAGTTGATTTCTAACAGTGTTTTGGGTTTTGTGCAAAATGTGAACAGTGTATTGTGCCTCCCAGTAAATAACCCCTAATTATTTGGTATTTTGTAAAATTATTAATTAAAAAAAATATAATTTACCAAATGATATAGCAAGAATTACTTTAAATTTTGCAGAGTATGTATGTAGATTTTATAGTAAGATGAACATTCATAATGTGTACATCAACTCTTCTAATTGACTTGTGATAACACTAATTATATTTTTTAATCAGTATTTTTTTAATTAAAAATGTAAATATATTAATGAGAAATACATGAAATAGATTTCAATGTGACATACTGTTATGCTTGCTCCTACAGTACCTAGTGACCCAGGTTTGACCCAAGAATACATATCTTTCTCCATAAAATCTTTCCAAGAAAATCAAGAAAATCTTTCTTCCCTTTCTTATACATAATTTTCAAAAATTATCATTAAAGAAACCAAGTGAGAGATTTCTTGAATTTATGGGATAATCTTGTATTCCAAGAATACTTATCTAATTTCCATAAAATCTTTTCAAGAAAATTCTTCTCCTTTTTCTTTAAAATTTCAAAAAAAACAGGAAATATAATGCAACAATAATTTATTTTATTTTAAACACCTTTTATTTATTGGACTATAATTTGGGCTACTTGAGGGACCTTTAGGAGAATTAAGATGGACCTTCCAATGGGCTTCTGAATTCCAATATTGAGCCACAATATAATTCAGCCCATTAATATTAATTAATACCACTATATAATTAATATTGCACTATCCAACCTTAACCCATATTACGGTAATATGACTCCCGATTATTATTTCTCGTGTTTAAGATTATTTAGTCCACTAAATAATTAAGCCACTAAAAAGCTTTATATTAATTAATATATTTATCCTTGGAGTAAGGACATCTCAGCTTTATTATCTATACCGGAAAATTAATTCCACTTGCAAGATTTTGTATGATAAAGGTTCCGAGCCCACCAAGGGGACAAATCACGCAAGACTTTGAAAGCACATGATTATTTGTATTAATTTAGCAACTGTCGTACAATTAATATTATTGCCCAAGATACAGGGTATCGAAGTCGCAATGATTCTCTTCCCATTTATAAGTCAAAACAATAACTACTAATCGCACATGATCCTTATTAAGTGACAGAGATTAAGAAATTAACAACCACCGAGGTCTAACTCTTCATCCCTTAAGTCTGTGTGAATGAGTTTATCCTCTCTGCAGGTCTGTTTCAACGCATCGAATGCACTAGTGTAATCTCTTGGTCAAGACAAGCCAATCTGAGCCTTACACATCAACTTCTACCAATAGACTATTCGGGTCTATCTACGTTGTGAAACACGCACTAGTTTACAAGGGACTGTTAACGCGATCTTCTGTGATCTGGTATCACCACGTTAACTATAATGTAACATGTGCTATTATATGAACGGTTTGCAATAAATATATATAACATTCAATCATATTTAAAGCAACAGTGATAAATAATTTATTTCAGTAAATAAGTGTTTATTACATAGGTTATACAAAGTAAAAGCATACTTTCACGTATAACCCCAACATGGACATCAGACATCACTTTATCAGAGACCATGCAGAAAAGAAGAACATCGGAATGGAAAAGATCCATACTGATAAGCAAAGAGCTGATATCTTAACCAAACCCCTAGCTGAAGTCAGATTCAGAGAGTTATGCAATGAGCTAGGACTACTGGACTTAGGAGAAGATGCACCAGATTTCTTTGGTGGTCTGATTTCCAAGACCAGCTGGTTAAGAAACTGACTAGTAATGGTATATCAGTTGAGAAATGGGGTCTCAACTGATCAAAAAGGATCAGTAAGAAACCGACCAGAATAGGGATAACAGTTGAAGGGGGAAACGAAAAAATATGTGACTGGTCAAAAGAAAAGCATTGTTGGGAATTATAGTTAAGGGATAGGAAGAAATTAAGATCAACACAGAACAATCGTCAGAACAAACTCCATGTGGTATTGACTGATTACGATATCAGTCAATCAGATACGCATTTATGACTTTCCTCTACTTATTCTATCGAGTTTACTTGATCTTATCTGTTTTTCACTGTACTCAAGTACATATGATGCACGTCCTGCAAAACATTTAATGCGGACGTGGGGAACATGTATTAAAACGCATTTATTACACTTTCTTAAATCCATAAGCTGTCGGATTAAAACCCTTGACCACAAGATTTGCTTTAAAATAAACCGCTTGATCTCAATCGTTCATTTCATTTAAACAATTGAAATCCTGTCACGATTTTCCAAAACCTTTTTTCCCTCCATTTCTATAAAAGGGAGAAATTTTATTTCATAAAACTTCTTTGCCCTAAATATTTATCACGAACACATTATCCCCAAAATTCACTACACCCTTACGCAAATTCTCTGAAACTTACACACTTTATTTTCAATCATATTCAATAGTTTTTGGTAATGTTCCTGAATTCTAATCAATTTGAACATGCTACTGGATTTTTTTTTTTTTTGCATATGTGGGTTCTAGACTCATCTCTTTAATGTTGCTTAACCACGAACTTGATATGCAAAATGTTTGTTCATATTCCTGTTTATCTGTTTTACTCATGATATGTATATCTTACAGATGGCTAAACACGGAATCGGGAAATTTATGTGCAATTATGCCACCCTTCTCAAAATAAGTAGTTGAGGATAAACACGTAGTATTTGGGGTAACACAAGACCCTGAATCGTTGGTGGTTGAGCAAATTCTATGGGACAACAACTTGGAACAATTTTGCTCCTAACACGCGAATCCCGTAATGCAGTATGAAGTTTTGGAGTTTCTTCGAAATCTGGAAGTCACTGAACTAGGGGATGAACTTATATCGTCAATGAATGGGGAAGATGTTTTTGTCTCAAATGCTGATTTGATCAGACTCTTTGCTCTACCAAAAGGAAAAATATCACTTGTTCACTACTGAGAAGATGAGGATGAGAGGATTCGTGATGAATTATTCAGAGAAGCTGACAAAAAGTCACATTTCAGGGTTTGTAAAACCAATGCTCAAGAGGAAGTACCGACTGTTGTTTGAAATCCTATCCAAGACCATACTGGGCATTTCTTTTAGCCATGATGGGCTAACATCTGTGAAGCTGCACTGCTTGGCCGCTCTGGTGGATAGGGCCAAGAACATCAACTTTATTGGGTCTCTGAAAGCAGTCCTAGTGCAAGAACGTAAGAAATTTGGAGTGAATGAGAAAAGAGAAGTCTATCTGAAGAAGAGGCTGAGCAATCTTGGGAAAGTGGCGGTTATTCTGCGAGACAAAATGCCTAACATGGAATGGGAGAAGAAAGGATTGAAGTAATACAAGGCCTTCCTTATAGACTCTTCTGCAATATTTGGTACTTCTGATGAAGATTCACAGAAGACTGATAGGAAGAAGAAGAAGAGAAAAACTGCTGCAGGAACAGAGGATCCTGAGCCTCCTGCTACCCTCAAGAAAAGGGCTATGATTGCTGGTCCTGGACCAAGGACGAAGAAATTGAAGCAAGCCCCCATGACTCTGTTCATGGATACTGGAGCAGATGAAGAAGATACTGATACAGAGCAGGAAACTGCTAAGAGTGGGGTTGGGAGTAAGTCACCTGGATCAGGCTAGAGAGTCTCTGAACCATCTGGGAAAGTAAAGTCCCAAGTTGTCAGCTCATCTGAACAGCCAGAGGGAACCCAAGCTAAGGGTAGTGAACCGGTCCGTTCTCCCTCACCCCAATCTAGAGCTCATTCCCCTGCCAGATCTCATTCTGCCAGTCCGTAAAAGATAGTATGCTCTCCTTCTCCGCAACCAAGTCTTGAAAAAGATAGATCTGCTCCTGCTTAACCAGAAGAACAAAGAACAGAAGTGTCGTCTCCGCCTGCAGTTTTAAAAATTCAACATACTGAAGTCCAAGAGATTGTGCCTCCCGTGCCACCTGTTTCAATCACAAATAGCCCGGCCCATCAACTTCGGAAGTCATTCCTGAATTGAGGGTCACCAGGACCATATCCGGCCACATGATCAGACGAAGGATTGAGAGGGATATGGATGAATTGTTCCCTGAGTTGGATGATTCACCACTGATCAAAGATGAAGTTATAGAGATTCTTGCTTGGAGAGATCTACGTTTGAAAAACTTCTCTGACTTCATCATAGTTATGGAACAGATGGGCAGTGCAAACAAATTTGCAGATTTCGACTTCATCATGAAGAAAGCAGCTGGAGTAAGCTCTCCTGTGGATTTATTATCTGCTGAAGCAGTAAGGGAAGTGGTTTACAGGAAGTTGGGTAAACCATTAGAAGAAACTGCTGAAGAGATAGATCAGTTGAAAGTAGAAGAAGTTGCCGATGAAGGTGGTGTTGGGATTATACTGGAAAGTATGCTTTTACTTTGTATAATCACACTGAGTTTCTGTCTTATTTACTGAAATAATTTATTTATCACTGATGCTTTAAATATCATCGAATGTTACACATATTTACTGCATAACTGTTCAATAAGAAGTGCGTGTTACATTGTAGTTAATTTAGTGACACCAGATCACAGAAGATTAAATTAACATTCCCTTGTAACTAAAAGTACACTTTCACGACCTAGATGGAAATGAACAAACCATCACGAAAGGTTGAGGTGTAAGGCTCAGATTGACTTGTCTTGACCAAGAGATTGCACCAGTGCATCATGGTGCACTGATCAGGACCTACAGGAGGACAAATTCTTCAGCACTGAAAATAGAAGAATTAGACATCAGTGGTTCATTATTTCTTAATCTCCGTCCTTTAAATAGGATGGTGTGCAATCAATAGTCGTTGCTTTGACTTATGACGGGAAGAGGATCATTGAGATTCAATACCTTGTATCTTGGGCAATGATATTGATTACACGATGATTGCTAAGATTTAATACGGAGAAACGTGTGCAAATACGCCTTGTTTGATTTGTCCCCTTGGGAGAAGCATAAGATTTATCATACCAAATCTTGCAAGTGGAATTTATTTCGGGTATGGATAATAATGTTGAGTCGTTCCTTAACCAAGGAAAAAGGTGTTAATTAATATAAAGTTATTTCAGTGGCTTGAATTAATTAATGGACTAGATAATCTTAAACACGGGAAATAATAACTGGGAGCCATATTTACAGTAATATGGGTTAAGATGGATAGTGCAATATTAATTATGTAGTGGGATTAATTAATATTTATGGGCTTGAATAATATTGTGGCTAAATATTGAAAATTCAAAGTCCATTGGAAGGTCTAATCTTAATTCTCCTAAAGGCCCCCTAAGTAGCCCAAACATAAAGTCCAATAAATTGTAACCGGATCGAAGAGACGGAGACAAAGACGGATCCAAAATCGGGCGCAGGCAAGATGCTGTCACGCTTAAACGCTAAGGAGACGCGCACGCCGGCGGCGGACACACACAGCGCCAAGACGGGCGAGAGGCTTGCGGGTCGAAAGGAAGGATCGATCGAAGACGACGACGGGCGCAGGAGGGCGCCAGACCGATGAGCGCAAGGTCGAAAGGGCTTAACGAAATGAGCAGTAACGCGGTTTAAAATCTATCGAGACGCTACTGAAATCACCGGCTGGCGCTATGCCAAGACGGGCGCGACGACACGGCCCGGAAGTGCAAGGTTTCACTCGACCCACGAAATGGTCGATGACGAAGCCTGACGCAAGGCAATTTTTTTTCGAGACGATTGAGGGAGCTTTTCGAGGCGAACGAAGAAGGCAAAAGGGACAATTTCTCAAGATCAAGACATGACAAAATTAACCGTGACAATTGGATATATGTGCCCAATATGTTTAATTTTTGTTTTGATGTTTGCGTTTTTTTTCATGCGTATTTAACTATATTTTGAATATGCAATGCATGAGAAATTATTTTGGAAAAATCTCACTTTCGAAAATTACTAAATATAATTTAAATAATTAATTAACAATTTTATCCCGGATAATAAAATTGAATTAATTTTGGCCTCCATGATTTATTTATTTATGAATTCTTTTGGAGAAATTCCCCCCACGGGACGGCCAAAAGATAGCTTTCACATGAATAAATTCCAAACGGATGATTGTGGATTATTATTAGTGGCGACGATGACCCTCCCCACGAGGCTCGTTCAAAGCGAAATAATAATTCTGTATTTAATCATGGTTATTACATATGTATAAAATTGATATGCATATACTTTCCCGAAGTCCCTGTCAATCTTATATTGGTCAAGTGGGAACCAACTATTAATCTGGATATTAAAGGTTTGTAACTGTTCTTGTTTGTAACCTGCTTGAATGTGTTTAAATAATGACCCACCTCACGTGGCTTATTTAAACTGTTTTGAGATGTTGGCTGATGCATGTTCATTTTTTTTTTTTGAGATTTTAATATGATACATGTGATCAAATTTTTGTGATAATTTTGTGCTTATTCAAATTGTTATTTATTTCAGTTCAGCATGTCGCAACCTTTTAATCCCATGTTCAATATATTGAAAGACAATTTACTTACGGGTGAAAACTATTTTGCTTGGAAACAAAAACTTATTAGTGACCTTGCTTCACATGAATCCAAATGGGTACTTAGAGCACCAAAACCCGAAAAACCAGCTAAGAATGCAAGCATATGGGAAGAGATGGAATATAATGAATGGGAGCTGGCAAACGAATTGATAAAGGAAATGATCATGACACAAATGTCAGATCTATTAAAATGCCTTCATCAAGGTTTTGCAACGGCTGCAAACATTATGGAAAATCTCGAGGCGATGTTCGCACATCGGGCCCATATGAAAATTCAAAGCATCAAGCATGACATGGTCAAGCTCAAATTGGAAGAAGGGATGAATGCGAAAGAACACATCCTTAGGGTTATGGTTCTCTTTGAAGAACTGGCAACTCTTGGCGAAAAATGTGATTTCAAATGCAAAGTTGATTTCATTCTCAATTCCCTGCCAAAGAGCTATGATCATCCCTATGTGGAATATCTAATGGAAGATATGGACTTCACTATGGACGATCTTATAAAAGCTCTCTCTTTGGTCGAAGAGGAAAATTAACGCAAGAAAACGAGCAAGGTTAAAAAGGGGTCTACTTCTAATCCTAGGCCAAGTGGTGGTAAGAATAATGAAGAGACTCTAAGGATTAACCAGTTCTACTCAAACTTCAAAGATGAAGGACTAAGTAAGAAGATCTATTTGGAGTGTGGCGAGAAAGGACACTGGAGGTGGATCTGTTCCAAACCGAAAAGGAATGGAAAAAAAGGTAATTCTCATGCACTAGTTGTTGAAACTTATTTGGCGGCGTATGTTTCCCATTCATGGGTAGTCGATACGGGATCTACTGATCATGTTTGTTTTACTCCGGACCCGGCAACTTAGTGGGAGTGAGATCCTCATCACACTGGGCGATGCTACGAGAGTGGCAGCTGAAGCAGTGGGAGAAGTGCAATTGTCTTTTGAAGACAAAGTTTTAATTTTAAGAGATGTTCTTTACGTTCCCAATTTTAGAAAGAATTTAATTTCAGTTTCTAAACTTTTTCTTGATGGATATTCGGTTACTTTTAATAAAGTTGTTACCATTCCTCAAAATAATGAGTTTATCTATCATGGAACATTGTCGAATAATCTCTACACAATTAACTATACACACCACTAATGAAATTCATCCTATAACACATCGACTGTTTTGGCTAAAAGAAAACGTTCATCAAACGTGAACGAGACACTTCTATGGCATCTAAGACTAGGTCATATCAATCCGAAGAGGATCCAAAGGTTGGTCCAAGATGGTTCTTTGGAGTGTCTCCAGGTCGAACCATTTCCAAACTGCGAATCGTGTTTGGAGGGTAAAATGACCAAGAGGGATTTGGAGCCAAGGGGAAGAGAGCCAAAGAAGTGTTGGAGATCGTTCACACCGATGTATGTGGTCCAATGACAATCAAAGCAAGAGGAGGTTATGAGTATTTTGTTACTTTTATCGATGATTACTCAAGATACAGATACATTTTCCTAATGAAGCATAAATCTGAGACCTTTGAAAAATTCAAAGAATTTAAGGCTCAAGCAGAGAATCATATGGAAAAACGTATCAAGTCTCTATGATCCGATCGTGGAGGCGAATGCCTCAGCGATGAATTCTTGAACTACTTATCGGATGAAGGGATTATATCCCAGTTAACTGCACCCGGAACCCCTCAACAAAACGGGATTGCAGAACGAAGAAACAGAACTCTTTTGGAAATGGTCAGGTCAATGATGAGTTATGCGGATCTACCCAAATTGTTTTAGGGTCACGCCTTGAAAAGGGCGGCTTACATTCTAAACTTGGTGCCATCCAAATCGATTCCCAAAACCCCTAAAGAATTGTGGACCGGGCGCAAGCCCAGTCAAGGACACATGAGAATCTGGGGGTGTCCGGCATACGTGCTAGACAAGGAAGCCGGTAAATTGGATCCAAGATCGGAATTAAGGCTGTTTATGGGATACCCCGAGGGAACGAAAAGGTATATGTTCTATGGTCCCGAAGATCAAAAGGTGGTCATCAGTACGCACTTTAGATTTTTGGAAGAAGACTATATGAACGACAAAAAGCCCAGAAGTGAGATTACCTTGAATGAGCTAAAGGGGCTTACCTCAATGTCAACTGTACAAGTTGATATACCAAACGACACACTTACACAACCGGAACCTCATCGCAGTGGCAAGGTTATCCGACAGCCCGAAAGATTCATGGGGATAGGAGAGTCTTCGGACTTGATCCCCGGCGAAAATGAATCGGACCTATGGACTTACAAAGAGGCGATCCGTGACAAGGATGTGGATTCTTGACAAACAGCAATGAAAGCCAAAATGGGTTCTATGGATCAGAACAAGGTGTGGGAGCTTGTCGAACCACTTAATGTGGTCAAACCCATTGGATGCAAGTGGGTATACAAGAGAAAAAGGGGATCAGATGGAAAGGTGGAAACCTTCAAAGCTAGACTTGTGGCAAAAGGTTACACTCAGAAAGAAAGGATCGACTATGAGGAAACCTTTTCGCCTGTAGCCATGCTAAAGTCCATCCGCATTCTCTTGTCGATAAGTTGCGCATCTCAATTTCGAGATCTGGCAAATGGATGTCAAGACAGCTTTCCTCAACGGAAGTCTTGAATAAGAAATCTATATGCAACAACCCGAAGGCTTCATTGCAAAGGGCCAAGAACATCTTGTTTGCAAGCTCAAAAAGTCCATATACGGACTGAAGCAAGCATCGCGTGCTTGGAACCAATGTTTTGATCAGGTTATAAAGTCTTACGGGTTCGATCAAAGCGAGTTCAAAAGTTGTGTGTACAAAAAGCGTGTCGGAACTGCATTGGTATTCTTAGTACTATATGTAGACGATATTCTGCTCATCGGAAACGATGTAAAGGTTTTGTCAGATGTAAGGGCATGGCTATTAAAACAGTTTGATATGAAGGACTTAGGGGAAGCCAGTCACATCCTTGGGATCAAGATCACTCGAGAACGCAAGAAAAGGATGATGGCTTATCGCAAGCCTCATACATAGATACTGTCTTGAAGCGATTCAGCCCTGCAGGATTCCAAGAAAGGCTTCGTACCTTTTAGGCATGGAATCCATCTATCCAAAGAAATGTGCCCTAAGACGCAAAGGGAGATAGATGACATGAAAGACATTCCTTATGCTTCGGCTGTTGGAAGCCTCATGTATGCTATGTTGTGCACAAGGCCGGATATCTGCTTTGCCATCGGCATGGTAGCAAGATATCAGAGTAATCCAGGGAAAAAACATTGGACTGCAGTTAAAAACATTCTGAAGTATCTGAAAAGAACTCGCGATAGAATGCTTATTTATCAGACAGACAGTCTGATTTCCATAGGTTACACGGACTCCGATTTCCAATCAGACCTAGACTCTAGAAAATCTACCTCAGGTAGTGTGTTTTGCATGGGGGGAGGAGCCATGACATGGAGAAGCGTTAAGCAAAAATGCATAGCGAACTCTACCATGGAAGCCGAATCGTAGGCTAACTTGCGAGGCGTGAAAAAAAAGCGGTTTGGCTCAAAAAACTTCCTAGTGGACTTGGGCGTAGTCTCGAATTTGCCCAAAGACCATCACGGTCTCTTTGTGATAATGCCTTGGAAGCGATTGCAAATTCAAGGGAACCGAGAGCCCACAAGGCCGCAAAACACATTGAAAGGAAATACCATCTTATCTGAAAAAATCGTTAAGAGAGAAGATATAGAAATTGGCAAAAATCGCGTCGAGAAGACAACCCAGCGAATCCATTCACAAAGTGCGCCTCGAGAACACATTCGAGAGACATGTGGAAGGAATGGGTGTCAAGACCGTTTTAATCTCTGCTTTGAGTATAAGTGGGAGATATTATTAGGTTAGTAGGTAGATTCTAGACTAGGCGTCTTTGTAGTATACTTAAAAAAAGCGGACTTTGAGTATAAGTGGGAGATTGTTGGGATTATCTTTGGAAAGTGTGCTTTTTACTTTGTATAATCACACCGAAGTTTACATCTTATTCTTTGAAATAAATTATTTATCAATTGATGCTTTAAATATCATCGAATGTTACACATATTTCTTTGCATAACTGCTCAATAAGAAGTCGTGTTACATTGTAGTTAATTTAGTGATACGGATCACGAAAAGATTAAATTAACATTCCTTGTAACTAAAAAGTACACTTTCACGACCTAGATGGAAATGAACAAACCATCACGAAAGGTTGAGGTGTAAGGCTCGGATTGACTTGTCTTGACCAAGAGATTGCACCAAAAATCATGGTGCACCTAACGGACGGGACCTCTGGGAGGAAAAATTCTTGACCTTTGAAAATAGAAGAATTAGACCTCAGTGGTTCATTATTTCTTAATCTTCGTCCCTTAAATAGGATCGTGTGCAATCAATAGCCGTTGCTTTGACTTATGACGGGAATAGGATCATTGAGATCCAATACCTTGTTTGTATCTTGCGCAATGATATTGATTACACGACGATTGCTAAGATTTAATACGGGAAAATGTGTCCAAGTACGCCTTGTTTGATTTATCCCCTTGGGAGGCGCATAAGATTTATCATATCAAATCTTGCAAGTGGAATTTATTTCCGGTATGGATAATAATGTTGAGTCGTTCCTTAAACAAGGAAAATGATGTTAATTAATATAAATCTATCTCAGTGGCTTGAATTAATTAATGGACTAGATAATCTTAAACACGGAAATAATAACCGGGAGCCATATTAACAGTAATATGGGTTAAGATGGATAGTGCAATATTTATTATGTAGGGGGATTAATTAATATTTATAGGCTTGAATAATATTGTGGCTCAATATTGAAAATTCAAAGTCCATTGGAAGGTCCATTCTTAATTCTCCTAAAGGCCCCCTAAGTAGCCCAAACATAAAGTCCAATAACTAAAAAAGGTGCTTAAAATAAAATAAATTATTGTTGCCTAATTTTTCCTAAAATTTCGAAAATTATGGATAAAAGAGGGAGAAAGATTTTCTTTGAATTTTGTTATGGAATGAAGATAAGTATTCTTGGAATACAAGATTATCTCATTAAATTCAAGAAATCTCCCACTTGGTTATTCATAAAGGAATTTTCGAAAATTCCATAACTTAAGGAGGAGGAGATTTCATTTAGAAGATATATTGGGAAATAGAATATATTGGATATATCCAAAATTGATTCTTGGAGAAGAAGCAAGGAAATTTCCCAATCTCCCTAAAACCCTAATATTTTCGCCCCCTTAGTATTATAAATAGGGGATGAATTTTTCATCCCCAAGGCAATTCCATGTGTTGGAAAAATTAGAAATCCACAAAGGTGGTGCAACATAATATTTAATTTTCCCTTTTGTTAATTGTTCGCGAGTATCCTTCCACCGTATTGACGAGCAAGGACTTGGGAATACTTGGGAAGGCTTTTTGGTGTGTTCGTGTGAACGGGATCCACCTTCTAGACGATTGCCACTTCAAGAGGTTAGTTCACGTAAACTCCTAGTTATTCCGCATGTGTAGGATTTACGTGACGAACTTGTATGCATGATTTGTTGTTGTATTATTATTTGAATTAATATAAGATTAATTCATGCTAGTAATAATTGTCAGAATTAAATTTGTATTTAAATTCACCCCGAATTGATTCAGGCACCCTATTCCCCAACAGGTGGTGCTGGTGATGCAGTACTTGACCAACCACCAGAGGGAAACGTGACTGGGGCAACTGTTGGACTTCCTCAAGGTCCAACAGGTCAGGCCATTCTAAGCATTCCTGCAACTCACATCACGACTGATCAGTTAAAAGAGATCAGAACCTATTTTAAGGAATTACTGTAGCAGGAAGTTGAAGTTATGCTGGCGAACTCCATTAGCAATACTATAACAGAACATCGCCGGACATCAGTTAGTGTCATGACGGAGCAGAAACAATACATGGAGTCTCAGATAACTGAACTGAAAGATCAGTTCACAAGAGATGTCAAGAAGGTGACGGAGGACTTCACGAAGATTGTGAATGATAATCTGGCAAAAATATCCAATCTTGAAGTCTCTCTGCTTGTAGCTACGGATAAGCTGAACTCCACTAAAGAGAAATTTGACAAGCTTATTCTCACCTTCTCGTCTGCCATTGAGATTGCCAAGCACGAACTGGTGAACAGGATTCGTGAACAGACTGTCCAAGCTCAAGGTTTGACCGTGACAGATCTGAACCAGGCCATTGCCGTCAGTTTTGGCTCCCTGACTTCCCATATTAACTCCCCCTTTGATCAAACCAAAAAGGGTGAAGGCCAGGTTGAGAAACCAATCGATATGATCAGAACTATAGAGATCTTATCCAAACTATTGAAGCACATGGACAAAGACTTGCTAATTTGGATGAACTTGATGTTGATGCCAGAGCAAGGCTAGAAAGATCTAAACAGAAAGCCAAGAGGACTGGTCCCTCACCTTCTGCTCCTCCTCCTGCACCTCCTACTACTCAGAGAGTCACAAGGAGTGCTTCAGCTGCTCAGGTTGAAGCTAAAAATAATCTGGGAATCAAGTTGTCAAAAGAGCAGTTGGTTGAAGAAGCTAGGTTAAGTGAGGAAGAGAGGAGGAAGGAGAAGTTGACTATTGTTGAAAGCCTGAAGAAGAGGTATGCCACAAGGCTGAGGAAGGGTCAAGTGGGAAAAGATTATGTGGAACCTCTGATTCCAGGTAGTGCTGAAGATATCATTCGCAGAGACGCTAGGCGTGCAGAAAGGATGGAGGAATGACTGAAGATCAGAGCAGAATGGTTCTTGGATGCGTTTGTGCTGGACATTATACCAGTTGAAGAATCTCCAGATGAGGAGTTCCTAAACTGGATGGAGAACAAGCATCCAGCCTTTCTGAAGGAATTGCAGAAAGACGCCAGGGACATCAATGCCAAGATTACACATCCTCCATATGATACACTGGATTACAAGAAGAAAACTGATGGATCTTTCGACAGACTGGCTTTCGAGAGATTCTACTATGATATACTGAAGAAGGCAGCCATATCTGATCTAGGGCAGATAAATGATGTAAAGTGGAAACTTTACCGGATCTTCAATGTTCCTCAAAATCTGCGGGAGATTCCAGAGGGTTACAAACCCAAAGACTGATGATCAGAAGATGTAGGATTAGGATCATATTTTTTTTAAACTCTCATGAACTTTGTATAGCCATATCTGAATGAAAACCACTATTTTTTTATCCTAAGACAAACTCTCGCTGTCTTCTGATTATCTGCTTTATCTGCTTTTTACTTATCAACTGTTTTTGGTTTCTCAAATGTTTTGGTTTCATCAAAAAGGGGGAAATTATTGGGAAATTTATTAGTTTTGATGAAAGTTCCAAAACAAATAATAGAGACCAGATCGAATCAAGTTGGTGACGATGATCTAGGTTTAAAACTAAGTTGACCAGTTGAAAATTATTGTATAGAGCAACTGATGTAAAGATAGATAGATCACACATTGAGGGGGAACTCAATGTGTGTAGTCTTCAGTCTTGAAGATCAAAAGTGAAGACCAGAACACATCTGAAGTTATGAAGAAAAAGATAACAAGACAGAAGACCAGATCAGACTGCATCAGAAGAAGTCAGTAAGTTGAGCTAAGACAACTTACATCTGGAGACTGTACAAGAAAGGCATATTAGTTTCAACTGATCTGACCAGTTCAAGTAAAGTTGAATCAGGAGAATCAACCTATGTCAAACAAATCAATCAGACATTAAGAATGAAGAGCTGCCAAGTCCAGGAATCATGGTACTTGCTAGCCAATGAGGGATCGAAACATTTGTATGGAACTGATAGGGTTTAGGGTGTGAAAGTCTTAAATCTCAAACGGTTAGAAAGGACAAATTGCACGCTTTCGGCCATGCCGGTTCTGAAGAACATCAATTCACCCCTGCAAACCTACCTAAAATAGACCTAGATTCAAATTGCTCTCCAACGGCTCTTTGATTTCAAGGCTTATATACGCGGGATCAAACCTTCTTAGTAAGGTTACTGAAATTATACACAAGCTCAAGCTCAAGCAGATTTCCGCAAGAAGAACACTCAAACGAAGATTAATTTTCTAAGTGTTCATCCCATAAGTTCTTAGCAGAATTCTTATTCTTAGCTTTAGGCTACTTAAACACTAGAATAGAATTCCAGTTTGAATAAATACAAATTTTATACCCAAACTAAAAGATAGGTTAAGTTTGTTTAGCAAGATCTCAAGCTAGGGTTTCTAGTCTTGATTTCTGGGAATTGTTGAGTGAGAACTGTTGGGGAACTAATTGTCTGGATCTATTCGGGATGAATATTTAAATACAAATTTAATTCTAACAATTATTACTAGCATGAATTAACCCATATTAATTCAAATAATAACAAATCATGCATATAAACAATTCACGTAAATCCTAAGCATGCCGAATTACTACGAATTTACGTGAACTTACCTCTTGGAATGGCGATGGCCTTGTTGATGAAAACACACCCAAAAAACCTTCCCAAGTATTCCATTAGCCCTTTCTCAACTATCCGGTGGAAGGACACTTGCGAACAATTAACTAAAAGGAAAAATAAAATTTGTTGCACCACTTTTGTGGATTTACTAATTTTTCCAGCACATGGAATTGCACCTGGGAATGAAAGAATCATCCCCTATTTATAGATGGGGTGTTGATCGAAATATTGAGAAAAAAGCAATGTGGGAAAATCTTTTCTTGATCTCCAAGAAATCTTGAATATATCTCCTATATTCTTTTCTCCACAATTAAAATATTCCACAAAAATCCCACCTCATCACATTATGAATTTTTCGAAAATATTAGGTCAAGATTCCAAGATTTGGATCTTCTTGAATTTATGAGATATTCTTGTATTCCAAGAAATACATATCTTCCATAATATCTTTTCAAGAAAATCAAGAAAATCTTTCTTGCCCTTTATATTTTCAAGATTTTTGAAATATTCATTATGAATAACCAATTGGGAGATTTCTTGAATTTAATGAGATAATCTTGTATTCCAAGAATACATATCTTCATTCCATAACAAAATTCAAAGAAAATCTTTCTCCCCTCTTATCCATAATTTTCGAAAAAAAATTGGAAAATTAGCAACAAATATTTATTTTATTTTTAAACACCTTTTCCAGTTATTTGACTTTATGTTGGGCTACTTGGGGGGCCTTTAGGAGAATTAAGATTGGACCTTCCAATGGATCTTGAATTATCAATATTGAGCCACAATATTATTCAAGCCCATAAATATTAATTAATCCCACTACATAATTAATATTGCACTATCCATCTTAACCCATATTATAGTCAATATGGCTCCCGGTTATTATTTTCCGTGTTTAAGATTATCTAGCCCATTAATTAATTCAAGCCACTAAAATAGCTTTCCATTAATTAATATCTTTTTATCCTTGGTAAAGGAACGATTCAACATTATTACTCATACCGGAAACTAGTTCCACTTGCAAGATTTGGTATGATAAAACTTATGAACCTCCCAAGGGGGCAAATCGAACAAGCGTACTTGCACACGATTCTTCGTATTAAATCTTAGCTACACATGTGACCAATAATATTGCCCAAGATATAAAGTATTGAACCTCGTTGATTCTCTACCCGTAATAAGTCAAAGCAATACTTACTAACCACACGTGATCCTATTTAAGTGACGAAGATTAAGAAATAACGAACCACTGAGGTCTAATTCTTCCTAGTTCAGTTCTGAAGAATTTATCCTCCTGTAGGTCCTCTTCAGTGCAAAAGACATGCACTAGTGTAATCTCTTTGGTCAAGACAAGTCAATCTGAGTGTTACACTTCAACCTTTCACGATGGATTGTTCATTTCCATCTAGGTCGTGAATGGTGTACTTTTGGTTACAATGGACTGTTAATTTAATCTTCTGTGATCGGGTATCACTAAATTAACTACAATGTAACACGTACTATTTATTGAACAGATTATCAAATAAATATATGTAACATTCGATAATATTTAACGCATCAGTGATAAATAATTTATTTCAGTAAATAAGTCCAAAATTCAGTTTGATTATACAAAGTAAAAACATACTTTCCAGTATAATCCCAACAATCTCCCACTTATACTCAAAGTCTGCTTTTAAGTATACTACAGCATGTCTCGTGTAGATCTGTGACATATAATGTCACCTAACACGAACCTAATAATGTCTCCCACTTATACTCAAAGCAGATTGGCAACGGTCTTGACACCCATCCCTTCCACATGTCTCTCGAATGTATTCTGAGTCAGACCCTTTGTGAATGGATCAGCTAGGTTGTCTCCCGACGCGATCTTTGCCACCTCTATATCTCCTCTCTTAACGATATCTCGTATAAGATGGTATTTCCTTTCAATGTGTTTGCTGGCCTTGTGGGCTCTTGGTTCCCTTGAATTTGTAACTGCTCCGGCATTGTCACAATAAACAGTGATTCTGTTGGGCAAATTCGGAACTATATACAAGTCCACTAGGAAGATCTTGAGCCATACCGCTACTTTCGCTGCCTCGCAAGCAGCTACATATTCGGCTTCCATGGTATAATCCGCGACGCATTTATGCTTGACGCTTCTCCATGTCATGGCTCCTCCCCCCATGCAAAACACACTGCCGGAGGTAGATTTTCTGGAATCTATGTCTGATTGGAAATTCGAGTCCGTGCAGCCTATGGGGATTAGATTATCCGATCGATAAACCAACATTCTATCTCGAAGTTCTTTTTGAGATACTTGAGATGTTTTTTAATCTGCCATCAATGTTCTCTCCCCGGGTTACTTTGATATCTTGCCACCATGCCAACGACAAAGTAGATATCCGGTCTCGTGCACAACATTGCATACATAAGGCTTCCGACAGCCGAAGCATAAGGAATGCCTTTCATGTCATCTATCTCTCTTTGTGTCTTAGGGCACATTTCCTTGAATAGATGGATTCCATGTCTGAAAGGTACGAAGCCTTTCTTGGAATCCTGCATGTTGAATCGTTTCAAGACAGTGTCTATGTATGAAGCTTGCGATAAGCCTATCATCCTTTTCTTGCGATCTCGATCTTGATCTTGATCCGGCTTCCCCTAAGTCCTTCATATCAAACTGTTTTGAAAGCCATGCCCTTACATCCGATAACACCTTTACATCATTCCCGAGGAGCAGAATGTCATCCACGTATAGTACTAAGAATACCAATGCAGTTCCGACACGCTTTTTGTACACATAACTTTCAAAATCGTTTTGATCAAACCCATAAGACTTAACAACATGATCAAAACATTGGTTCCAAACTCTGGATGCTTGTTTGAGTCCGTAAATGGACTTCATGAGCTTACAAACCAGGTGTTCTTAGCCCTTTTTAATGAAGCCTTGGGGTTGTTGCATATAGATTTCCTCATCAAGACTTCCGTTAAGGAAAGCTGTCTTGACATCCATTTGCCAGATTTCAAAATCGAGATGTGCAGCAATCGACAAGAGAATTCGGATGGACTTAAGCATCGCTACAGGTGAAAAGGTTTCCTCATAGTCGATCCCTTCTTTCTGAGTATAACCTTTTGCCACAAGCCTTGCCTTGAAGGTTTCCACCTTCCCGTCCGATCCCCTCTTTCTCTTGTATACCCACTTGCAACCAATAGGTTTGACCCCATTAAGTGGTTCGACTAGCTCCCACACTCTGTTATGATCCATAGACCCCATTTCTACGTTCATTGCCTTTTGCCAAGAAATTGCATCCTTGTCTTAGATTGCCTCATCATATGTCCATGGGTCTGATTTGTCTTGACCGGGAATCAAGTCTGAGGACTCTCCTATTCCCATGAATCTCTCTGGCTGTTTCACAACCCTCCCACTACAACGAGGTTCCGGTTGTGTAAGTGTGTCGTTTGGTATGGCATCTTATACAGTTGGCAATGAGGTTTGCCTCCTTAGCTCACTTAAGGTAATCTCACTTCTGGGTCTTCTTTCGTTCATATAGTCTTCTTCCAAAAATCTAAAGTGGGTGCTTATGACCACCTTTTGATCTTTGGGACCATAAAACATACACCCTTTTGTTCCCTCGGGGTATCCTATAAACAGCCTTAATTCTGATCGAGGATCCAATTTGCCCCCTTCCTTGTCCAACACGTAGGGCGGACACCCCCAAATTCTCATGTGTCTCAAACTAGGCTTGCACCCGGTCCACAATTCTTTGGGAGTTTTGGGAACCGATTTGGATGGCACCAAGTTCAGAATGTAAGTCGCTATTTCCAAGGCATGACCCAGAACGACTTGGGAAGATCCGCATAATTCATCATTGATCTAACCATTTCCAAAAGAGTTCTGTTTCTTCGCTCTGCAACCCCATTTTGTTGAGGGTTAAAGTGCGATTAGTTTGGGATCAATCCTTCATCCGACAAGTAGTTCAAAAACTCATCGCTGAGGTACTGGCCTCCACGATCGGATCGTAGAGACTTGATACATTTTTCCCTATGATTCTCTGCTTGAGCCTTAAATTCTTTGAATTTCTCAAAGGTCTCAGATTTATGCTTCATAAGGAAAATATAACCGTATCTCGAGTAGTCATCAATAAAAGTGATGAAATACTCGTAACCTCCCCTTTCCATGGTTGACATTGGACCACATACGTCTGTGTGAACGATTTCTAACACTTCTTTGGCTCTATTCCCCTTGGCTCCGAAGGCCCTCTTGGTCATTTTACCCTCCAAACATGATTCGCATGTTGGAATTGGTTCAACTTGGAGAGACTCCAGAGAACCATCTTCTACCAACCTTTGGATCCTCTTTGGATTAATATATCCCAATCTTAGATGCCATAGAAGTGTTTCGTTCACGTCTGATGAATGTTTTCTTTTGTTGGAAACAATTGATGTGTTATAGGATGCATTTAAGTGAGTGGTGTGCCACGATTAATTGTATAGAGATTACTTGACAACGTTCCATGACAGATAAATTTATCGTAAAGAGAAATGGTAACAACTTTATCAAAAGTAACCGAATATCCATCAAGGTAAAGTTTTGAAACATAAATTAAGTTCTTTCTAAAATTCGGAACGTAAAGTACATCTCTTAAAATTAAAACTCTATCTTCAAAAGACAGGTGCACTTCTCCCACTGCTTAGGCTGCCACTCTCGTAGCATCACCCGGTGTGATGAGGATCTCACTCCCACTAAGTTGCTGGGTCCGCTTGAACCCCTGTAAAGTGAAACAAACATGATCAGTGGATTCCGTATCCACCACCCATAAATGGGAGGCATACGCCGCTAAGCAAGTTTCAACAACTAGTGCGTGAGAATTACTTTTCTTTCCATTCCTTTTAGGATTGGAACAGGCTTGACCTCCAATGTCCTCTCTCACCGCACTTGAAACACCTCCCCTTAGCTGGCTTGCTCACTCCTCCACCTCCCTTCACCTTTTATTTGTGTTTGGCAACACTTGAGTTCACTTGCTTGTGGCTCTTGTCCTTTTTCTTGTTCTTACCACCCCTTGGCCTAGAAGAAGAAAAAGGTCCATTTGCCACCAAGGCTTGGATCTTT
This sequence comes from Stenogyne calaminthoides, assembly GCA_037126765.1. Lineage (NCBI taxonomy): Eukaryota > Viridiplantae > Streptophyta > Magnoliopsida > Lamiales > Lamiaceae > Stenogyne > Stenogyne calaminthoides. Next base: position 13,780,708 of record JBBCBC010000026.1, read on the forward strand.
TGCCCCAATATCGCCTCTGCCGAGACCAAAGCTTGCAACAGATCAGACATCGAGAACTTCTGATTATTCATCTGATAGTTCAACCTGAACTGTTCAAAACTTTTCGGCAGAGAATGGAGCACGAAATCGATTTGGGTCTCGATATCATATTCGGCGCCAAGTACCTCAAGTTTGTTAAGGTGAGCCATACTCTGGAGAACGTGCTCCCTTACGGGCGTTCCCTCCACCATTTTCATAGAGAGCAAGTCCCTCATGGTGATCTGACGAGCCACACGGTTCTGATGTTGAAACATCGCTTTAAGACTAGTCATGATGTCTGTAGCGGTCTCAACGTTCTGGTGTTGGTGTTGCAACACATCTGACATAGAAGCCAAGATGGTACACTTTGCCATTTCGGTGGAATGCTCCCAGTCAGCATATTCTTTCTTAACCGTTTTAGTGGACTCATCTTTTGGCTTTTCTGGTTTAGGTGTAGTGAGAACCCAATTATGGCTTTGTGCAGTGAGGACAATAGTAAGTTTACGACTCCAATCAACAAAGTTTTCACCAGTAAGCAAATTGTCTTTAAGTATATTGAACAGTGAATTAAATGGTTGCGACATGATGAACTGGAATAAATAATAATATGCATAAGCACAAATATATCACAAGGTTCGATCACATGTTTCATATTAAAATCTCAAAAAAATATGAACATGCATCAGCCAACATCTCAAAACAGTTTAAATAAGCCACGTGGGGTGGGTCATTATTTAAACACATTCAAGCAAGTTACAAACAAGAACAGTTACAAACCTTTAATAACTAGATTAATAGTTGGCTCCCACTTGACAAATATAAAATTGACAGGGACTTCGGGGAAGTATATGCATATCAATTTTATACCTAAGTAATAACCATGATTAAATACAGAATTATTATTTTGCTTTGAACGAGCCTCGTGGGGAGGGTCATCGTTGCCACTAGTAATAATCCACAATCATCCATTTGGAATTTATTCATGTGAAAGCTATCTTTTGACCGTCCCGTGGGGGGAATTTCTCCAAAAGAATTCACAAATAAATAAATCATGGAGGTCAAAATTAATTCAATTTTATTATTCATAAAATTGTCAATTAATTGTTTAAGCATACTTAGTAATTTTCGAAAGTGAGATTTTTCAAAATATTTTCTCATGCATTGCAAATTTAAACACAATTTAAATAAGCATAAAATAATGCATAACATCAAAACAAAAAATTAAACATATTGGGCAAATATATCTAATTGTCATGGTTAATTTTCGTCATGTCTTGATCTTGAGAAATCGTCTTCATAGCCTTCAACATTAATCTCGAAAAGCTCCCACTTGACCGTCTTAAAAAAATGCTTTGTCAAGCCACGTCATCGACCAGCTCGCGGGTCGGAGTGCCCGCCTAGCACTCCCCCGGCCGTGTCAAGTGGCGTCCGTCTCTTGCTTGTATGGCCTTCGGCGCCGCGTCGCCCACCAATTCGCCCTTTCGTGACAAACTTGGTGGTTCTCGGCGGCCTTCGCGTGCCGCCCATACTGCGATTCTTGCCGATCTTAGCCTCTCCGCGTCCATCCGTCGCTGTCGCTGTCGCTGTAGCGACCTTGATCCGCGTCTTTCGGCTGGCGGCCTCGCCTATGCCCCCGCCTTAGCGACCTTACGCCTTACTACCGGTTAGGATCCGTCTTTTAATTCTTCGTCTCCGCCTCCGTTTCCGATCCGGTTACAATTTATTTTACAAAAATAAATAAACCTAGATCTAGACTAGTTTATTACATTGATCAAATCAAACAAATTCTAATCTACTCGTGGATTTTCTCACGAGGCAAATCGAATTCAAACGAATCGAATTAAAAACAACAATTCATATGCATGCATAAATAAACACATTAAATTCCATGACAATTGGATACCTGCAAAAAAGATCTAGCAATTCTACTATCCAATTTCAAATTTAATGAAATCGAATTAAATTACAATTTAAAGATCAGAGCCCGAAACCGAGGCTCTGATACCAATTGTTGGGGAACGAATTACCTGGATCTATTCAGGATGAATATTTAAATACAAATTTAATTCTAACAATTATTACTAGCAAGAATTAACCCATATTAATTCAAATAATAACAAATCATGCATATAAACAATTCACGTAAATCCTACGCATGCGGAATTACTATGAGTTTACGTGAACTTACCTCTTGGAATGGCGATGGCCTTGTTGATGAAAACACACCCAAAAAACCTTCCCAATTATTCCCTTAGCCCTTGCTCAACTCTCCGGTGGAAGGACACTTGCGAACAATTAACTAAAAGGAAAAATAAAATTTGTTGCACCACTTTTGTGGATTTACTAATTTTTCCAGCACATGGAATTGCACCTGGGAATGAAAGAATCATCCCCTATTTATAGATGGGGTGTTGATCGAAATATTGAGGAAAAAGCAATGTGGGAAAATCTTTTCTTGATCTCCAAGAAATCTTGAATATATCTCCTATATTCTTTTCTCCACAATTAAAATATTCCACAAAAATCCCACTTCATCACATTATGGATTTTTCGAAAATATTAGGTCAAGATTCCAAGATTTGGATCTTCTTGAATTTATGAGATATTCTTGTATTCCAAGAAATACATATCTTCCATAATATATTTTCAAGAAAATCTTTCTTGCCCTTTATATTTTCAATATTTTCGAAATATTCATTATGAATAACCAATTGGGAGATTTCTTGAATTTAATGAGATAATCTTGTATTCCAAGAATACATATCTTCATTCCATAACAAAATTCAAAGAAAATCTTTCTCCCCTCTTATCCATAATTTTCGAAAAAAAAATTGGAAAATTAGCAACAAATATTTATTTTATTTTTAAACACCTTTTCTAGTTATTGGACTTTATGTTGGGCTACTTGGGGGGCCTTTAGGAGAATTAAGATTGGACCTTCCAATGGATCTTGAATTATCAATATTGAGCCACAATATTATTCAAGCCCATAAATATTAATTAATCCCACTACATAATTAATATTGCACTATCCATCTTAACCCATATTATAGTCAATATGGCTCCCGGTTATTATTTCCCGTGTTTAAGATTATCTAGCCAATTAATTAATTCAAGCCACTGAAATAACTTTCTATTAATTAATATCTTTTTGTCCTTGGTAAAGGAACGATTCAACATTATTACTCATACCGGAAACTAGTTCCACTTGCAAGATTTGGTATGATAAAACTTATGAACCTCCCAAGGGGGCAAATCGAACAAGCGTACTTGCACACGATTCTTCGTATTAAATCTTAGCTACACATGTGACCAATAATATTGTTCAAGATATAAAGTATTGAACCTCGTTGTTTCTCTACCCGTAATAAGTCAAAGTTATACTTACTAACCACACGTGATCCTATTTAAGGGACGAAGATTAAGAAATAACGAACCACTGAGGTCTAATTCTTCCTAGTTCAGTTCTGAAGAATTTATCCTCCTGTGGGTCCTCTTCAGTGCACTAGACATGCACTAGTGCAATCTCTTTGGTCAAGACAAGCCAATCTGAGTGTTACACTTCAACCTTTCACGATGGATTGTTCATTTCCATCTAGGTTGTGAATGGTGTACTTTTGGTTACAAGGGACTGTTAATTTACTCTTCTGTGATCTGGTATCACTAAATTAACTACAATGTAACACGTACTATTTATTGAACAGTTATGCAGTAAATATATGTAACATTCGATAATATTTAACGCATCAGTGATAAACAATTTATTTCAGTAAATAAGTCCGAAATTCAGTTTGATTATACAAAGTAAAAGCATACTTTCCAGTATAATCCCAACACATTGTTGGGGAATGAATTGCCTGGATCTATTCGGGATGAATATTTAAATACAAATTTAATTCTAACAATTATTACTAGCATGAATTAATCTTATATTAATTCAAATAATAATTCAACAATAAATCATGCATATAAACAGTTCACGTAAATCCTACGCATGTGGAATTACTACGAGTTTACGTAAACTTACCTCTTGGAATGACAATGGACTTGTCGATGAAAACACACCAAAAAGCCTTCCCAAAGTATTCCCTTAATCCTTGCTCGACAATCCGGTGGTAGGATTCCCGCGAACAATTACCAAAAGGAGAAAATAAACTTTGTTGCACCACTTATGTGGATTTACTAATTTTTCCAGCACATGGAATTGCCCACTCACAATTGACGTTTTTCGAAAATACACAATCTGTCGACGTTTCAAAATATTTGATATTTTATCGACGCTGATATTTTTCCGAAAAACCAATTTTCGTGTGTCTTGGGAATGAAACATTCATCCCCTATTTATAGAGGGGTGGTGGACGAAAATTTGGGGAAAAACCAATGTGGGAAAATCTTTTCTTGATCTCCAAGAAATCTTGAATATATCTCCTATATTCTTTTCTCCACAATTAAAATATTCCACAAAAAATCCCACCTCATCTTGTTATGGAATTTTCAAAAATTTTAAGGATCAAGATTCCAAGATTTGGATCTTCTTAAATTTATGAGATATTCTTGTATTCCAAGAAATACATATCTTCCATAATATCTTTTCAAGAAAATCAAGAAAATCTTTCTTTCTCCTTAATTATTCAAAATTTCGAAATTTTACATATGAATAACCAAGTGGGAGATTTCTTGAATTTAATGAGATAATCTTGTATTTCAAGAATACATATCTTCATTCCATAACAAAATTCAAAGAAAATCTTTCTCCTCTTTTATTCATAATTTTTGAAAATTATGAGGAAAATTAGCAACAAATATTTATTTTATTTTTAAACACCTTTTCCAGTTATTGGACTTTATGTTGGGCTACTTGGGGAGCCTTTAGGAGAATTAAGATTGGACCTTCCAATGGATCTTGAATTATCAATATTGAGCCACAATATTATTCAAGCCCATAAATATTAATTAATCCCACTACATAATTAATATTGCACTATCCATCTTAACCCATATTACAGTCAATATGGCTCCCGGTTATTATTTCCCGTGTTTAAGATTATCTAGCCAATTAATTAATTCAAGCCACTGAAATAACTTTCTATTAATTAATATATTTTTGTCCTTGGTAAAGGAACGATTCAACATTATTACTCATACCGGAAACTAGTTCCACTTGCAAGATTTGGTATGATAAAACTTATGAACCTCCCAAGGGGGCAAATCGAACAAGCGTACTTGCACACGATTCTTCGTATTAAATCTTAGCTACACATGTGACCAATAATATTGTTCAAGATATAAAGTATTGAACCTCGTTGTTTCTCTACCCGTAATAAGTCAAAGTTATACTTACTAACCACACGTGATCCTATTTAAGGGACGAAGATTAAGAAATAACGAACCACTGAGGTCTAATTCTTCCTAGTTCAGTTCTGAAGAATTTGTCCTCCTGTAGGTCCTCTTCAGTGCACTAGACATGCACTAGTGCAATCTCTTTGGTCAAGACAAGCCAATCTGAGTGTTACACTTCAACCTTTCACGATGGATTGTTCATTTCCATCTAGGTTGTGAATGGTGTACTTTTGGTTACAAGGGACTGTTAATTTACTCTTCTGTGATCTGGTATCACTAAATTAACTACAATGTAACACGTACTATTTATTGAACAGTTATGCAGTAAATATATGTAACATTCGATGATATTTACAGCATCAGTGATAAACAATTTATTTCAGCAAATAAGTCTGAAATTCAGTTTGATTATACAAAGTAAAAGCATACTTTCCAGTATAATCCCAACAATCTCCCACTTATACTCAAAATTTGCTTTTAAGTATACTACAGCATGTCTCGTGTAGATCCGTGACATATAATGTCACCTACACGAACCTAATAATGTCTCCCACTTATACTCAAAGCAGATTGGCTTCGCACTTGACAACCATTCCTCCCACATGTCTCTTTGAATGTTTCTAGAGGCAGACACTTTGTGAAAGTATACACTAGGTTATCTTCAAATGCGATCTTTAGCCACCTCTTCATCTCCTCTCTTAACGATTTCTCATCTAAGATTCCTTTCCTTCAGTGTGCTTGTTTTACTCGTGGACTCTTGGTTCCCTTGAATTTGCAACTGTCCCTAGCAAATATTGCTAGACAAATTCGGAACTTCATCCAAGTCCACTAAGAAGGTCTAGAAACCAAGCTCGGTTCTTTCATTTGCTTCTGGCGACTACTTACCCGGCTTCCATGGTTGAGTCAGTGATGCATTTCTGCTTCACACTCGTCCATTTTATGGCTACACTTCCCAAATGAAAGCACATTAACTGAGGCCGATAGTTTCTGGAATCTAAGTCTGATTGGAAATTCGAGTCCGTGTAGCCTATGGGGATTAGATTATCCGACTGATAAACCAACATTCTATCTCGAGTTCTTTTCAGATACTTCAGAATGTTTTTAACTGCCATCGAATGTTCTCTCCCGGGTTACTTTGATATCTTGCTACCATACCAATCGGCAAAAGCGGATATCCGGGTCTCGTCTTGTGACATTGCATACATAAGGCTTCCGAACGGTAGAAAGCATAAGAATGTCCTTCATGTCATCTATCTCCTTTGTGTCCTAGGACACATTTCCTTGAATAGATGGATTCCATGTCCGAAAGGTACGGCCTTTCTTGGAATCTGCATCTTCAATCGTTTCAAGATTAATGTCTATGTATGAAGCTTGCGATAATCCTATCATCCTTTTCTTGCGATCTCTAGTGATCTTGATCCCAAGGATGTGCCCGGCTTCCCCTAAGTCCTTCATATCAAACTGTTTTGAAAGCCATGCCCTTACGTCTGATAACATCTTTACATCGTTCCCGATGAGCAGAATATCATCTACGTATAGTACTAAGAATACCAATGCAGTTCCGACACGCTTTTTGTACACACAACTTTCGAACTCATTTTGATCAAACCCATAAGACTTTATTACATGATCAAAACATTGGTTCCAAGCTCTGGATGCTTGTTTGAGTCCGTAAATGGACTTCATGAGCTTACAAACTAGGTGTTCTTGGCCCTTTTCAATGAAGCCTTGGGGTTGTTGCATATAAATTTTCTCATCAAGACTTCCGTTAAGGAAAACTGTCTCGACATCCATTTACTAGATTTCAAAAACGAGATGTGCAGCAATCGACAAGAGAATCCGGATGGACTTGAGCATCGCTACAGGTGAAAAGGTTTCCTCATAGTCGATCCCTTCTTTCTGAGTATAACCTTTCGCCACAAGCCTTGCCTTGAATGTTTCCACCTTCCCGTACGATCCTCTCTTTCTCTTGTATACCCACTTGCAACCAATAGGTTTGACCCCATTAAGTGGTTCGACTAGCTCCCACACTCTGTTATGATCCATAGACCCCATTTCTGCATTCATTGCCAAGAAACCGCATCCTTATCTTGGATTGCCTCATCATATATCCATGGGTCTGATTCGTCTTGACCGGGGATCAAGTCCGAGACTCTCCTATCCCCATGAATCTCTCGGGCTGTTTTCACAACCCTCCCACTAAGATGAGGTTCGGTTGTGTAAGTGTAAGTGTGTCGTTTGGTATGTCATCTTATGCAGGTTAACCAACGAGGTTAGCCCCTTAGCTCATTTAAGGTAATCTCATACGGGTCTTCTTTTCGTTCATATAGTCTTCCTCCAAAAATCTAAAGTGGGTGCTTATGACCACCTTTTGATCTTTGGGATCATAAAACATGCACCCTTTTGTTCCCTCGGGGTATCCTATAAACAACCTTAATTCTGATCGAGGATCCAATTTGTCGGCTTCCTTGTCCAACACGTAGGCCGGACACCCCCAAATTCTCATGTGTCTCAAACTAGGCTTGCGCCCGGTCCACAATTCTTTGGGAGTTTTGGGAACCGATTTGGATGGCACCAAGTTCAGAATGTAAGCCGCTGTCTCCAAGGAATGACCCCCGAACGACTTGGGAGGATCCGCATAACACATCATTGATCTAACCATTTCCAAAAGAGTTTTGTTTCTTCGTTCTGCAACCCCATTTTGTTGAGGGGTTCCAGGTGCAGTCAGCTGGGATGCAATCCCTTCATCCGACAAGTAGTTCAAACACTCATTGCTGAGGTACTCACCTCCACTATCGGATCGTAGAGACTTGATACATTTTTCCCTATGATTCTCTGCTTGAGCCTTAAATTCTTTGAATTTCTCAAAGGTCTCAGGTTTATGCTTCATAAGGAAAATATAACCGTACCTCGAGTAGTCATCAATAAAAGTGACGAAATACTCGTAACCTCCTCTTGCCATGGTTGACATTGGACCACATACGTCTGTGTGAACAATTTTTAACACTTCTTTGGCTCTATTTCCCTTGGCTCTGAATGCCCTCTTGGTCGTTTTACCCTCCAAACATGATTCGCAGGTTGGAATTGGTTCAACTTGGAGAAACTCTAGTGAACAGTCTTTCACCAACCTTTGGATCCTCTTTGGATTAATATGTCCCAATCTTAGATGCCATAGAAGTGTTTCGTTCACGTCTGATGAATGTTTTCTTTTACCGGAAATAGATGATGTGTTATAGGATGTATTTCGTGAGTGGTGTGCACAGTTCATTGTATAGAGATTACTTGACCAATGTCCCATAACAGATACACTCATCATTTGAAGAAATGATGTCATTCTTATTAGAAGAAACTAAGTATCCGTTAATAGAATTTTAGAAACTAAAAGTGAATTCTTTCTAAAACTGGGAACATAAAGATAATCTCAAAAAAACTTTATCTTTAAAAGACAGGTGCACTTCTCCCACTGCTTTAACCACTACTCATGTAGCACTGCAATATCTGCTACTTACGTAACATTGCAATAACCGTTACTATCGTAGCATTGCAATATCTGCCACTTACGTAGCTTTGCAATAACCGCTACTTTCGTAACATCGCCCAGTGTGATGAGGATCTCACTCCCACTAAGTTGCCAGATCAGTTTGAACCCGTGAAGCAAACATGATTAGTGAATCTCGTATCAACCACCCATGAATGAGAAGTATACGCCGCTAAACAAGTTTCAACAACTAGTGCGTGAGAATTACCTTTTTTTCCGTCCCTTTTGGGGTTGGAACAGGCAAACCTCCATTGTCCTTTTCACCGCAGCTTAAGCACTCTCTCTTTGGATTTTTCCTTGACACCACAAGCATTCCTCATCTTACCATTGCCCTTAGCAACAGTTGAGTTTTATTGCTTATGGCTTTTGGTCCTCTTCTTTTTCTTGCCTTCCCTTGGCCTAGAAAATGAAGACTTACCACTTGCCGTTAAAGCTTGAGTTTGGTGCCACATCAACATCTCTGCAGAGACCAAAGCTTGCAACAAATCAGCTAGCGAGGCCAAAATGCTCAGAAACTTTTGGGCAGAGAGTGAAGTATCAAATTCATCTGAGTCCCTAGATTATAATCTGCACTCAGAACCTCAAGTTTGTTTAGATGGGCCATCATTCTGAGGACGTAATCCCTTACGGGTTTGTCCTCCACCATTTTCAGCGACGACATCTCTCCCAAGGTGATCTGACGGGTCCTGCATTTTTGACCCGTCAGTTGGCTCATCTGATTTTAGTGTGTCAAGAATCCACTTGTGCTTTTGTGCAGTTAGGACAATTTTAATTTTTCGTTTCCAATCAATATAGTTTCCATACATATTGTATTGACTTTAAGTATAATAGCAGTGGATTAAAAAGTTACGACATGCTGAACGGAAATAAATAATAATATGCATAAGCACAAATATATCACAAGGTTCAATCACATGTTTCATATTAAAATCTCAAAAAAATATGAACATGCATCAGCCAACATCTCAAAACAGTTTAAATAAGCCACGTGGGGTGGGCCATTATTTAAACACATTCAAGCAGGTTACAAACAAGAATAGTTACAAACCTTTAATAACTAGATTAATAGTTGGCTCCCACTTGACCAATATAAAATTGACAGAGACCTCGGGGAAATATATGCATATCAATTTTATACCTAAGTAATAACCATGATTAAATACAGAATTATTATTTCGCTTTGAACGAGCCTCGTGGGGAGGGTCATAAATGCGCCACTAGTAATAATCCACAATCATCCATTTGAAATTTATTCATGTGAAAGCTATCTTTTGACCGTCCCGTGGGGGGGAATTTCTCCAAAAGAATTCACAAATAAATAAATCATGGAGGTCAAAATTAATTCAATTTTATTATTCATAAAATTGTCAATTAATAGTTTAAACATACTTAGTAATTTTCGAAAGTGAGATTTCAAAACTTTTGTCATGCATCGCAAATTTAAACACAATTAAATAAGCATAAAATAATGCATAAACATCAAGGCAAAAAATTAAACATATTGGGCACAATTATCCAATTGTCATGGTTAATTTTTGTCATGTCTTGATCTTGAGAAATCGTCTTCATAGCCTTCATCGTTCGTCTCGAAAAGCTCCCACTTGACCATTTAAAAAAACGTCTTGTCAAGCCACGTCATCGACCCATTTCTCGCGGTCGGAGTGCCCGCCCTAAACTCCGGCCGTGTCGAATGGCGCCCGTCTTGCGTCGTCGAAGCGCCGGTCTGGTCGCCCGCGCCCCATCTCGGCGGCTTCGCCTTTTCGTCGCCCGCGTCGCCCGCGTCGCCAGCGTCGCCCCTGCCGCCTAAGCGATTCCGCCCGTCGCGCCGCCCGCGTCGCCGTCGGATCCGCATCTATCGGCCCCTCGGCCTCGCCCTCGCCCGTCTTGGCCGTCTTGGCGCCATAAAGCGTCCGTGTCGCGGCGTGCCTACCTTAACGCGTTCAAGCGCGGCGCCTGCTACTATAAACATTTGTTGTATTGTGTTGAACTAACACAATAAACTAAGTTCGCCCTGCTGATAGGGAAGAGTGGACGTATGACAGTTGTCTGAACCACTATAAAATTTGTGTATTTGTTATCGGTTTCACATATTGCACACTACTGGTTTAAACACATGCATATTCTAAGTACAGCTCAGATCTGCATCAAGCAGCTGGTCTGATTAGACTGATCTTTTGTCATCTGTGAACTTAGAATTCTATTTTATTAAAACTAATTTTTCACACGGGTTAGAACTTAGCTTCCGCATATCAGCTAAACTGATAGACACCGAACTGATCTGCCCTCAGGCGTTCAGTAAGTTGGATATCAGTTCAAACTGATCACTCGCACTCTAATCAGACATATTTGCTTATCACACCTGATTCACGCAAAAGTTTGCAGAAGTCTATTCACCCCTCCCCTCTAGACTTCTGCCCTCACGAAAACCCGTTCGGGATCTACAGGAACAACAATCACTCTTCGTTTCTTTTTCATTTGGAGATTGTAATGATTTCTTTTGCTCGATTAATGAGGTCATCCAAACATAATTGCATGTAATACTATTAGGTTTTTTCTTATAATATTGTTATATTTTTTTATGTAATAGTATTATGTTTTGCTCATAATACCGCTTTAGTTTAGCATTTAATATCTCTTAGGATTTATTATTTTCTATTGCATGTAGTATTATTTCCGCTTTGATTTAATACACTTCAAAATTTACATTTTTCTTAGGTTTTGAATGTAATACTGTTATGCTTTTTCATGTAATACTATTATTTTTCATATAATACAGCTTTCGTTTCGATTTAATACTCTTCATTATTTTTTATTTTTTTTAATGTAATACTGTTATATTTTCCCTATGATACTATTTATGTTTTGCATATAATATTGTTTTCGTTTAAATTTAAAACACTTCAAGAAGTATTGAATTTATGATACAAGAAATGCTTCCAAAACGACGGAAGGAAAATGTTCTTTATTGTTCAAAATGATATGTGGAGAAAACACATTGGGAAACTATCGAAACTACTTTTTCAGATGAAAATGGTGCACTCTTGTATTTATATACTAATTATTTGGTATTTTGTAAAATTATTAACTTAAAAAAAATATACTTTAGCAAATGATATGGCAAGAATTACTTTAAATTTTGCAGAGTATGTATGTAGACTTTATAGTAAGATAAACATTCATAATGTGTACATCAACTCTTCTAATTGACTTGTGATAACACTAATTATATTTTTTTATCAGTATTTTTTTAATTAAAAATGTAAATATATTAATGAGAAATACATGAAATAGATTTTTCAATGTGACATATTGTTATGCTTGCTCCTATAGTACCTAGTGACCCGGGTTTGATTTTAGAGAAGAGCAAAATTTGCATTATTTTAAATTTACATAGGAAAAAAATTAAAGTTATACATGGAATCAAACCCCGCATCCATCGATTGAAAGAAGTAATAGTCTACCTAGAGACTATGAACACTAGTTTCATTCCCTAACGACTTATCTCATTTAAAATTCGCAAAATTTTTATTTTTTCACACATGAAAATTTTCACAAAAGATTTATTCATTATAAATTGAGGAAAATCAAGGTGAGTGTACGAATATCCGTGTACCAGATGTATATAAGACATAGTCTAATATTTTTTGTGGAAAAAATATTTTATTTATAAAGATGTGAAATACATAACCACAAGATATGTTCAACGTTTTTTTTTTTTTAAAAAAAAATCAAATACAATATCATTAAAATCTGTCAAATTGGACCTAAACGAACCAAAAATATTCACTTGGATTTTGAGGTAAAAAATCAATGCAGTATCATTAAAAATATGTAAAATTGGCACTTATACGAACCAAAATTACTCACTTGGATTTTGGAGTAAATAGAGGAGGCATTTCTTAAAAAAAAAATGTAATTAGGGGGGAAATTTGGGAAATGGGTTAGCCGGAAAAGAAATTCTGTCAAATTGGAAATTATACGAACCAAAAATAGTCACATGGATTTTAGAGTAAATAGAGGAGAATATATGTTTTTTGAATCCCGTAATTAGAGGGGAAATGGGTTAGCCGGAAAAATAAATTACATTGAGAAGAGTCTCCTATAATTAAGGGGTCAACAGTTTGTCGGGTAAATACGTTTTATTTTATTTTTTATATGACTTTATTAGTGGGTTGTTTACCAGAGTGTAAAAAAATTAAGTTTTTTCCCTATTTATTTAGAATAAAATTTAGAAAGTAGAAGTTTATGAGATTTAGGACTACAATTCAGTTGACTAATATAAATAAGTTTATGATATCGTATTACAGTCTACCGATAAAATAGTGAAAACTTCTTTGCTTTATATTGCCACCATACATAGTCATTCGATTAACAAATCTGTCATTCATTAGTTATTACTTTCGGAATTTAAAGCAATAGAGCAAAGTGTTGATTGCAAAGCTACCGATTTTAATAATTCTGGTAATTTTCTTGCCATTCGTTACTTATTCGAATTGGTTATTAGTTTTCGTACATCGATGTATTAATGCTCTGAAATTATTAATCAGATAATCATGTTTAGCTAGTTTTGCTGTTGATTAAAAGCTACCTATTTTCTGGTAATTTCTTGCCATATATTCATTACTTATTACTTTCGACATTGGTTATTAGTTTTCATAAATTGATGTATTAATGCTCTGAAACTATTAAACAAATACTCCAATTAATTTATCTAGTTTTGAGTAGCTATTCGATTGATGGAAGTTGGAAGCATGGATGTTTACCTGGCGGAAGAATCAGTGAACCAGGATCGACTCAGTGAGTTAATTCATCTGATCTTTTCGTTCTTGTCAATGAGAGAAGTTGTTTCGACAACCCTTCTCTCCAAAAGTTGGAATAACATTTGGTCCACTCTCCCCTACCATAGTTTCCACGAGGATGTAACAGATGGCGCGATAGAGAGGATTCGGAACTTTGTTAATGGGGCTCTATTATTGTGGAACGAGAACAAGATTCTGAAATTCAGAATTTCTTTCGACAATCTCTTTGATTCGTCATTAGCCGGTGATATGGATTTGTGGGTGCGTTTTGCAATGCAAAATGAAGTTGAAGAATTGGGAATAGATTTGAGTTACAGTCCGGATGATGAATTGGTGGAAAATACTTACTGGGTTCTGCAGTGCCTGAACTCGTGTTCATCACTAAGAAAATTGTTTCTTGTGGGTTGTAAACTTCGAATCGATGGACCTCCTTCATGGAATCAGCTAAAGAGTTTAAGAATCGGTAGTTATCACTTGAGTGAAATCTTGATAAATTGGATTTTGTTGGGTAGTCCTCGATTACAAGTGTTTGAGTTGAGCCTTATGGGAAGTCGTGATAACTTGAGCATCATGTCTACAAGTTTAAAAGAGCTCGTGATCTATAGGTATGGATATTTTGATTTGGAAAAATCAACACCAGATACAGTGTTTAGAATCTGTTGTCCAAATCTTGAAATATTCGATTTTTATGGAGCTGTGTACGGTAAGTGTTTGTTTACGGATATCTCATCTTTAATTGATGCAACTCTTTACTTCGATGTTATTTATAATGTTGATGATGATCGTTGGCTTTTGGATGAGTTGTTCGGCGAACCCCTGAGGAAAGTTTTTTCAACACATGTTGAAAAGGTTGAATTATCAAATTGGTGTGCTCATTGGTGTGTACAGGTTTGTATTCTCCTCAATATTAACATGCCTTTTCATTTTAATTATTATAGAGAATTTTCATATGTATTACTTCCTCTGTCCCATACTTGTTTACCCATTTGCAACTGTTTGAAAATTGTTTGAATAAATAGGTAAATCTTACAACTTGTTTGAAAATTTACTTATTGATTTAATATACATGTTGAGAAACTCACATTATCACATTAATTGTTGACCCCATTTCTTACATATCAATATATATATTTATGCCACAACTTCTTTACAAGTTATTGAAGTACTTATTATGTTTACTACGCAAAGAACTTATATTTGTTTTAATCTCAGAACAATTTTTAAAGACAGTCTTATATGCACGAGGTGTATTATGTTTACTCAAGTTCATTTTTTAAATAGTATTAGTTGTTTTACAAAAATATATTAATTGGTCAGTATTATTTATTTTTACAAGAATAATTAGCTAGTTGTCTATAGTTGCACCATAAAACTTGTGTACAAGAGACTTTTCATTTTTAGAATCTATGTTTTAACTAGTAGATGTAACGTATTTTGTCCTTAATTTCAAAAATATTTGCACAAGTCTTTAAAAAAAAAATTGCACAACATTACCGCAAGTTAGTGGTAAAAATATATAGACTAAGGAACTATTTACATTATTTTTTGGAATTTATGATTATAAATTAGGGGCTAATGTTGTTACCTTTTACTTTACCTTGCTTTCCTTTACGAAATGCAAACTAATTATTTTTCATATCAGGTGCTTGGTGCATTGTCGACGAAATATTGGGTTTCACCAAGTGTCAAGTGTCTTAAACTTGGTGGTTTACATATTTGTGAATTCGGGGACATGATGGATTTGCTTGCAATGTTCCCAAATTTAAAGAGTTTAGTCATTGAAGACCTAGCTATTACGAAGCCACCAAACTTCAATGAAGTGAACTTGGTGGAGTTTGAGTCAAATCTCTCCAATTCCTTTCTGCTGCAGTTGACGACAGTTGAGATTATTTCACATTTGCGGAATTTATCGGACTTTGGGTTTATAGGGTTTCTGTTCAAACACGCTATCAAGCTAGAAAAGTTGGTGCTCCGGGCCAATGGGATCATATCATATTCTGAGACCATGTTTCAAGTTTCAAAGAAACTGCGTAGCATGCCAAAATCTTCCCTGCTACTGTGATTATAAAAAATGATTGAATATCGCATAGTATTAAGGTTATAGGACAACTGTTTGCTACTCTAATTTATTTCGAGTTTTTAAGCATTTAATATAAGACAACTTCTACTCTAATATATTGCAAATTTTTAAGAATTTGGAACTTAAGATATGTATCTCATGCAATTCTTAGGACTTTTGCTATGTAAAATATTTTGCTTCCATCTCTCACCAATTTATTCGGATATCACTCGAATAGCAAACTTGTTTATAGGATATTGAATTGCAAGTGCTAATATTTCGCTGTATTGTTGATATTTATTTAGCTGGTTGATTTATATGTTTGCTTTATAAATGAACAACATTTCACGTAAACTCCATCTTATTTTTGTGTGAACTAGTGAAAAACTTTTATAGCAATTAACCTTGTTTGACATAATTTTTTTCCAAAATTACTACAGTAAAAATCTCATATAGGAATAATCTATGCATGAATAAACTTTATATAATAATAAAAAATCACAAGTGTTGTGATTTTTTAATAAATTTATATACATGTAGTATAGCATGTATTATATTGAATACTCCCTCCGTCCCAAACTCGACTACTACATTACTGTGTGCTTGGAATTTAAGAAAAAGTTGTTTATTAGTATTTTATGTGATAAATAAAGTGTTGGGGGTAGAAAGGAGAATTCAACTTTATTGAAGAGTATTTTATGTGATAAAGGTGATAAAGTGATAAAGTGTTGAGTGTATGAGAGAGTGACATATGGTAAATAAGTGGATGTTTGAAGGATGTGAGTTAAAGTGAGTATTTCCATTTAAGGAAAGATGTAGTCAAGATTGGGACGCTCGAAACGAAAATGTAGTAGTCGAGTTTGAGACGGAGGGAGTATTATTTTTTTAAAAAAAATATATTATTTTTATTTATAACTCTATTTAGAAATAACCTCCCTATAGTAATATATTTTTTCGGTCCCGATAATATACATGATTGTATGATATTTTTACTGTAATGCCCAAGTTTTAAAATTATTAATGCTCTGTTGCTAGTTGGTATGCCCCTACAATTTGGTTCACCCCTTGTAATGCGACTTTGCAGTTCGAACTTCTTAATCCAACCTTTGCTTTGTAATCTTGAATAGTCCCCTTTTTGCTGGATTTCAAATACCAACTCTTTTCTCTTTTTTTATACTTTATAAATAAATAACGAAATAATCCTATCTAAGTGAGAGAGAGTGGTTTAGCTAGGTACTCGAAATTAAATATCGGGTAAATTGCAGATTTGAATATTGTCAATGGTCATATTTTGAACAGTTTTGGTCCCAACCTTAGTCAAATGGATGGAACCCATTAGTTGATCAAAAAATTATGGGATTAAATTTACAAAGTTGAGGGAAATGACACTAAAACTAAATTAATTATATACTTAATCAACATGAATTCATAAATTACAAAATGAATTGTAAATATTATATGTATAATTTAAATTTGACTACAAAATACAAAAAATGTTTTTGTAAATTAAATAATAATTTTTGAAAAATTCTTGAAATATATACTACAATATAAATATAATTTAAAAAAATTATGAATAAACTTTTGCAAATCAAATACTCTCTCCATCCTATTTTTTATTATCCGGTCACTGTAGACACGCAAATTAAGAAAAGGTAGGAGATAATAGTAGTAAATGGTGTAAAGTGGGTAAAGTGGGTTTGGTGAATGAAAATAAGAGTATTAAATGGTGTAAAGTGGATTTAGTTGAGATAAATAATAGTGTTAAATAGTATTGAAAGTTGCTTTATTTCCATTTTAGAAAATGGTCAAACAAAATTAGGACGGCTATTTACGGAAAGTGGACAATCAAAATTAGGACAGATGGAGTAATATATATGTAACATCTAAAAATTATATAGATATACATATAGATAATATGTATATAATTAATGTAAATTCCAAGAACTTTTTAAAAAATATATCTATAATATATATATATATTATTATGAAAAATAATTTTTTTTTTCAAACCAAATAATAATTTATGTAAGATCCGAAGATTTTAATAATTATATTTATAATCTGAATCTAAATTAAAAATACTTTACCATACAATTGTTTCACAACTATTACTTCATATTAGAACATTTGATACTTTTTAAAAATATAACGCTATTTTTAAAATATAACGTTGTTGAACACTTTTTCATGAAACAACTAATACTATTAAAAAAAAAATACACACAAAATGCAAACAAATTGCACAACGTTGTTGTACCTATGTTATCAACCAGTGACAACTGAGCCACCGACCATGACGTGGCATTTACGGTCATTTAAAAGAGCACTTAGTTACAATAAATGCAAGTATTGTTGGTCGCCTCTGGTCGACAAAAACGGAGCAGGGCCGGCCAGTTGACATCCCTCAGGACAGAAGTAAAGCCTGGGATAGCTCACCGACATACAGAGAACGGGCTAAGCTGGGCCGAGCTGGCGACCACGAATTAGATTGGTTAGAATATCTAGTAAAAGCGCCCAAATCTCGTTATAATTAAGCAAAGAAGACAAATTAGGAAATGAAGGTCATGGCGAAGGATTTGCATGCGAGGATCTCGCGTATATGTTATTTTTCAATTTCTCGGGCTCGTTTCACGGTGTAATCAAGATCATGTAATCTTATAAATAGGGGTCAACCCCAAGAGAAAAGGGTTTGAAATCATTAATACAAAAAAGCCTTAAGCGCTTTTATTTCCAACGTATTCTTTAAGTGTTTATTGCTTGTTCTGTGTTTTTGGTTGTTGCCCTAGGCATAAAACCTAGGTAACAACAATTTAGTGCTACAAGTTGTATATTCTAAAAATACACTATAGAGTGCACGGTGCACCTGATGCACAAGATAATCACTCTAAACTTATTTTAAACCACAAGTTTTTTAAAAAAGATTAACAAGATTTGGCGAAATGGTTTGGATTTGGAAATAATGGCTTTCAGGGAAAATTTCATTTTACATCTTGTAAGTTTGCCCATTCCAAAATAAATCATTTATGTTTCTGCCCTAGTGTGTACGATTTTTGTCCTTTTTTGATCAATTTAATATTTGGGGATTCCGGCCAATTGTCCAATTTGTTCTTTTTTTTGTCCAATTTTTGCTCTTTATGTTTATTTGTACTAGCAATCTATAAATTAAAAATTATGTCAATTAAGGACAATAGGAATAAAATAATGAATAAATTTATGAAAAATCTCAAAGTTAAACTAAATCATTATAAATTAATATAAAAATGTAATTAATAAATTATAAATTAACTATGCGAAATCTTAAAATTACAGTAAAAAAAAAAGAAAAAAAATTTGGGACCAAATCTGCATTTTTTAGGACCAAATCTGCAATTAACGGCGTGTGTGACTCACTTCCATTAGAATTGGACGGGAAATCTTTTGCATGGGACAAAATTTGTCTAGAAAAGGGTCATTTTGCAATTGACCCATTCTCTTGTGACCAAAAGTGCAATGTACCCTCGAAATATCCAACCAATTCGACCGAATGAGTATTTTCATGAATGGATTTGGATCAGCCCAAATCTCTCAATAACTAAGTCAATTTAGAGTGAATTTCAATGAATATGCTAATATACATATCCACCAATAAAATAAACATATTATCTATTTTTTATCTTTTACTTTTCTCTCATTCAAGTATCCTTTCTCCTACTTTCACTTACATCAGCATTTTTTTCTAACTCGCTCAATATTAAATAATACAACTTTACCTATGATTTAATATAAAGTTTCATCCAACCCTATTCCTACGTCACTAACCAAACAAAAATTTACCATTCATTGATCACCCACATCCCATCCATTTCCATCCCCAAACAACACCACCTAAGACAAATTTTTTTTTTTTTTTTCACTATTGGCTAATCGGAACATTCGTTCCTGCTAAATATCATTATAGTGAACCTTAGCTCTACAAGTAGCTGTACAAACCTTGCAGCTCATAAAGTGAACTATAGTCATGAACCTTAGCGCTAAAGCATAGCCAAAGCACTGCAACAAACGTACAAAATCAGCACAAACGGATATATATATATATATATATATATATATGCAGCACCCACATTGTGTTGTTTTTTCAAGAATGAATAAAAACATTGAAACATAGAAAGATTTATAGCCAGCCTCAAATAGATTTAGTCCCATAATTTATATATCGTCGATTTAGTCTCAATAACTTTGACAATGTCCAATTAATTTAGTCCCAAATTGATTGGAAAATTCAAAACGACGTTGTTTGCCGTTTTAATTTGGGGTTTTTCGACAGATGTTTTGTCTGTACTGCCACGTATATTTTTATGTCTGTTTGACTAAATCTTGTCGTCAATTCTGTTTTAATTTTAAGTTTTTTTTTTTTAATATAAATTTTATACCTGAAATTCCAGCTGTTAAAAAAAAATTACATGTGACAATCCAGTCACAACATCCGCCGAAAAGCCCCAAATTAAAATGGCAAAACGATGTCGTTTTGATTTTTCCGACCGAAATAGGAACTAAATTTGAATATTGTCAAAGTCATTGAGAGTAAATCGACGATAAATAATTTATGAGGACT
Organism: Stenogyne calaminthoides; assembly: GCA_037126765.1. Lineage (NCBI taxonomy): Eukaryota > Viridiplantae > Streptophyta > Magnoliopsida > Lamiales > Lamiaceae > Stenogyne > Stenogyne calaminthoides. Next base: position 13,801,056 of record JBBCBC010000026.1, read on the forward strand.
AAATTTTTATGAGGCCAAACTTATAGGATCAATTGTGATTCAAACTCATTGTTTACTATTTTAGGAGCTCTTTCATATATTATTGAGATACATATCACTCTCTGCAAAGTCTATGAATATGCAAGACAGTCTTTGTCTAAAAAATGGGACCATTTGTACAACGAAAAAAAACCTTTGGGACCACAGTTACAAAACTTGAAATTTTTTGAAATAGGTATGTGTTTGGTGGGACCAAAAATGCAATTTCCTCATTATTGAAAAATTAAACATTGTCAACGTTATTTATAGTAAATCGACGACATAAAAATTATAGGACAAATTGTGATTCAAACTCGTTGTTTAATTATTTAGGAGCTCTTTCATATATTATTGAGATATATATCACTTTCTGCAAAGTCTTTGTATATGCTAGACAGTCTCGGTGCACCACTTTCTTTTGAGTTAATGTTGATACAAAACTGTGTATGGTCTCAAACATTTCTATCTGGTCAATTTGGTTTCTGTTTATTCTTCAAGTTAAATAATTATTTTCTGTGTGAATTAGTAGAGCAACTCGTTATAACTTTTCTCATATTTGCATTAATATTAGTGATCGTTGTTATGCAGTTTGCAGCAAACATCTGTCTGATCGATATCATTCAGAGATACTTGATCGATTGAGGTATAAAGAAGTTGCTCTTGTGATAACTGTTTAGTTTATGAAATTGCTTTAGTTAGGCCTCAAATAGATTCTGTCTCATACCCTTTTTTGACATCAATTTAGTCCCAATATTTTGACAATGTTCAATTTAAGTCTTAAGCCCGCTGAAAAATTCAAACTACGTCGTTTCACCGATTAAATTTAGAGCTTTCTAGCGGCGGGTGTGGCTGCACTGTCACATGTAATTTTTTTAATTTTTTTAACACTTGGACGTAATAAAATAAAATAAAATGAAAATCTGAAAAATAAAAGTTAGATCTGTTGTACCCCAGTCTGTAGAACCAATGGATGGCTAGCTTTACTGCATGTTACCCAAACTATGCAAGGTTTCGTCAAACCCTAATATAGTCATTCAAGAGTTGCCAGAAGAGGAAACCATTGATGTTATCACTTCCTACATATAGATTTTCAAGAGTGACCCTTGAGAGTTGCCTCTAAATATACATGGCCTTGCACACACACAAGGTTACGGGAAATCAAGCAACTCAAAAGCTCAAGCATATTCCAGTTTATTTTGAAGCACTCGAAAACCCTAAGATTCCCCAAGTGTTTCACTTTGACGAGAGCTCACATACTAAGCCTAGTATTTTCTAAGATCCAAAAGCTTAGTAGAGATATCCTAGCCTTTGCATTTGTTCTTATTGTAAAGGATATCTCAACCCTAGTTGGAAACCAAACTAAAACCTAAACTCTAAGTGTTAGGTAGTTTGAGTAGTTGATTGTTTGGAAGTTGAGAGAGTTGTAAAATTAGTAAGCTGAGGTTGTTCAGTTTAAAAGCTTGAGAGAGTAGTAGTTCTGAGTACTAGGACTCAGATAGTAGATCCTAGGGATCAGGTTGCCTTTGAGAGGTAATTTGGTCAGTGTCCCTAGGCACTCTAAACCAAGCGGATTTCTAAGAGTTAAGGAATTCCCCTGAGGATCAGGGAGACTGGACATAGGAGCTTGAGTCTCCGAACCACTATAAATCTTTGTTGTTTTGATTTCTGTACTGCATTACTGTTTGTATCTTTTCACTGAAAGCATACAAATGTTTTTATTATTCAGTTTGGAACCAATCCACTGAAGATTGGATTAATTGAATCATAGCCTTAACCACAATATTTATGAACTAAGGGAAAAGTTATTTCAGCAAGTTAAAATGAGTATAAATTTAGGGCCTACACTTTCCGCACCTTAAATAGCTAGTGTAGATAGCTACCAAACCGAATCACTCTCCTGAGTATTCAGTAAGATAGTTATCTATGTAAAGCTATTCAGGACTTTCGCACTCAGGATCAATTGAACTTATCTGAAGTTACTGAAAGCAGTTCAGGGTTTTAGTCTCAGTAGACTTTGACTCAGGACGATTATTGAGAGATTCGGAGCGTGATTTTGACTGTTTTGGTTGGCGTTATTGAGGGATTTGGATTTTGAGATTTGAGGGACTTTCAGATTTTTAGGAATTGGCGTATTTTATGATTTTTAGGAATTTGGGCGTATTTTTAAGATTTTAGAATTTTCAGATCTAATTAATTTTCAGATTTGGGGACTATTATTTTAAGAATTCTTAATATAAATTTCCAAAATTTTTACATTTTTAGTATGATTTAATTATTTTTAGGTATTTTTAATATATATTTTTCCAGATTTTAGGATTTATTAACATAATTTAGGATTCATTTGACAATAAATTTTTTCCATACTTTAGAATATATTTAATAATTTTAATATCTTATTTGGTTAAACTTTTATTTTCAGATTTTTTTATTTTCATATTTAATTTGGTGTATTTTTAATTTACAGAGTTTTAGTTTATAGATTTGTTAATATAATTTACAGAATTTATAGATTTGTTAATCTATTACTCCCTTCGTCCTGTTTTTATTGACCATTTTACTTTGAGTTTATTACACTCCACTGCAAGATTTGAGGTACCCACACAAATTAATACATTTGTTTTTATCTATTACATTCCACTACAAAAATATAATTAAATTAACTTATATACCCTTAATTGCTTTTTAGAATTTCTCTCTCCTCCCAAAGAATAACCGGTCATATTCATCACCCTCAACCTCATCCACTCATTTTCAAATTCACTCTCTCTCATTTTTCTCTCTCTAAAATTATGCCGGCTTTCAAAAGGTCCAAACACCCAAATCGACCAAACCCTAATTTTTCTTGAAGGCGTTCTCTCAAAACCGTGGCAGATCTTGAAGGTGTTCTCTCGAAATTCTTCGCCTAAAACCCAATTTGACTAAACACTCATTTTTTATCTGATCCCTTCCTCTCTCAACCACTCATTTTTTAATCGGCGACGGCGATAATGATTTTTGAATCCAGTCGCTTCGTACCTCTTTCTCACCATACCGCACAGCCGTCCCTCTTTGCTCAGCGGAGGCGGTGAATCTAGAGCGACGGTGTAAATCGAATTAGTACCGCTTTCGCTGGGTCTCATTTCCTCCGGCGACGACGCATCCACCGCTCATGAAGAAGAAACCCCAGGTAGGCGGAGTCAGATCTAGCGCCGCCTTCTGCTCCACCACCGTCATAGTGATGCGTGAGGTTAGCGCGACGGGGTAGGGGAGATGTCGAGGCACGAGGTGGTGACGAATGCGGCGACGGATCTCCAAGAATTGTGAGAAATACATTATGGCCCTTTTCTTCCGCTAAACTCTTTCCCCAAAGAAGGATTTCTTTTTTGACTTTTTTACCATTGCGTGGGGTTAGCTTGGAGAAATGAAGGATTATATTAATGGGTTGAAGGATTAATTTGATGGGTCTGCTTTGATTTGTGCTTGTTTAATTTGATGGGTCTGCTTGATTTGTGCTTGTATTTTTGCTTGGAAATTCTTTCCCCAAAATAATGACATTTATTGATGGGTTTGAGTTAATAAGAGTTTATTATTGGTTGTGGAGGATTTTGGAAATTTCAAGCTGTGGATTTATTGATAATTTTGTGTTTTTTGATTTGAGATTGAGATTTTTTGGTGGTGTTTCTGTTTCTGATTATAGGCGGCTGACATTCTTGCTAAAGAAGGGATTATTGCTGAGCTAACTCAACTAAACTCATTTATACCTTATAAGTATTACAGAAATGAGAGTTCTTTGATCTGCAAGTTTTATAGGATATATATATATTTTTTTTTTCTGCAGGTGATAAACATGGTGTTGGGGCTGAGATCTGGTCATTCTTCTTATAAAACATGGTGTTTGGAATTTCTTTTAATTTTGTTCTGTAAATTTATGGATTTCTCTGATTACTTGGTTCTGTGAATTTTGTATGGTTAATTTTGGAGAATTTTGATTTTTGATGGATTTTTTGAGTTATTTTGTTGAGGCTTGAATTTTTATGAATTTGGGGTTTCATTATTGGATGTAAACTAGTATGTGGGAACATGTGTTCTTGATTTTTCATTTTGTAGTGTATGTAAAGCTTTAATATCTTTGATTGAGGACTTTATTGATGTTCATGTTGATATTATGTCCAAAGACTTCTTGGAGCAATTATAAAGTAGTTTGATAATATAGATGCTTGTGATTATTAATCCTAGTGCATGTTTAATTTGAATTGGTTAATTATCCATGTATTTTTTCATATTTTTTTTTGTGTTCTTTGTTTTGTTTGACTTTGGGATGACTGGTGAAGGTTATCAATTCATTTTGTTCCCCTGTAATATTTTTGAATTTATTTCACTTTATTTATAATTTTTTTTTCACTTTACATATAAAATTTTTACTATATACAGAAAAAAATTCATTTTACCTAAAACAAATTCACTTTACCTATAAAAAATTCACTTTACAGAAAAAAATGTGTACTTTAGTTAAAAATGTTGCACTGTTGGTAAATCAGAACATAATTATGTACTTTTTCTTTATAAAAAATGAATTTTTTTTAAATATAAATTTGATTTTTTTGATTAAAAAAAGTGAAATATTTTTATTATAAATATTTTTTTGATTAAAAAAAGTATATAATTCTGCAATATAAAAAAATATAAAAAAAATAAATTTTTAAAAATGTAAAAGAATATATAAAAATGGAGGGAAATTATATAAAAAAAATTAAAAAAAAATTTCTGCACTTTAGCAAAAAATTCTGTACTTTCAAAAAACACTATTCATCGATGGGACAGATCTGCAGAAAATCTACAGTGACAAAGGGAAAAGAGGGACATTTCACTCTTTAATATTGCAAGTGTGTAGTGGAGTGTAATTGGAAAAAACATTTGTACTAAAATGCTTTTTTTGGGTGGACTTTGTACCCCAATGTTTTTTTCCCTTTTACTTTTAGCTCGTATTTTAACGAGCGAGTTGTTTATTAATATATGAAATGATAAAGTGACTTTAAGGAGGTGTAGGATAGATAAGGAGTATGACTATCATACTCCACCTTAAAAATCTCTTTATTATTTCAAATATTAATAAACAACCCGCTCGCTAAAACACGGGCCAAATAGTAAATGGACAATCTAAATCAGGACAGAGGTAGTACTATATAAAAGAGAGGGTCGTAGTAAGTTGGCCAGTTTGCAGCCGGTGGTCGGTAAGCTTATGTACGCTGCAAGAAAATATTGGCCACTGTGGATACGTGGCGTTGCTGGGTCGCCCTACTTCGCGCTCCTCTATTTTGTCTTATTTCCTCTGTTTTGCAGCACGATATCATCTGTTTCAAAAATGATGTTCCACTATGTGTTCCATAGTGTTGAACCTCCGGTGCCAGTGAATTCAGCCAATATTTAGCGCTGAACTTTTAATCCATATGAACCCCTCTCCTTCACTCCGTAACAAATTTTTTGATTTGTAATTTGGAGTTCTTCACCCAAGATTTTTTTATCTACAAATGATGAAATTGAAATGGAAAATCAATTTGATTATACTATTGTTTGTTTAAAATTGGTGAAAGAATTATACATGTGTAGGAGTTCCAGAGCTGTTGGGGCTCCTTGTTTTGTATATTCGTAAGGGATTGAAGTGCACTTCTTACTCCACCTCATTTTTTATTTACTCCATAATTTACGGTTTCATATTTTATAGATAATTATTTCTAATGGAATAATTTGATTCCTTATCCTTCTAATCGGATTGCTAATCTTTTGATGGTGAGTGGTAGCTAATCGTGAATCTAGGTTAACGCATTACAATTATGCTATTCTTAATTTTGCATACTTGACTGTTATTTATGTTGGTTCGTTGAATTTGATTTTCCAAAATTCGATCAAGTTTATCCAATTCTTTAGGATAAAGACTTCCATAGAGTGGGATGGATCGATCCAACAACTCATGTCGTGGCATGACCTTATGCATGATTACTTTCTTTATCCACACATTTTTAATGTTAAATATATTGTAATCTTGTATATCCTACATTCTGGCGAGTGTGCAAAGTCAGTGATATCCTACATTTAATGAGAGGGATTATAAATATGCAAAGTCAGTGATATCCTACATTCTTAAGGCCAATACCTCATCCTGGCGAGTGTGCCATTTATTGTGATTCTATTGTTGTTATTTATAAATTCTGTATAGTTTTTCTTTTTCTTTTTGCCATATTTTCTCCCAAGATAATTGAACTTTACCTTTTAGTTACCAATGAAATCATTTGTTGTTCAACACTTCTCCTTGGAACTTAGAGATCGGTCAATTACCAATACTTATTATTCGAACTTTAGTTGCATAATAAGTAAATTAATGGATGTTAAAAACTCTTAAAACCTTCAATTTCTCTAGATGAAAACCATTGTTTAGAAGCAGTCTATGTTCTGCAAATTTATCCTTCCCATGAGCTGCAATCCCCTGTAGCAGTTGTTCTAATGGAGAGGAAGTGTTGTAGAAAAGATATGTATACTGTTCTACTATCAAGCTTTGATATTTGCTGGCATTCTACAGATTGCATTGGTGGACCTTATTTTTTTGCCGCGGCTGATGAAACTTTAATAGTTAAATGAAACAAAATGATATTTCTTGCAAGACCTCCATTTGTAAATGTGGGAGTTATTCGTACTTTTGGTCCCACAGGACACACCCCCTCACGATTTTGGTCCCAAACCTTTAATTTTTTGTCCTAAAACCGAAATTTTTGACACATTTGGTCTCAAAACCGAAATTTTTGACACTTTTGGTCCCAAATCGCAAGTCCTGTGGGACCAAAAGTGTAAGTTTTTGGGACCAATAGTGTCAAAAATTTCGACATTGGGACCAAAAGTGTAAAATTTTTTGACTTTGGGACCAAAATCGTGAGGGGTGTGTCCCGTGGGACCAAAAGTGCGAATAACTCTAAAGGTGGTTGCTTGAACTCGCAAATTTAAACTTTAAGCATTATGCCAACAATTAATACCTTAACTATAATCTATGTATTATTGCGCATCGTCTTAATTACTCGTATATTTCTGTATTTGTCTCTGTTTTATTAACCATATCTCTACCCACTATAATTTCTCCCCTTCCTCTCTTCCTAATTTCTCTCGTCACCTCGCTAACTCGCTCAGGAAGGTTTGTATCTGATTTCTATTTTAACTCTCGTGCATTGCTCTATCTTTATTTAGTTTCCTTCTCTTTTTACCGTCTTCTATATTCTCTCTGATGTTTCTCTTTTTCGTCTTATCTTTTTTCGCCTCCACTACCGCTGTCAATCTTCCACAGGTGTTTCTCAAATTTCAGTTTCAAGTATGTAATAAGATGATCATTTTTCTTTGAAATTGATCTTACAATCTTCTCTTCCTTTTTCTAATTCCTTCGTTTTATCCATCTTTTCCTTGTCGTTGTAAAGAATGTAAGCCTCAATGAAAGAGTTTTCGTTACTCATCAATTGCGGCCGATATTTGCAGTCAATTTCTACTTGACGTTTGTGGAGTTTTCACTTTCAGGTATAAATAAATACAGAATAGCACATATTTTTTTAAATTAAGCAATAGTTAATTGCAACATCCTAGATGTTGTCTTCTTATCTACGCTTTTAGGGGTAAATTATGATGGCATGACATTTGTAAATTCTATGATAATGTAGTTACCACGGATTACATTAGTCCCACCAAATAACTAGATTGTTGTGTATGTGTACTTATTAATTTTAAGATATTGTTTAATTTATGTTTGACAGTAAAGTCATTATTATTGAGTGTCATTTGGAGAAATATGTGAATCTTGGGTTTCTAAGTTAGTTTTAGCCCTAAGATTGTCGAGTTACTCGATGTTCTGTGTTCTCTCATGTCCCTGGCATCATATCAACAACATTAAAATTCGATCTACATAAAAATTTTACACCTTCTGCATGCTAAAACATTGATTTTTCCTAAGGAATTAAATAAGAATTTGAAATGCGATTCAGGGAATTTTTTAATGGATATGCTACAATATGTTCGGTAAGATTCCTTTAACCAAGTTATAAGTTAACTATGTTTGCCAAGAGTGTTCGACTGATATATTTAGAGGAATATGGAAGAATACATGTACTTTTTGTTACTATTTTTAACTTTTTAGTTATACATATGGACTGCTTTGTTTGTTACTCCATATCAAATAGTTAAGAGCATTTTCCCTTGCTTACATTTACAAATTATGACTACACTCGGATGTGTATTTTTGTGTACGCTTGCTTGTCCTCCTGAATTTGTTATATGGGTGCAATAAAAATTTTGTTGCAACGCTGATTTGTTCTCTGCATACGTATTTTACCCTTTACAACACAATCCAGGTAAGTTTTTTAAGAAGTTTGAATGCTTGACATAGCTACATATGTTATATGATATGTTTAAGTTTCCCTGAGTATGTATATTAATTGCTTGGTGTTATTAGTATGATAAAAGCAAAGCCTTTCTCATTTTCTGTTGCAGGGTAATATAGAGATTGTGACGAACTTCTTGCTTCATTTTCACTTACAACTATTATTTTTCAATTTGTGTTTGATATGAACGCAAGCTTTCAACCATGAAGCTTTGGAATTTGACAATAGTTTAGAGATGATTGAAGCAAATATTTATTGTAAATGTAAATTGTGTTTCATGTTCACAGATCTTGATTATGATCTGATGCCATTTCTGTTTTTGTGCTTTATTAGAAGCAAAATAGGTAGAATGTACTGACAAAATTGGTGACATGTTTAGAAGCATTACAAAATAACTTTAGAGATTTTGTTACATAAATAGTTTAATCATGGAATTGTCAAATTCAAAATACATAAATTCAACATTAAAAATCTGGGTGATCATCTCAAGGATTGAGGTGCACCTTCGCTAGTATAAATATAAAGGACCAAAATTGGATTAAAAAAGGACGAAAATTGGACAATTGACCGGAATTCCCAAACAATTCCACTCGTTCAAGCCAAATGTGTGGCTTTTCGGTCACTTTAAAATTTCCGTAAAAAAAGGACCTAAATTGGTCAAAAAAGGATGAAAATCAATCACCCTAGGACCAAAATTGATAAAGCATAACATAAAGGATTTATTTTGGAATGAGCCAAACTTAATGGACGTAAAATGAAAATTTTCCTTTAAAAAATGTACTTGAGTTGCTCGGTGCATCTAATACACTAAACCATGCTTAAAAAAAATGTTATTAAATGAGTTATCGCATATTTTCACACTTGACAAATTCTGGCTCGACCTTTATTATGCTTCATTCTCCACTTTACCGTCCTGCCGTTGACTCAGGCACCTTTCATCGCTTAACCTTTAGCTCCCACCTTCTTGCAAAACCCTTTGCTCCTTCTTTTCTCCCTCCTTCTCCAAGCCACTCTTCTCAACCCTACTATTTCTACTCTCAAAGACTCCGCCTTTTCAGCCATGAGCTTTCTTCCAGAGAATTACTCAAATTATCACTAAAAAAAAACTGTCATTTAACGAGGGTATTAATAAGGGCATGCCCTCGCTAAATTGATTTAATGAGGGAATTAGCGAGGGCTAATAACCCTTGACAATGTCCTCCTCGCTAACGTTTGACGAGTGCAGTCACAAGCCATCGGTGTTAACGAGGGCAAATGCGCCCTCAATATTAGTGAGGGCAAATGTGCCCTCAGTATTAGCGAGGAAGAAATTGCCCTTGGTGTTAGCGAGGGAAACTACCCTTGCAAAACCAAAAAAATGAAAAACAAAAATTTTCACTTGTATTAGAATGCTGGAGATTGAATCCAATTCTTATACATTAATTTGTTGGAGTATTGGCGGCTTGTATGCGTTTGTTGGATTTAGAGCTGGGTTCCCAAATCCTCGATCAAAGCAGGTCATGTTAATTGCACTTGTTGTCAATGCTCTGATGGATGTGTTTAATAGTATGGCTGTGAAATTAAGATGGTTTTACTTGGAATGAAATGATAAATGCATACACGGGATTTGGTCTTGTGGATAAAAATTCCACGGCTGGATTTGATAAGAATTGATGACATTGTGATTGAGTAAATATCACTTTTGGTCCCACACGACACGAAAGCTCACAATTATATCAAACCAGCACTTGTTGATATGTGCAGTACTACTAAGTACTAGGTGTAGCTGAATTAATTCGAAACCACTGCACGAATTTAGCCTAATGCTTTTCAAAATTGCATTCATATTTGTGCCCCCAAATCCTCCACTCCAGTTTGTTACTATCCAAACTGAAATCCATACTTTCTTCCTAGCTCTGCTTGGATCTTCTCACAAATCGCAAAAATTCACATACAATCTGATATAAATCTGATATATATGAAAAATCGCATAAAAATCCATACGAAACCCTTTCGAAAAAATATAGAAACAATATCCAATACATACAAATCGCATAAAAGCCCATAATAAATCCATACGAATCTGCATCATTCAGTTTAAAAAACGAAAAATAAAAAACGATAGAGATCTGCATATTCAAATCGGTACCTGTTCTAATATCGGCGGCGACCCTTTACCTTTTCACTGTGTCCAGGGGAGGATGAGTATGATTTGGGGTAAATTGTTTTTCAAATTGGGGGTGATTCAGATGGGGGAGAAATAGATAAGCAGGGTATGTTAGTCTTTTCATGTTAAAATTGGGTAAAAAAACTCACTTTCATATAAAATGAGTAGAAACCTGTTTTCAAAACAATGGCAAGTAATTTACTTTAATAATTTATTTTTCTTCTCGTCTTCATTTCTTCCTCATGTATTTTACACCACAAAATATGTGTAATTTAAAGAGGGTGTTGGAGAGGGTTTTAAAGGGATACTTGTTTAGAGAGGGTTTTAAAGAGGGAAAATATCCCTATCCAAAATGTTCGTCGGGAACTGGACCAACAATTTTTGCTTCATATGCAAGATGGACAGGTAGATGCTCCATTGAATTAAAGAAGCTGGGTGGAAATATTCGTTCAAGATCACTGGGATATCATTGTCCAATCGAGTCATGTTTTCCAAAGTAATGGTCCTCGATTTTAACTCCCTGAAGAACAGGCTAATTTCAGTGATAACTTGCCAAACCTTAGCTGGCAGAATCTCACGGAAAGAAATTGGGAGTAGTCTCTGCATAAACACGTGACAATCATGACTTTTCATCCCAAACATCTTCAATTTTTTCCAGTCTACGCATCGAGACAAGTTGGACACATAGTTATTGGGGAAATTTCAACTCATCTACCCATTTGCAGACCATATCTTTGTGTTTTTTATCAAGGGAATAAGAAGCTTTGGGGTACTTTCATGTACGTGGACATTTCTGCAATGAGGGTCGACGACAGTATTCATTAAGTTCATCACTGGATTTAGTTGTGTCCTTTGTTTTTCCTTCGACATTCATCACCGTGTAGAACAGATTATCAAACACATTTTTTTCGATGTGCATCACATCCAAATTGTGTATGATCAACAAGGAGCTCCAATACGGCAAATCCCATAAAATACTTTTCTTCTTCCAACCAGATTGTAAACCTTTGTTGTGAGCATCAACACCCAACTCTGTTACTTTCATCAATCCAATCAATTTGCTCGAGGAGCTGATCACCTGTAAGGATGGGAGGTGGGTCATCATCAACTACTACATTCTTTCTGAATTCATTCTTGTTCCTTCGGTATGGATGACGTGTATCTAAGAACTTACGATGGTTGTCAAACCACAACTGCTTGCGACTGAGCCTCAGACTAAAAGCCTCAGTGTAATCTGCATGTTGTGGACAAGCAAGCCTTCTAGATGTGCTCCATCCAGATAACATCGAGTAGGTTGAAAAGTCATTGATGGTCTAGATTAGTGCAGCTCGCATCGAAATATTTAGCTTTGTAGTAACATCATACGTTACCACTCAGACAGTGAAAGTGATGACATCTGTCTGATGGCTATTGAGGAGGTAACCTCTTCTTTCTCTGTTGTTGCTCCTACACTAGAACAAGAGTTGTCAAGTTCAACCGTATGAAATCATTTTTGACTGATGGATTCTTTTTGAGAGTCTAATGAAGGACTATGCTATTTTACAAGAACGCTAAATGAAACTCAAGAGCGAGAATAAGGAACCAAGGTTTGAAAAAATCTTATGTGGAAAGACTCTAGCAAAACTGAAATCACTTCTCAATTAATGGGAGCTACTGATGAACTGGATGTTCTGAAAGTACAACTCTCAGAGAAAGAGAAGTTGATAGTGACCATAACTGAAAAACTAGAGAAATCCACTGAAGAGATTCAGCTGATCAGAACTAAGTTCAATGACCTCTCTGAGAAGCATGAAACTCTACAGAAATGTGAGGATAGTGCACAGAAGAAGCTAACTCTATTGAATCTCGCATCTAAAGAAATAGATGAAATTCGTAGTTACCAGAGATCCGTCACTATAAAATCTGGATTGGGATACATTCCAGGGGAACCTCACAAGGTCATCCGAATCTTTGCATCAAGTAGCAAGAAGACAATCTTTGTAAAACCAGTGGCACCCACACTTCAAAATGAAGAAATGCCCAAGGTTGTAGACAAGGGAAAATGACCCATGGTTTCAGTAAAACTGAATGATCAGGTAGGAAAGCCCAAACCTCAGGTGAAGGCTAGAAAACCTGAGCACTCAGTTGGAAAATTTCAGGCAAGTACTTCAAAGCCTCATGCTAAGAATGCAAACCTGAAAGGATCTACATTGAACCATCGAGGAATCTTCAAGAAGAAAACACTTTCAAAGCAGAGACATTCTCAACCGAAGAGACCAAGTCCTCGATATCTTGAAAGATCCAAATTTCAAGACAGCAACCCTGAACCCCACTTGCCTAAGGGTAAAGGTTACCTGAACCCGAGTCAACAAAGATTCAGACCAGCTGCACAAAAGCCAAAGCAAATGAACAAAAGGCCTGAACCAAAGAGTCAAGACAAAACACCCTATGAGATTTGGAATGAAAGGAAGCCTCTTGTTTCTTTCTTTCGTGTGTTTGGTTGCAAGTGTTTCATACACAATAATGATAAAGATCAGTTGAAAACATTTGATAGTAAAGCTGATGAAGGAATATTCTTAGGATATTCCAAAGTCAGTAAAGCTTTCAGAGTTTACAACTGTAGGACTCTTATTGTGGAGGAAACACCCCATGTTGTTTTTGATGAATCTACTTGTGTTCGTAAGAAACAGAACATGATGCTTAAGAACCCACCAAGAGAATCACCAGATTAAGCCCGAAAAAGAATGACAAAACATCCACCTAATCGAAAAGAAGAAGTCGGTCCACCATCTATGATTGGAGTGACTCAGACTCGAGATAAAGAAGTTCGAGATGAAAACTCGGGATGGTGAGACTCGGGATGGAAAGTCTTCACCGAAGGAAAACCAACACACTAAAAAGTCGACCAATCTGAACAGACACCGCCTCGCACTCGGTATGTGATGCCAATGAAGATGTGGTCACAACTGAGGTAAATTCTGAATCTATCAACCAAAGGGGAACAAATGTCTCTGACAATGTTCTGAATGGAAGTTCCCCAGAGGAAGATGATTCCCTTTCTCATTTTCTGTTGTTCCCTGAGTTTACTGAATTAACTGAACATCTAGAAGAAGATGGTTAGATAGTCATCCTACAAGTCAGATTGTGGGTGATCTAACTGAAGGTGTCAAAACAAGAAGGTTCCATGGAGAGAGTGCACTATTCTGCTGCTTCCTATCAGAGAAAGAGCCTACTGAGATTGGTGAAGCTATACAAGATTCTCATTGGATTACTGCTATGCAAGATGAGCTGAATCAATTCTCAAGAAATGAAGTATGGGAGCTAGTGGATAGACCTGAAAGGCACAATGTCATTGGAACCAAGTGGGTATTTAAGAATAAAAGAGATGAAAACAACAACATTGTAAGAAACAAGGCAAGGCTAGTTGCACAAGGTTATTCCCAAGAAGAAGGCTTGGATTATGATGAAACCTTTGCACCAAATAGTGCAAGACTAGAAGCCATCGATTGTTTCTTGCATATCTTTACCCACAAGAAGTTCACAGTCTATCAAATGGATGTGAAAAGTGCATTTCGAATCTGCGGTGTGCTTAAAGAAGAGGTTTATGTAGAACAACCTCCCTGGTTTCAAACAGAATGACCAAGTTTACGTGCTCGAAAAAAGCCTTGTATGGTCTTAAGCAAAGCACCCGAGCATGGTATGATACTCTTTCTCTGTTTCTTCTTGACCATGGTTTTGTCAATGGAACTGATGATAGAACTCGCTCGGGATAGAAGATGGGGAAGATATCTTCTTGGTTCGGATATATGTTGATGACATCATTTTTGGATCTCCAAACCATCAGCTGTGTGAAAAGTTTTCAACACTAATGAAAGGCAAGTTTGAGATGTCAATGATGGGAGAGATGAATTTCTTTCTAGGTCTTCAAGTGAAACAATCAAAGGAAGGAATCTTCATCAACCAAGCAAAAGTACACCAGGATCCGATTGCAAGTATGGTGTATGCGACTGCAATGCGATTAGAATTCCTATGAATACTAACTACAAGATGGATCCCGATTACAAGGCAAATCAAGAAGTCATCTCGATTATAGAGGAATCATTGGATCATTGCTCTATCTCACGCCAAGTAGGGATATATATGTTGGGATATGTGCAAGATACCAAGCTAATCCTAAGGCTAGTCACATGGAGGCTGCCAAAAAGATACTGAAGTATCTTAAGGGCACAATAAATAGAGGATTATGGTATCCAGCTAATGATAACCTTGAATTAACCGTTACTCGGGATCTTCGATTATGGAGGTTGCAGGATTGACAGAAGTCCACTACAGAACTTGTCAATTTCTTGGAAGCAAGTGATATCTTGGTTTTCAAAAGCATGACCTCGAGCAACCAAGACTCTTGAAGTTTAATACATGGCTGCGCAGAAGTCTGCTTTGCTTTCGATTCTTTGGCTCGCATAACAATTAAGGGATTATAAAGTTGTAGCCAATGAAGTACCAATATTTTGTGACAATAATAGTGCCATTGCTATTTCACAAAATCCGACATTGCACACCAGATGCAAGCATGTGGATATTAGACATCACTTCATCAGAGATCATGTCGAGAAAAAGGACATCAGGATGGAGAAAATTCATACTGATAAGCAGAGAGCTGATATCTTGACTAAACCTTTGGCTGAATCAAGATTTCAGGAACTATCAATTGAATTATGGATGTTGGATCCAGGTGTATAAAGTAAAATCTGAAAAATTGAAGATTTTCAGATGCATGAAGTTTTCTCGAATTCTACCGAAAACTCGGGATAAAATTGAAAATCTTGAATCGAGTCTCGAGAAACTCAGATTCTTCAAGGTCAAGATTTCGAGAGCATCTTGAACCCATTCAAGACTCGAATATCATCTTTGAAATTTTTATCAAGGTCAATACTCAGTAAGACTGATAAGAGGGAAATTAGTCTAAGGAAGTAATGACTCATGCGACTCATTTATTGCTTAAGTGAAACTCAGTAATCATTCGCAATAAATACAAAACACCTGAGGAATGTTTTTGGGCGGGATCTTTGAAATTCCTAAAAGGTCAACAATCATTAAATGCTCTGTTACATTTAATCACCAATGAAGTTAAAATGGCGGCTTACTTTTCGGGGATCGACCAAACTGTTGCTTTTCACCAAACTGGTACGACTTCCCACGATCTCGAGCTATTTAATCCTTTGAAAATCATTCAAGCCAAATTTTATTGAAACCCTTCGTTCCCAAAAACACTCTGCAAATAAATCCCTTTTACCTAGAAAAACTTCATCGCTCAAAACCCTAAATCTTCAAATCTCAAATGGCTCCTACCATGTTCGAAAAACTAGTCGAGACAAATAAGCCATGGTATGAGTACGTGGTTTCTTTGGAGAGTACCACCAATGCCAAGCACGAAGAAGAGGCGCTCCATTTAATCCGATTGGCGAAACTGACGAACCTCGTCGCAAATCGACCGGAGGCAGAGTATACTCCCGAGGTAATAGAGTTTGTCGCTAATTTGGAAATAAATGAGGATGATTGTATAGAATCAAAGATTTTTGTTTCTCATCTTGAACAATCGATGAAGTATGTGGATTTTGTTCGAGAACTCTACATTGTCCCTAAGAACTTAAACGACGTATTTGAGTTGTTCGATAGGGGAGATGACCCCTCATTGTATATGTTGGGACGGGAGCAAGAGTATCTTGATGGGATTACTGAGAATCCTATTAAGTTTGAGGCAACTCTGCATAAGCCGCATCTAAAGCCCGAAATACGAGTATTGATGGATATTGTTGGAAAGTGCATCATGAGTCGATCCGAAGCTTCGAAAGGTCAAGCCTCCCCAAACTCCGACTTATGGCGGCAATCGAGGACTCACCCACCAAGGAGTTCAACTGGTTGAAGTATCTAATCAAGGTGGTGAGCGAGCAAACCAAGGTCATAAGAAGGGAGGATGGGGTAGTATCTATCAAAGGCAGGATCCTCCATGCCACCAAAATAACATTTATTTTGGAGATGTACCGAGAGGAGGAGGATATCTTTTCCAAATCTACTCCATTCCCTAAGTCCAAAGTAATGTTCAAGCCCATTACTACAAAGAGGACGATTAGAGGGAAGAAAGAGAAGAAAGTGGAATCACCAGTTGCGGCTGCTGCTGAAGAAAGCCAACAAACCGGGGGGAAGGTCTTGTTGGATGCCAAGAAGGAGCATGGTGAGAAATTGAAGAAGCAGAAAACCCTTGCTCCTAAGCGCAAAAGAATGGTGGTTCTCACTGATGATGACGAGAAAAGTGAGATCGAGGATTGACTGAGAGCCAAAGTTTTGCTCGAAAATCGCCCTTACTTGTATTGGCTCAGGCTATCTGTTGGGATATTTTAGTTTTGATAAATTATGCCAAAACATTATCAACTTGTATTTTTGAAGCTAATCTACAGATAACAAGTTGAGGGGGAACGAGAGAACAAATTGAGGGGGAACTCACGAAATCAGATGAAGATGATCGAGATCAGACGAGGCTGATCGAGATCAGATGAGTAGGATGAGTTCCGAGTAAACTGATGAGCTGAACAAGAAGAAACATGCTGATTTTTGAAGAAGAAATGTTGATCAAGAAATGATCGATCTTGATCTCGGTTTACCGTCTTGGCGACGATCTTCTTGACCAGGATCTGGTGACCAGATCTTCTGACCCGGAGTCTTGACCAATCTGGTGACTGATCTTCTTGACCCGAGATCTGGTGACTGATCTTCTTGACCAATCTGGTGACCGGATCTGGTGACGGATCTGGTGACGATATTCTTGACCGAATCTGGTGACGTCTTCTTGACAGGTCTGGTGACTGATCTGTGACGGATCTGATTGACCCGGATCTTTGCTGACGATGTTGTCTTGTCGATCTGCTGTCTTGATCAATCGGACAATCTGCGGGACAGTTTCTCTGGACAATCTGTGGACCCAGTTCTCTGGACGAAATCTGCGGACCCAGTTCTCTCGGACAATCTGGACAAAAATCTGGACGAATTCTGCGGACCAAAATCGCAAACCCGGATCTAACGACCCGAAATCGGGAAAATAAGCGATTAATAAGGCAGTGAAATCAGATCCGTTAGACACACAAAAGCAGCTGACCAATAAGAAGACAACACACATATTGATGTGACATAAAACTGCAAGGAAAAGTGCAAAAGGACAAAGAAAAGCTGGAAGTTATTAGTATGGATTTGAATATTACTTTCCAACGGTAATATTTAAATCCACACTATAAATACATTGCACTATCTTCAAAAGAAGATAATGGAGGATCTGCAAAGTGAAATTAAAGCCAAATATTCAAGCAACTCCATTCATAGAACACAGAGCAAGAAATACACACATATATTCAAAAGTGTTCTACCCTAGATCTAAGCACAAATGATATATCCTAAGCTTAGAGAGATTTTCCCATCCTTAGCATTGAGGCTAAACAAATGTAAGGGAAAATCTCAACCTAATTGGAAACCAAACAAACCTTACCCAAATCAGTCGGTTAAGTTTGTAGGTGAGTGTGAACTCGGTAAACATCTAGCAATCCCGAAAGGGAGGGTAGGCGATCCCGAGGGTGATAAGTCCCGCTTGAGTGTGAACTTCCCAGAAACATCTATAAAGCGATCCCGTGAGGGTGATAAGTCCCGTTTGAGTGTGAACTCGGTAAACATCTGTTGGGTGTTGGACTAACACATTAAACTAAGTCCAGTTGGTTAAGTTGGTGCCTCTGATGATAAGGAAGAGTGGATGTAGGAGTTGGACTCCGAACCACTATAAAATCGTGTGTTCTTTACTGCTCTATGTGCATACTTGTCATATGCATTCAATTATAAGCAAAACACAACACACATCGTTCTTAAAAGCAAAAAAAATTGGAATCACTCTGCCCTCACCCCTATTTTATATGCATTACATGGTATTTTCTGCGTTCATGGGTTTTCAAATCGGGTCCAAGGGATATTATAGTTTTGATAAATTATGCCAAAACATTATCAACTTGTATTTTTGAAGCTAATCTACGATAACAAGTTGAGGGGGAACGAGAGAATAAATTGAGGGGGAACTCACGAAAATCGCATTTAAAGATGATCGAGATCGAGACAAAGTTATGACGAGGCGGTGTCGAGATCGGATGAGTAGGATGAGTTCCCGAAAAACCCGATGAAGAAATTTGAACAAGAAGAAACATGCTGATTTTTGAAGAAGAAATGTTGATCGGCGAAATCGCGATCTTGTCACGATTCGCGAATCTTCTTGACGACCTCTTCTTGACGGATCTGGTGACGAATCTGGTGACTGATATTCTTGACCAGTCTTCTTGACCCAGATCTGGTGACGATGTTCTTGACCAGACATTAACCCGACCAGATCCTGGCGACCGGATCTGGTGACCCGATCTGGTGACTGATGTTCTTGACCCGGTCTGGTGACGATGTCTTCTTGACCGATCTGCTGACGGATCTGATTGACCCGGATCTTCTTGACTGATGTTGTCTTGATCGATCGTCTGCTGTCTTGTCGATCACCGGGGAGACCAAAAATCTGCGGACCCAGTTTCTCTGACCCAACTGCGGACGGTTCTCTGCACCAGATTTCAGCACCGTAAATCAAGATACCGATCAAACGACCCGAGTAATCGGAAGAGTCGAACAAAGAATAAGACGAAATAAATCGATCCGTTAGACACACAAAAGCAAATAATAATAAGAAGACAACACACATATTGATGTGACATAAAACCGCAAGGAAAAGTGCAAAAGGACAAAGAAAAGTCAGAAGTTATTAGTATGGATTTGAATATTACTTTCCAAATCCAGAATATTTAAATCCACACTATAAATACATTGCACTATCTTCAAAAGAAGATAATGGAGGATCTGCAAAGTGAAATTAAAGCCAAATATTCAAGCAACTCCATTCATAGAACACAGAGCAAGAAATACACACATATATTCAAAAGTGTTCTACCCTAGATCTAAGCACAAATGCTATATCCTAAGCTTAGAGAGATTTTCCCATCCTTAGCATTGAGGCTAAACAAATGTAAGGGAAAATCTCAACCTAGTTGGAAACCAAACAAACCTTACCCAAATCAGTCGGTTAAGTTTGTAGGTGAGTGTGAACTCGGTAAACATCTAGCAATCCCGAAAGGGAGGGTAGGCGATCCCGTGAGGGTGATAAGTCCCGTTTGAGTGTGAACTCGGTAAACATCTATAGGCGATCCCGTGAGGGTGATAAGTCCCGTTTGAGTGTGAACTCGGTAAAAAATCTGTTGGGTGTTGGACTGACACATTAAACTAAGTCCAGTTGGTTAAGTTGGTGCCTCTGATGATAGGGAAGAGTGGATGTAGGAGTTGGACTCCGAACCACTATAAAATCGTGTGTTCTTTACTGCTTTATGTTCTTACTTGTCATATGCATTCAATTATAAGCAAAACACAACACACATCGTTCTTAAAAGCAAAAAAAATTGGAATCACTCTGCCCTCACCCCTATTTTATATGCATTACATGGTATTTTCCGCGTTCTTGGGTTTTCAAATCGGGTCCAAGGGATATTTTAGTTTTGATAAATTATGCCAAAACATTATCAACTTGTATTTTTGAAGCTAATCTACAGATAACAAGTTGAGGGGGAACGAGAGAACAAATTGAGGGGGAACTCACGAAATCAGACGAAGATGATCGAGATCAAACGAGACTGCAGACGAGGCTGATCGAGATCAGATGAGTAGGATGAGTTCCAAGTAAACTGATGAGCTGAACAAGAAGAAACATGCTGATTTTTGAAGAAGAAATGTTGATCTGCAAAGAAATGATGCATTGTCGATGCAAAGATCGATGTCAGATTTCACCGAATCTTCGCCGACCGATCTTTCTTGACCAGGATCTGGTGACGACTGACCGATGTTCTTGACAGTCTCACTTGACGAATCTGGTGACGTATCTGGTGACCGATTGTCTTGACGTGTCAAATACCGACCGATCTTCTTGATCCGACTGGTGACCGATCTTTGAGTGACCGAATCTGGTGACCGATGTTCTTGACCAGTCGCGGTGACCGATCTTCTTGACCATATGCACGGTGACCGATCTTCTTGACCAGATCTGATTGACCGATCTTTTGACCGATGTTGTCTTGGCCGATCGATCGGAGACCGTAAATCTGCAGACCAGATTTCTACAGACCAGAAATCTGCAGACCAGATTTCTACAGACCAGATTTGCGGACTGTAAATCGATACCATACATCAAACGACCGAATCGGAAGAGTCAACAAAGAATAAGACGAAATTTGGTCAGATCCGTTAGACACACAAAAGTGACCAATAAGAAGACAAAGACACATATTGATGTGACATAAAAACCGCAAGGAAAAGTGCAACAGACAAAGAAAAAGTTGGAAGTTATTAGTATGGATTTGAATATTACTTTCCAAAGGTAATATATTTAAATCCACACTATAAATACATTGCACTATCTTCAAAAGAAGATAATGGAGGATCTGCAAAGTGAAATTAAAGCCAAATATTCAAGCAACTCCATTCATAGAACACAGAGCAAGAAATACACACATATATTCAAAAGTGTTCTACCCTAGATCTAAGCACAAATGATATATCCTAAGCTTAGAGAGATTTTCCCATCCTTAGCATTGAGGCTAAACAAATGTAAGGGAAAATCTCAACCTAGTTGGAAACCAAACAAACCTTACCCAAATCGATCGGTTAAGTTTGTAGGTGAGTGTGAACTCGGTAAACATCTAGCAATCCCGAAAGGAAGGGTAGGCGATCCCGTGAGGGGGTGATAAGTCCCGCTTTGAGTGTGAACTCGGTAAACATCTATAGGCGATCCCGTGAGGGTGATAAGTCCCGTTTGAGTGTGAACTTGGTAAACATC
Source organism: Stenogyne calaminthoides (assembly GCA_037126765.1). Taxonomy (NCBI): domain Eukaryota; kingdom Viridiplantae; phylum Streptophyta; class Magnoliopsida; order Lamiales; family Lamiaceae; genus Stenogyne; species Stenogyne calaminthoides. The sequence goes on from JBBCBC010000026.1 coordinate 13,822,531, forward strand.
TGTTGGGTGTTGGACTAACACATTAAACTAAGTCCAGTTGGTTAAGTTGGTGCCTCTGATGATAGGGAAGAGTGGATGTAGGAGTTGGACTCCGAACCACTATAAAATCGTGTGTTCTTTACTGCTTTATGTTCTTACTTGTCATATGCATTCGATTATAAGCAAAACACAACACACATCGTTCTTAAAAGCAAAAAAATTTGGAATCACTCTGCCCTCACCCCTATTTTATATGCATTACATGGTATTTTCCGCGTTCTTGGGTTTTCAAATCTAGTCCAACACTATCTCAAAGGCACAGGATCAAACTGAGGAGCAAGTATTCTCTGAGGTTCTTGAGACATCGCTTAGTTCTGATAAGTTCTCTCAAGAAATATTCCAAGGACCTCAGACCTCAGAGCAAGTACAGATTCCTGATGAGGAAGCACCTTCTCAGACCTCAGAAAATGTTGATTCTCACGAGGAAATGCCCGCCGATTCTCGAGCAAACTAAAATTCCCACTGAGGAGGAGCCAGCTCAGACCTCAGAACGAAGCCAGATTCAAACTGAGGAGCTGCATGCCCAAACCTCAGAGTTTGCTGAGCCTCAGGAGCCGATGAATTTTGATGAGCTCCTGAATGAGCTGTTAGTCGATCTTTCAGCAGAGTTTCCAATCGAGCCACGAGCCCGATGCTCAAGAAAGGTGAAGCTGAAGAGACCGAATGGCGAAGCAAGGGGGAACGGTTCATCCTTGACCACTACCCTGAGCTTAGCTCATTCCCTGACCTCCAAGACATCTTCTTCAGATTGAGGTCAACGGTCTACATCCTCAACCAGACTCTTCCGGAGATGCTCAATATTGCTTCATTCGGAGGGAAGACGGTGGAACGAGGAGACAACTTTTCTCATTTGAATTCTCGATTCGAAAAAACCAAGCTCAGGATGAAAATCTCAAACTTTGATGAGCTTGTGAAGAGGAAGCTTGCTGAGAGGATTGCTGAAGTTGGTTCCCCGAGCTCCAAAGACAAATCTCAGGATGGGGACCAACAAGGGGATGATGAGAGTCAATCTCGGAAGAGAAAGACTCAACCCGATCTTTGATCAGTCATTTGTCCGAACATCCTCGGTGGGTTTAGCCTTCGTGTAACTTTTTGGCACTATTGATAAATATGCCAGGACTACTCAAGTTCCTATCTTTAACTCAGTAATGTCCGATATGCAGATCGAGGCTCGTGGACACCCAAGTTCGGTGAATCCTGACTCAGACCGAAATCTGGCCCCGTTCAAACCGGCTCGAGTTCGATCGAGACTCAGGATGAACAACCAACTCAGAGTCACAACCGTCGAGATATACTCCTGAGATTGATCTCACCCTACTGATGGTGAAGCTAGAGAAGGTTTAGCCGATCCTGGCCAAAGTTGCTCAGATCGAGGAGGCATTGGCCAACCAAGCACAGAAGATTGATAACTTGAGTTCTTCTTCGAACTCGTGCGGCAAACAGATACTCGGCTGACAAAGTGACCTCCATGGAAGGAAAATTAGAAGAAAAGATGGAGGGGGTCAAGGTTGAGCTTAATGCAGAGCTGAAGCAGAAGCATCAGGAGCAGACTCAAAATCTAGAAGCAAGATTGGTAGAGAAGAGTGAGATGCTGGTGAAGAACGCTGTTGAGGAAATGAGCTCAATGCTCATGGCCAAGATGATAGACATGTTCAAGGAAGCTCTCTCAAGCCAATTTGCTCATCTGTTCAAGAATTCTTCAGGGCGAAGAACCACCTCAGAAGGCTCGAGGAGGAGCAAGATCAGATGGCAGGGGAGGTGCGGAGTGTCAGTAAAGAACAATACAATATGGACACAAAACTCTCCAGGCTTCTTCCAGAGTATGGTTCCAAGAAGGGGGAAAGACCTGGAGCTGATCTCAGGGTTTTATTGGAACATACTCTGAAGGGCAAGGTTGTAAAGGAAGCTGAGAAGAAGATCATTGCCGGGCCATGAAGGAGATAGAAGCCACCGAGAAGCTTAAGTTCAAGGAGGTGGAGAAGCGGGCCTACACTCGTGTTTCGGAGGAAACATGCAGAAGTTCTTTGAGAGAAACTGAGTGGTAGAGGAAGGATTGGTACAAGCCTAGCTGGTGCTGAAATGCCCATCAAGAGAAAGGCTATGGCGATGAAAGAGCCTGAGGGCAAAAGAGCAAAGACTTCTAAGCCAATTCAGAGGAAATTATTGCTGGATATTGAAGAATCTGAGGTTGAGCCTAAGAAGAAGGTCTTCAATACCAGAAGCGCTCTGAAAACACTCCAGATTGAACAAGCGAAGAAAGTCAACCGCATTTTCGTGTACCAAAGGATCGAAAAGAAGGTAGAAGAAGAGCGTAAAAAGAAGGAGTGGGTTCAAAAAGTTCGCAAGCAAGAGGAGAGGGAACACTAAAAAAACGTAAATGGCCGCACGTTGACAAATGGATGCCAGTTCATCTCAACGATGCATGGGAAGAAATCAAGAGAACCTCCTGGTTCTACTACGATGTGCTCAGAGAATGGAGAGAGGAGAGCTCAGATCCGAATGAGGCTTTCATCGACTATCTCCTGACCTTCTATCCTAAATATCTTCAAGGATGGATAAATCTTGCGGATGAAGGAAAGGTGCATAACTAACCCACCGGTCCATACGTGTACCCTCCTCCCAGCCGAGAATGGTTTGTGAATGAATGAAAGCCATTGCTCAAGAAATATCTCAAGACGCCATTCGGTTTAGATCGACAGGAACAATCTCGATATCATCAAAGAAAGAGATCTTGTTGAAAAAGAAGATATTACGGAATGTTCAACCTTGAAGGCCCTGCTGATGAGGTGGAAGAGCCGAACTGAAGAGCCGAGCTGAAGAGCAGAAGAAGACAGAAGATGAAGACTCAGAAGATTCTTGTAATCATTTATCTTTTTTTTTGTCTTTTTGATTTTGTTCAGATAAGATTCATTGTAACTTGTAACAGTCTACCTATCATCAATGAAAACTTATCATTTATGCTCAAAATATAATATCTCATTATCTTATTTACATGTCTTTTAAATTTGATATGCCTGAATGATTGTCTCTGAATTAATTGTTGGGAAATTAAGTATTTGGTGATGAATCCTTTGAGAGATTCTTTACTGAAGAAATTGTTGGGAGATTAATTGTTGGGAGACTCATTATTTATGGGGGAAATTGTTGAAAATAAATCCAATCTTGTAATAGGATAAACTGAAACCTGAGTATAGGTTAAGTATGTGTGAAACCTGAATTTAATAAAGATATGATTTTGATTAGATCCCAAAACCCCTGAATATGATATGTTCAGAATAATCTTGATAGTTGAGTCAGGATTCAGTTTTAGAGTATTCAGGATGTTATCTGCAAAATGTATAGTCGGCAGATATAGGTCGTTAGATCTCAAGATTCAAGAAGAACTCGATAAGTTTCAAGAAACCGAAGTTTCAGTATGAAACTGAAGTTTCAAAACTTCGATATAAAATCGAGATATCAAGACTCAAGATGAAACCGAGATATCAAGACTTCGATGTATGAAATCAAGAACTAAAGACTCAAAGATGAAGACTCGATATATCGGTCAAGATATCTATGAAGACTCGAAAGACTCGAAGACGCCAAGACTCGAGAAGACGTCAAGACTCGAAGACCCTCAAGACTCGAGAAGACTCAAAGACTCGTAAGATGTAAGATTGAAGAACTGAAGATCAAGAATATCGAAGGCACATTAATTATCAAGACTTCGAATGTCTTCAATGCTCGAAGATAAACCTGAATGTTCCGAGACACTGAAAATATCTATCTGAAGGATTCAATACTGAGAAGATCGCGATTCCTTAGAAAATTAGATATTGCCCAAGACATTCAAATGCAGACAAAAGGAACTAAGACAAAGTGTTGTTAAGGTTATATCAACTCAGAGATTGTAACCAAAAGAGCCATTGAATTGTCTACCTTTAAACTGGAGACAAAAGTCAAAAAGAGGAAGACAACACTGTACCATACTGACACTGACAGCGACAAGTCACTGAAAAGATGTCAGAAGTACTAAAGTTCCAGACTGCAAAAAGTGAAGACCGGCTACATGGAAGGCTATTGCCTAAAACGTGTTAGGTAGTGTCAAACCCTAAATATAGCCGTTTCTCACACACCATAAGAGGAAACTCACGAAGCTATCTCTCCAACGGATAGTTTTTCAAGAGTGACCTTGGTGTATGTCTATAAATACTTGTGATCTTCTTCATTGAAAGGTTACGGGAAATTTGTAAGCAACTCAAGAGCTCAAACTTATTATTGCAAGTTGAAGCACTCGAAAAACTGAGAATTTCCCAAGTGCTTTAAATCGAAGAGAGCTCATTCCACTAAGCCTAGCTTGATAAGATATATCCAAAGCTTAGTCGAGATATCCTAGCCTTTGCATTGTTCTTTATTGTAAAGGATATCTCATCCTAGTTGGAAACCAACCAAGAAACCCCAAACCCTTTGTGAGGTAGTTTGAGTGTGATTGTTGGTGAGATTTGAGTTTTAAAGAGTGAGTAAACTACATTGAGGTAGTCAGAAAGCTCTAGAGGAGAAGTGAGTAATCTATCTTGGATAGACAGAAATCTTGTGTGAGTTTTGAGTTAGTAAACTACAGAGGTAGTCAGAAAGCTCAAAATTAGAAAGGTTAGTAAACTACAGAGGTAGTCAGAAAGCCTTAGGAAGTGATTAGTGAATTTCTCTGAAAAGATCAGGGAGAGTGGACGTAGGAGCTTGAGTCTCTGAACCACTATTATCTGCTGTGTTCTTTGCTTTCTGTTTTGCTTGATATATCTGTTGCATTACTTTGTCTTGAAAGCATATTTTCACTGATATTTCAGTTGGAATCAATCCACTGAAAGTTGCATATAAATTGAATCACAGCCTAATCACTATTCCATTAAAGGAAGGTTTTCAGAAAAAGCTTAAAACGAGTATAAACTAAGGGCCAACCAATCCGCACATCTGAGTAGCTAGAACAGATAGTTACCAAACTGAGCTTACTCTTCTGGGGGTTCAGTAAGTTAGTTATCTGATCCAAGCAACTCAGGATCTCTGAAAACTCAGGACTCAGTTGGGATTATCTGAGGTATCTGAAAGCAGCTCAGGATCACTGTCTCAAATAGACTTTGACTCAGAGCGATTTGTGCTTCTCAGGACCAAATCATCAGGACAACCTGACCCAAGCTGACCTCAGTAAGAAAAGTTTTAAAAAACACTGAACACGTGTATTTACCCCCATACACGTGTAAGACTCGTTTGCACCGGGACCAACAACTAGAGATCTGATTGCTAAGTATGGTGTACAACATTGCAATGCAGTTAGAATTCCTATGAATACTAACTACAAGATGGATCCTGATCCTGAAGGCAACTCAGTTAGCCACACTGATTATAGAGGGATCATTGGATCATTGCTATATCTCACAACAAGTAGGCCTGATATTACCTTTGCTGTTGGTATATGTGCAAAGTACCAAGCTAATCCTAAGGCTAGTCACATGGAAGCTACTAAAAAGATCTTGAGATATGTTAAAGGCACAGTGAATAAGGGATTATGGTATCCAGCTGATGATAACCTTGAATTAACTGGTAATTCAGATGCTGACTATGGTGGTTGTAGAATTGACAGGAAGTCCACCTCAGGAACTTGTCAATTTCTTGGAAGCAAATTGATATCCTGATTTTCTAAGAAACAAACTCCAGTTGCAACCAATACTACTGAAGCTGAATACATGGTTGTAGGAAGCTGTTGTGCACAGATTCTTTGGCTAAGACAACAATTGAGGGATTATAAGATAATAGCCAATGAAGTACCTATATTTTGTGATAATAATAGTGCAATTGCTATTACACAAAATCCTGTATTGCACACCAGATGTAAACATGTTGATATCAGACATCATTTTATTAGAGACCATGTTGAAAAGAAGGATATCAGGATGGAGAAAATTCACATTGATAAACAAAAAGCTGATATTCTTACTAAGCCTTTGGCTGAGTCAAGATTTTAGGAATTGTCAGTAGAATTAGGGATGTTGGATCCAGGTGAGTGAAATCACTGAAGGGAGAAGTCGTTCAAGTGCATGAAGTTATTCAGGAAATGAATAACTCAGGACAAAATTCTCTCAGGATGGAAACTGGGACTCAGGATGATAATTATCAAGGTCAGTATTCAGTAAGGACTGAGTTTAATCAATCCTGAAGTAATATTGGCACATGCATTAATTCACAACATTTATTTCACTCAGTAATCATTTGAAATAAATAACAAAAGACCTGAACTTTGAGCGGGAATGTTTGGAAGATTTCTATTGGATGAAATTTCAGCAGAGAGTCGAAGAGTTATCTCGATTAGAGTGAAACATCATTTTATCACCTTAATTGCTGCTATTTACTCAAATACATCAGTTCAGTTAGCTATAAATAGCAAAACCCTCGAGATTATTTCAAACCTTCAGATTAAATCTCAACCATTTGTTTGATTTATCCTCTAAGATTTAATCTCAACCATTGATCTACGATTTTCATATCATATAAATACCCAAGTGTTTGCTGTTTTCTCATTTTCCTTCTCATATTACCCGAGATACAGACACTTGAAATTCTTCACAAAACACTTCTTCAAATCTTCATACCTTCATACATTCTTCGAAATGGAGTTTCCAAAATATCCTATGATTAAAGATCTTGCCGAAATAAAAAATCCCTATTTCGAACATGTGATTGCCATGATTGAAAATCAAACCACAACAATAGAAGAAGAAGCCCTAAATATGCTTCGAGTTGCTCGACTACACAGGTTGGTGAGCAATATGCCAGATAGAGAATTATCTCAAGAGGTGCTACAATTTGCAACCAATCTTCGTGAAAGAGAGCGGGGTTCATTAGTTTCGCAGTTAAGTTTTGGAACTTATGCGAAATCTAAAGCAGAGGCTATCTGCACCAGAGAGGTAATATTGACTCTTGATGATATTAATGTTATTTTTAGTTGAATAATAAAGGTGAGGACTCAACATTATATATGGCTGGCAAGGAGCAAGAAATTTTGGACCGTTTTGTAGAAACAAAGACAGAATTTAAAGGAGCTCTGCATAAACGTTGTTTAAAGGTAAAATATAAAGTCTCGATAGATATTGTGGCCAAATGCTTGATGAGCACTTCTAGGAGTTTCGAGCAAGTTAGCCGAAACAAGTTGAGCTCATGCCTGTGATTGAGGACTCCTCATAGTTAGTAATTAATTGAATAATTTAAATATGTATTTAAATACATCTCGAATAGATCCGGGCACCCCAAATTTCCCAACAAAGGTGAGGCAGAAGAAAGAGAGTGGAAGCAGAAAGCAGAATGCTTTATCATGGATAACTATCCTGAACTCTCAGAATTTTCTGACCTTCAAGATATGTTTATCAGACTGAAGACTGCCATCCTGATTGTTAACTAGAGCTTTGCCATGATGCTGAGAATTGGCAACTTCAGGGGAGAAGAGTTTTGGGTTGAGGAAGTTGCAAAGTTAGATGCTTTCTCTGGAGTTGGGAAGAAAAGACTAACGATCAAAAACTCTAAATTTGATGCCTTAGTGAAAAAGAAAGTTGCTGAAAGGAAGGTTGTCACCCAACCTAAAGGAGAAGCCAGTGGAAAGGACATAGATGATCAAGAGCCCTCTTAGGAAAAAGGTGTTGGAGATATTCCTGAAGCAAGCAAGAAGGCTGCTGAATCCAGTATTGATGCTATCATTCAAAGGGAACAGACCCAGGATGATCCACCTTTGCAGTTGATCACTTTTGCACAAAACGTCCTTTATCAGAAGGAACCTGAAGTCACATTGACTGAGATTGCAGGTGGTGGAGTTCAGATTGACACCGAAGCAGAGGTCCCACCTCCACCACCTCCAACTGTCGACTTCACTCCTATCTTGGACAAGCTAACCAAACTGGAGCCTTTGGTTGATGAGGTCTCAAAAATTGCTAAAGCTCAAGCTTCTCAGGACAACAACCTCAAGTTACTAAGCACATCGATGGTGACATCTGATCAGGTAACTTTGTTGTCGTCTACTATTGATACTAAATTTACTGAATTATACACTAGGATTGGTGGTGTGTCTAAGGAAGTATTGGTGGAGATTGAAAAGAAATTTGAGGAGAAAGCTAAGGCTTTAGAAGAAACGCTGACTGCACGAGCTGATGAGATAATCAAAGCCGCAGTTGAGGAAATGAGTACATCACTCATGACCAAAATGCGTGCTACCTATGGAGGTCTTGCTGAAGACACGGGAACAGGGTTGAATATACTTCAACGGATGCATGATGAAAACTTCCTTATTGCTGCTGAGTTAAGGTCTGTGGGAAGGGAGCAAATGCACATGGACAGAACCCACTCTGAAATATTGGTGAATTATGATAACAAAAAGGGGGAAAGTTATGATAAACTTGTTGCTCTGCCCACTTTAGAAGGAAAAAAGCCTGAAGCTGAAATGGTCATTCATAGTGGCGGAAAGAGGAAGGAACCAGAGGTTGTAATTCATCATGAAGTTGCTATTAATGTCATAGAGCAGCGTGCTAAAAGACAGAGAGCTCAGGAATCGAGCAAGATGGGAGAAGCTCATGGTGTTCTAAATCCTCCAAAACCAACTGAACAGAAGACATCTACTGCCTTTGTTGAAAAGCCAGTTCAGTGGAAGAAACGATCTGAAAAGCCAATCAGGAGAAAATTATCAGAGGAATTTTCTGAGGAAGATGTTCTTAAAACTGAAGCACATAAAAGTGAAGAATTTGAAGCTGATGACCTATTCAAATAAGGCTTCGGTGAATATGATGTTGCTTCTAAGAGTATTAATTGGGATTAGCATAATTCTATGAAGATGATTGAAGCTGAGAGGAGGAAGAAGGCTGCCATTTATGTGTTAGGGGCCGAGATGACCAGGAAAGCTCAAGAAGAAGCTAAGAGAATCAGGGATGGTTTTCAGAGATTTGTCCTAAGAAGGAGACGCACCAAATCAAGGAAGAGGCAATGGCCGCATATAGACAAATGAATGCCAATAAAGATGAATGATAAATGGGAGCAAGCCAAGAGGGAGTTTGTGTTCATTTATGACATTTTACAAACTTGGCCTCAATCTATCTCTGACAGAGATGATGCATTCATTGCATATCTTCTGAGGAACTTCACTGATGTATGCCAAAGGTGGTTCAATTTGTTTCACACTTTGGGATATCAACTAAAGGCACCAGGACAAATGAAGTATCCACCACCTATGTTCAGGAATGGGATGATCAACTATGATTTCATCTATGCAGAATTCGTGGATCAAGCTGAATATCTTGAACTAACAGGAAATGATGCTAGGATCATTCAGAAAAGAGAAGAGCTGAAGAAAAGATACTATGGAATGTTTAACTTGGAACCACCATCTAATGAGATTGAGTCTGAAGATGAGTGAGGTTTGATTTCTTTTGTTCACTAGAGTAGGATAAACTATGTATCCTGTACTTTTGTTTTGACATCAATGAAACTCTACTGATTTCTGCTCGGAAAAGATAATACCTCATTATCTTACTGATGACTATTATTGCTAAACCCGTTCTTACTTGTTATTAGGAATTGAAACCTGAATAGATGATAGGTTTTTTTTCATTGTAACAAGATGGTTTTGGCATCATCAAAAAAGGGGAAAATTGTTGGGAGATGAATTTAATAAAGATTTTGATTAGATCCCAAAACCCCTAAGTATGACATGTTTCAGGACATCTTGGTAGATAAGGATTAGTTTTTCAATAGGTGATAGGCTCAGGATTATGTGCACCATGTATAGTCAGCAGATATAGATCATGATAAATAAGTTCGTTCAAACTACCTGAAGACTCAGAAGATCCTGAAGCCCTGAAGATCCTGAAGACTCAGAAGATTCTGAAGACCGATAATCCTGAAGACTGCTTGTACTGACTTATAAGACCCTGAACAACTATTTCGGAGTAAATAGTGTCTTATTCATTCTTAGTACAAACAAAGAGAATGTTACACATTCGTGGACATTAAGGAACATATATGTGTGTGGTTGACCTAAAAAGAGTCGTTTTGTTTGTCCCTGTTCAAAGGAAGATCTCGACCAATGAGGAGGAGACAACAACGTACTATACTGACACTGAAAGCGACACACTGAGGAAATGTCAGGACTGATATCTTCCAGTTCACAGAAATTGGTGATTGGCTGCTTGGTTGTTCCTTACCCAAACCATGCAAAGGTATGTTCAAACCCTAAAAATAGTCGTTCATCACACTCCATAAGAGGAAACCTTTAAAGACTGTTTCTCCAACGGATAGTTTTTCAAGAGTGACTCTTAGAGTTTCCTATAAATACCGATGGCCTTGTACTCATTTAAGGTTATGGGAAATCAACCAACTCTAGAGCTCAAGCATATTCAAGTTTATTTTGAAGCACTCGAAACCCTAAAGATTTCCTAAGTGTTTCATCTTTGAATAGAGCTCATATACTAAGCCTAGCATTGATAAGATTCAAAGCTTAGTAGAGATATCCTAGCCTTTGCATTTGTTCTTATTTGTAAAGGATATCTTAACATTAGTTGGAAACCAAACCAAAACTCAAACCCTAAGGGTTAGGTAGTTTGTGTAGTTTGTTGTTTGGAAGTTGAGAGAGTTGTTGTAAGAGTTAGTAAGCTGGTGTGACAGTCTGAAAACTCGAGAGAGTAGTAGTTCTGAGCACTAGGACTCAGGAAGTAGATCCTAGGGATCAGATTACCATTGAGAGGTAATTCTGGTCAGTGTACCATGGCACTCTAAACCCAAGTAATTCCTAAGGTGTTAAGGAATTCCCCTAAGGTCAGGGAGAGTGGACGTAGGAGCTTGAGTATCTGAACCATTATAATTGTTGTGTAGTTTATTGTTTTTTGTGTTACATTTGTTGTTGCGTATTTTCACTGAAAGCATACAAAGGTTTTCTAATTCAGTTGGAAACAATCCACTGAAAGTGCATTAACTTGGTCACAGGCTTAATCATCATCTTCATAAAGGAAAAGGTATTTTAAGCAAGTTAAAACTGGTATAAACTTAGGGCCTACACTTTCCGCACCTTAGTTAGCTAGTATAGATAGCTATCAAACTGAACAACTCTACTGAGTATTCAGTAAGACTGTTATCTGTGCCAAACTACTCAGGATTTTAGCACTCAGGATCAGTTGAGCTAATCTAAAGGGCTGAAAGCAAGCTCAGGGTGACTGTCTCAGTAGAGTATTACTCAGAGTGATTTGTGCTTCTCAAGACTAAACTCAGGAAGGTCTGACTCACTGATCAGCAAGTTTTGAAAAAGTTAAAAAATACTATATACGTGTAATCCCCTCCCCCACCCATAAACGTGTGTGACTCGTACTTGGGACCAATAGATAAATACTATCTCAAATAGATATAACTATGTCTAGCGAGACTAACACTGCCCAATGAGATAAACACTTGTCTCAAATTATTTTTATTTAAATATAAGACATTATATATCCCACATACAATTTTATGTGATGTTTGTTACTATTTTTATTTATTTATATTTTTTTCCAGATGATGGATGATGTAATTGTTCTTGTAATTTATATTTTGTAAAAGGCCTCACAAATTCCAGTTCAAAAACCATCCCAACGGCCTTCCACCGCTGTCAAACGGCGGATGCCACCCAAAATGTCCTTTGCTTCTCAATCCATGTCGAAGAATATATAATCATAGAACAAAATTCAGAAAAAAATTGTGGTAGAGCAGCAATTGACTTCGATTCTCGCTTGGATGCAGATGATTGCCACAAAGGGGAGATAATTGTCATTATTGAAATTCTCCACTGCAGATTTATTAAAGAAGAGAAGGCGAAGAAGAAGGCCAAACATAAAACCTAGAAGATATTGGAGAAAATAGCGTTATCGGATAAAAAGGAATTCGGGTCAGGCGGATATAAGATTCGTTAACCAGGTTCATGCAAGTTTTAGTCATATAATATTCCCTCAGTACATAAATAAACGACCTTTTAATATAGACGTTTTCCTTTATACACATTTTCTATTAAATATACCTTTCTTTTAGCTTTTAAATGAGAGGGTCTCATGTGCATTCAGGTGCACTGTGCACTCTTAATCATGAACGGACCTATGAGGGGGCTGCATCGGACTCTAGCCCTTAGCAAGCCCCCATTAATCAATTATATAGTTATGTGTAATATCAAATATGTGAATAAAAATCAATATACAAATCTAAGTCCAACCCAATATATTTCGTACTTTATATTTAATTTGCAATTCCCAATTAAAAATTAAAGTTCATCCCCACACTCACTATTCAGTTATTAAATTAAGATACAATATGTGACTTGGGCTTAATATAATTTTATTTTTCTAATTCTTTCTTGTTCTTTTTTTTTTCTTTTCCTTTATCAAAACTTAATTAAAGCATTGAAATTTAAGAATTTCATCCACAACAAGATTTTACTTTATTGTAATTTTGGATGTGTTTTCTTGAGGCAAATCTCACACCCAAACATTTAGAGCACAATCATTTAAATATAATTTTTTTCATTTAATATTTTAATTTATTTAATTTGTTCAATATTAAAAATGTATGTTACTCTCAATATTTGTCCTTTTTTATGAAGAATGTGTATGAGTAATTGATTTTTCATTTGTTATGTATTGTGATAATGGTTATTGTTTGGTCACTTTAATATTAGAAAAAAGAAAAGTAAAAATGTATTAAAATATTAATATGAGTTAAATTAGATATTCTTTTTAATTGATTAATATTTCTTTGAATGATTAAATACAATTATTAAAAATATAAGTTGTATGATTTTATTTTACTTTATTAATAGAAAAGGTGTGTATTTTACAAGTGAATACTAATCTTTTAAAATATATTTTATTAAAAATATAGATAAATTTAGATTTAACTACTAATAAATTTTATGTTTCGAAGACTCATACCTAAATTAATATATTAAAAAAAATTATAAGTAAATATAAAAATTTTAATTCAACAAAGCTTCAAATTTTTTCAGCCTACCCCACTGTTAAATTTCGGATCCGTCCCTGCTCATAGTGCCTTTTAAAGCTATGCAATTTTTTATATATAAAAGATGAAACTTGTTTACACTGAATCGTGCAACTATTTTCCATATTGATAGTTGCACGATTAGTGCAAATAAATTGCATCTTTCAGATAACAAGTTGCATGAATTTAAAATTAACTATGATTGCACGGTGCACCTGAATGCATACAAGACTTAGCCTTAATAAATACTCCTAATTATAAAGACGCGAGAAATAGAAATTTTTGTAGCAGTTAAGGTTATGGGATGTAAAAAGATTATTTATTAATTTAGAGTGAATTTGTCAATATATTACCCTTTCTTGATTAAAAATAAAAAAAACCTATCAATTTAAGAGTAAATTTTCGATGAAAACTTTGTTCATAATATAAAATTTATACTATAATATTTATCAATTAATACTATTATAATTATAAACTGATATCATAACATTAAATGTTATAAATTCTAATTTGTATGAAGAGAACTATCAATTTATAAATAAATATAATAACACAAATATTATACTATTTACAAGTTTCACGTGATTACATAATTAAATATAGAACTTTGCGGCGAGGCATGCCATATACACATGTTTGACCCTTGATGGGTCTGCCTAATCATTTATGCTCAGTCAGGTGGGGGGCGGCGACCCGCCTGTCAATCATATGCCCACGAGACAGAAAAATAAATTTTATTTTATTTTTTTTAATATAAGTAAGTTACACAGAAATTCGAAGAAATGGGGAACTTTCAATTGAAATGGAATGTGCATTTAACTTTCTCTCAATAAAAAATTACACATAAATCAAATTACACAGATATACATTAGCTTTCTGTGACTAAAAAATTGGGGGACTACTAATTCCCAAGTTTTAAATTGTAATTAACTAATTAAACATATGAATTAATATTATTTAATTAATTTAAAAATATTAATTATTTAGTTATAAAGTGTATTAGTTCTTTCATTGAAAAGTATTATAGTTGTATTGTCATAAAGTATTTGTTCATTAATTAAAAAGTATTGATACAAATAATATTAAGCACTCTAAAAATATTTAGCAGTCTTAAAAAATGTGTTCAAATAATATTAAACATAAATTTAATACAATTTTAATTAATAATAAACATAAATGAAGTTTAAATATCTTTTCCCCAATCTAAGCACGGTCTCTTTTTTATTGGTGACCCTTCAACATCTAACTGGGGGTTTCTCCATCCTTGACGCATGAATGTTGCACAGAATTTGAAAAATGATATTCTGAAATCAGGTGGATCTCCATTAATCATGAATTTACCCTATAATTAAAATAATAAAGATTTTTATTAAGATATATAGTTTTACAAAATAATAAAAATAAGTGTAATATGAAAACATGATTAAACCTACTGCGAATATAGTCTACATGTTTTCCCGGCACTCGGAAGGAACCATGGGCCAGTTTGTCCATTCTCTGTCAAGGTACTTGCAGCATATACCACGTACTACGTTATTGACACAGTATCCAAACCGTGCGATAAAATTGTTGTGTCCAAGTAGTTTGTCCATATTAAGAACAATATTATTTATAAAAATTTCAAACGATATATTATTTAAAAAAAATAGATTATCTCCCGTCTTTGTCCAACCACAGGAATGGCGGAGGCCTTTCCTGGTTGTCCACATTGTTGTCATTCCCTGATGTTTTTTTGTTTCACTCATCTTTTAATAAGATATACAAATAGATTAGTGTTTATAAATTTAGATAAGTAAATTGTCTATTATTATTGATTTTTATATAAGTTTATTTATAATAAATTACTAATGATATGAAAAGAAGATAAACGTCAACAATTAAAAATTTAACAAGAGGTTAAAAAATTAAGTATATTAATTCATCAACTTAATCAATTTATTACAAATACCCATCAAACATCAAAATTAAAAAATTCAATATAAATGGACTAGTTGTTATTACCGTCGTCGGGGTTGTTGGGCGGGTTTTGGAAATATTGGCCCCACCAACCAGGCGGTATCGGTTGGGCGAATTGGTCAGCATCATATCCTTGTTGCGGTCCCCAATATCCAGGATTAGACACTTGTTGCATACCAGCATGTTGACCAATTTGGTATTTATGTTTAATTAAAAGAACTAACACACTTTTCAATGAAAGAATTAATACACTTTATAACTAAATAATTAATATTTTTACATTAATTAAATAATATTAATTAATACTTTTAATTAATTAGTTAATTTTAATTAATAATTATAATTCAATTTAATAAAATAAATAAGTTATATTTAAAAAAATGAAAATTCTGTCACGTGGGCGGCGCGACACGCGCCGTCTGTATCGCGCTCGCCATCGCGATAGACATAGTCTGTGCCGCGTCTACAAAGCGACTGCTCCAATCATTGGCCAACACACATCACCGGTCACAAATGTGTATTTAGCACTGATGCTTTGAGGCCAAAAACTTACCGTTGGCACAATAAAATCAATGTTCAGTCATAATATTCTCCTTTTCGAAATACCTGGACATGTGGGGTTAGTTAAGCACATAGATGAGCTGGATCCACGCTCAACGAAGTGACCCGCAATAAAAATTGAAAAAGATCTGGAAAAAAAATGAAAATTACCAAAATAAGAAAAGTGTTATAAAATAAATAAAGAAACACTATTTATTTACCTAGTTCGTAAAAAAATGACTATGTTTGGGGGCGACCAAGCCAGGAGAGTTATACTATTTCTTGGTTGTGTGTACAAATAAAGATGAGATACTACTTATTTATAGAGAATATTCACTAATACACATTTGGTCTTGGACAACTGTTAAAATAGTCCTTAGAGAGCGGTTATAACAGCTGTCCAAGTAACAATTGTCCAAGCTTGGACAGCTGTTAAAA
Source organism: Stenogyne calaminthoides (assembly GCA_037126765.1). Classification (NCBI taxonomy): domain Eukaryota; kingdom Viridiplantae; phylum Streptophyta; class Magnoliopsida; order Lamiales; family Lamiaceae; genus Stenogyne; species Stenogyne calaminthoides. The sequence goes on from JBBCBC010000026.1 coordinate 13,838,521, forward strand.
AATCGCTGTCTAAAAAATAGACTTAGACAGCGGTTTTGAACCGCTGTGCAAGATTGCAGCTTAGACAGCGGTTCCCTTGGACAGCGGTTTTCAACCGCTGTCTAATATATTTTTTTTAAAAAAAATCAATTTTTAGGCACGGACCCACCAAGCATCTCATATATAAGCCACTAGGTCTCCCAATTAATTGAGACAATTATTCGCTCCCATGAGGGACCGAACACTGGACCTTGGGCGCCTGAGCGGGGATCAATTCCGCTCGGGCACTAGCTTTCTTGCGTTTACTTAATGAAATTAATTATATATGTCCTAGAATTCATTTTTTTTACAATTTTTTTTAATTATTTATTTCAATTATCTTATTTATTAATTCAATCACACTTTTTTATATAATAATAATTTTTTTATATAAATTTAAATTAAATTATATTAAAATTATATTTTTTACTTGTTTTTTTTTTAAAAGTATACTACGTACCTTTCTTTTAAACTTGTAATACTTTTCCTTCTAAACAAAGTAATATACTTTTTTTTATCTTAATAAGTAATATTTTTCTTTAAACAAGTAATACTTTTTCTTCTAAACAAGTAATATATATATTTCTTTAAACAAGTTATACCTTTCTATTTAAACAAGCTAGTAATACTTTTCTATTTAAACAAGTAATTCTTTTCTTTAAACAAGTAATACTTTTTCATCTAAACAAGTAATACCTTTCTTGCGTTTATTTAATGAAATTAATTCTATATGTTCTAAAAATCATTTTTTCTTACAATTTTTTTTAAAATTATTTATTTCAATTATCTTATTTATCAATTCAATCACATTTTTATATAATAATTTTTTTTATATAAATTTAAATTAAATTAAATTAAAATTATATTTTTTACTTGTACTTTTTTTAAAAAAAGTACTACCTTTCTTTTAAACTTGTAATAATTTTCCTTCTAAACAAGTAATACTTTTCTATCTAAATAAGTAATATTTTCCTTTAAACAAGTAATACTTTTTCATCTAAACAAGTAATACTTTTCTTTAAACAAGGTATATTTTTCTATCTAAACAAGTAATACTTTTCTATTTAAACAAGTAATATTATGAACAAATTTTACATAAGAGTTTGTGTTAATCTCATTATATACGACGAATATTAAAAAGAAATAACACGAGAATTTAAAGAATAAAATATTTGAACTGTACCTAAAAAGAATTTACAAATTAAAACAAAAAAATAAAACAAAAAATAAAAGCTTTACAAAAAAAAAAAAAATTAATTCACTTGGAGAGCGGTTATGAACCATTGTCCTGCTTTTACTTTACGATTGGCTCAAAACCGCTCTCCATTACCCTTGCAGACAAATGGTTATGAATCGCTGTCTAAGCTTTGATCTTGGACAACGGTTTTTAAACGCTGTCTTTTTTTTTTTTTAATAGAACCGCTCTCCAAGGAACCACTAGGAGAGCTGTTCGAAAAAAGGGCTGTCCAAGTGGAGCTCTCCAAGCTCAAATGTGTAGTAGTGATTATAGATGAATACATAAAAGTACATTAATATTGCAATGAAGAGTTTCTTGTAACATGCATGTAACTCCCATATAATTTTCTTGTAACTTCTATTGACATTCAACATATGATTTATTTCATAATACTCCCCCTTTGAATGTCAGTCACTATGCCCCATTAAAAACCTTACTGGGAAAAATTGTGTGGGACAATCCTAGTGAAGGGAGAAGAGTATATATTACTTAGTGTATTAATTCTCCCCCTGATTTAAACATCATTTGAGATTCTTTAACCGACGCATTTTAGTATGATTTAAAAACTTTCAAATGTTGCAATCGATTATGCCTTGATAAATAAATTTTTAAATTTCACTTGATCGTATCTATTGCACATCAATTTCATCGTACTTTTGTAAATCATGAAATGAGTAGAAAAATATCGGTGAAATATATTTTATTTTGTACAATTAACAAGATATATTAATCCACCAATTATACTAAGATATGGTACTTCAAGACCAAGTATCTCCTCACCTTTCTTTCGCGGTCTAAAAGGATCCGTATTAAGATCGAACAATCGAATTACCATTGTGTGCTCAATGAATGTGCATTACATGTAAAATTGTTTAGTACCTTCTGGGTATAACCAAGACATAATTTAATAATTTCATATGTTCAATTTGTAAGCCAAGCCATAATTTAATAATTTCAAAATCTTCAATCTCAAATTGTTTCTTTGAGTATATAAACTTATCTTGGATCTTTTCGGGGTTCCAATCAAAACTTGAGATCATCAACATATACTGCAATGATCACAAATGTTGACTCTTTTTTTTTTTAATAAAAATATATGGACTTACTTGGGTCAATGATGTAGCCTACTTTAACTAGGCTGTCACATACGTCCAAAATCGTTTGAGCCCATACAAGGACATTTGCAATTTGATAGAATAATTTCTCTTGGATTTAATTTACATGCTTCGGGCATGCAAAATCCTTCAAGGATTTTTATATAACTATTGACATCCAATGATCCATATGAAGACACATTGTCCATCAACAGTATTTCTAAATTCATATTTCTTGCCAGAGATATTAAGTGGCGGAAAGTTATTCTATACGTAATAAGAGAATAAATTTATATCGGGTCTCTACGAAAACCCTTGAGCTACTAAATTTGCTTTGTACTTCACCACCTTATTATTCTTTTTTCATTTTTGTACAAATACACACTTCTGGGTGTACATAAAAACTTTTCTTTTGCTTAGCGAGTCTAGCTCGACACAATTACTTCTTTTTATTTTACCCAGTCAGAGCGCTTCATGCACTAGGATTATTCACTTAGGTACTGGATCCAGATTTGTATTTGTAATAGTAATTGTGGAGGTGAATATGTTGTCGACATCATTGATACTTCTCTTATATTTGTAAAATTCATGTAAACCAGATCATCATTTCCCAAAATATTTTGATCTGGTTGTTCCGCAATCCTAGTATAATATTGATTATTTTGTGCACGTCTTGAGGACGAATCTCTTCAGAAGATTTTGTGGATGACTGAATACTTTAGCTAGGTTTAGTTTACAGTGAATTTATTTCGTGTTAAGAGGTCCTTCACGCTTCTAGCGTGTAGACGTATTAACATATATATCCAATTTCGTTGGAACCTCTATACTTTGTAAATCATATATATCAAATATTTGTGATTTAGTCATTCCTTTAGTAAATATATCTGGCAAAAACTTTCTAAATGCAAGTTAATTGTCATTTGAACTTATAGTTTAATTTTACTAATGTGTGGGTCTAAATAGTGAAGATCTTTTTCCTTCAGGGAAATTTCTCGGCATTCACTTAGTTTTGGATTCTTATCTCCCCCTAATGCCGTGAAATGATCTTAATTAAATGTGCAGTTAGAAAATCTGGGTTGTTAGGTTTGTTATGGTGGTGATACATGTACTGCACAACTTAAAATTCACATATGGGAAATGATTGGTTATTTTCCACGCACTAGTTGTAAAGGGGAGTATATTCATAACATTCATTGAGTCGATTGTTTAAATTGGATGTCATTCAGGGACATCAATCTCAATCGGAACATATATTCTGCAAGAATATGCAGTTTAGTAACTCTTTTGGTCTCATTAAAATCATAAGGATTAGTGATTAATAGACTAGAAGTCTACTAGGTGATAATTTCAACTGTATTTTTATATGTATAGATCGAAACACACCTTTTTTTTCAGAATTGATTTTTGTAATCAATAAGTATTATGTATTTTAGAGTCTCTATATAATATTCATTTCTGCGGAGATCTTCAAACTCAACAAATTTCTCGAGACATGGGAGACAGTAGTACACTATTAAAATGAATTTAGTTACTTTGAGTAAAAATACAATGACTCTTCCGGAGTCTTCAATCAAGTTTTCACTACCACTTAGGCATTAACATTTGTCTCCCCCTCATCCAAACGAGAAAAGTATTTTCTATTATTAATTATGGTGTGTGAAGTAGCACTATCAATTAGGCAAACATCATCATCACAATAATTGACGTCAATTACTTTTTCAAGAAGAATGAAACTTTATCATCACCATTATAAGATTTTTTTTCTCATCAATATGTATCAATATTTTTTCATCCTTCATTTTCAAGGATGTTTGACACTATTTTACAGGATGATTTGTTATTTGATATATAGATATGAGGTCAATGATCTTCAATGCCACACAAGTAACATTTATCCACAAATTTTAATTTTATTCATTGTCCATCTTCTGGGAGACAACTTATTTCTTATCACGATTATGGTTTATTATATGAAATATGTCTATCACGACTGTGTCCACCCACAACCACATCTATAATTTTGAGATGAGTCGCATTCTCTTCAGAGAATGGACTAGAACTAGTGGGCCGAGACTCATAATATTAAAAAATAATTCATTACTTTGTTCAGCCAAAAGAAGACGAACAATTAGTTCCGAATAATTTTTAAATTCTTTTTCTCGGTATTTCTGCTGCAGGAGCATATTTGTGTGGAGAATGTCTTCTCAAACATATCATCATTAGTTATGTTGTCAGCATGTAACTTTAATTGAGAAGTAATTCTTAACATAGCCGAGTTATATTTCATAACAATTTTGATATCTTATAGATGTACGTGGAGTTAATCTTATCGGGCTTTTGGAAGGACGACCATTTTCAGGTGGTTATCCTTTGTTTTGTATTCAAATACGACTTAGTTGATCTTCCATTGTCAAATATTCAATTTTTAATTATTCAACTAAATGACGAAGAAAAAAAATCATTAATTTGACATGGTCTTGATTCGAAACTCTTTTTTTTTTAATTATCAATTATAGTGTTTTTAAAAGTTGCATCAAAATGAATCTCAATGCCAAGAGCCCAAGTTAACGGTTAGTGTCCTAGTGAATTCGGCAAACTCGATAAATTCTCATTTCATAATGTCATATGTATATTTAGTATAATTTTCTAGAAACAAAACTTAATATTGCATTTTATAACCAACTTATAAAAGGTTGTGCAAATTAATGGACAAAACTATGCTATATCTATAGTAAGTCGAATAACACTTCAAAATGTACAAAAGTGCAGTTATGACAACCATAAACGCATATCAATCTATCATATAGATGCAATGTTATTTTACGTAAATAGAGGTAGAGCTGATCAATGTTCAAAAACCCATCAACAACAATAAGTATCATTTTATATATATTGGATTTAACAATTTTTACACACGGTATATACATCCAAATTTTTTCATCTTTTTCAATCAAACTGAAATAGACCATTCAAATTAAAGAATATGTAAAATTCACAACCATCAAATAAACAAAAATAGGTGATTCCATGCATCAATACTCAATTAATAATGACACGAAATAAGAAACATCACATGCATTTCCTTTTATTTCAAGATTATTAACAAGAATACTACACATCCATTTATTCTTATCAAATAATACAATCATATAAACAAAACTTGATCATAAATATCTGTAGGTTCTGTAATTTTCTTATATTCATAAATATTTCTCATATTGAATATAAAAGCAAAATAATTAATATATAAATATTCGTGAATCTAAATCAAAATAAGCAACGTAGAACTGAAACATGCTTATGATACCATATGATATAACTTGACAATATTAAATATAAACGTATAGAATTTTAGCATGCTTAAAATGTTGCATCAGAAGATAGATCGAGATAATTAAATATATGTGATTGCTATAGATATTGACAATATAAGTTTATCGATGTTACTTTTCTGACTACTTCCTTCGGCGAATCTACGTTCTTTTCTTTCATAACGGAACCATACAAATAAAAGGTTGAGCATTCGTGCTGATAACGTATTATAAAATAAATAAAGAAACATAATTTGTTTACCCAGTTCATTAAGAATGACTACGTTTGGGGGCGACCAATCCAGGAGAGTTATACTATTTTTTGGTTGTGTGCACAAATGAAGATGAGATACTACCTATTTATAGAGAACATTATAGATGAATACATAAAAGTACATTAATATTGCAATGAAGAGTTTCTTGTAACATGCATGTAACTCCCATATAATTTTCTTGTAACTTCTATTGACATTCAACATATGATTTATTTCATAACAAAAAGAAGGTTCTCTTCTTTGTTTTCAGTCTCGCTCGCGCGCAGACATCTATATATTGGCTAGATCTTATATGCACCCGAGTGTACCGTGTATTCATAGTGCATTTTAGAAGATTGTAATTTATTAATGCTGAAAAATGTCTGTTAATATGAGAACTTAGTTGCATGTTTCTGTTTGATATAATTGCACATTTTTATTTTGTATAGTTGCACGCTTCTAAAATGTAATATGAGTGCACGGTGCACCCAGGTGCACATGAGACCCACTTCTATATATTATACTCCTTCTGTTTTGTAATAAATGTAATTTAACATTTTTTTAGTGAAATTAAGAATGATATGTATGGATAAATTTATCCTTATTTAATAAATATTCTTTTTACCATCTTTCATGATTTAATAAAGGAAGTAAAAAATAAGGAGTATTTTTTTTAAAATTAAAATAAGGACAAGTCGGGAAACAGATTCGTGGCAGGGATCTATTCTGGATAAAATTTGAAAACGAATTATCATAAACTAACATCTATGATCTAAAACAACTAAATCATACTATTCGTGTATTGAAGACTAACTCTTTCAACCCAAATATCATCTTGAGTATTCCCTAAGCCAAACTTGTAAATTGAAGACTAACACTTGTAGGTCCCGAACGGGTTTCAGTGAGGGTTGAAGTCTATAGGGGAGGGGTAAATAGACTTCAAAAACTTTTCGTGGATCAGATGTGATTTGCACGTTTATCCGATCGAGTCTGAAGAGGTGGATCGATTTGATCGATATCAGACTTCTTGATCCGACAGCAGATCGGTTTATGCCTATCGGTTTAATTGATGGTGCGGAAGATTAGTTAACCCGTGTGAAAACCAGTTTTACTCAACTAAAGATTCTGACCAATCTGGTTTGAATCAGATAACTAAAGTGTTAAGCTGATCAGATCAGTAGCTTGATGTTAGTCTAATCCTAGTACAGAATATGCATGCAAATAACAAGAGTAGTGTACAAGTATGTGTAAAGCAGATTAAAGGCACACAGATTTATAGTGGTTCGGACAACTTGTCCTACTTCCACTCTTCCCTATCACCAGGGGCACCAACTTATCCAACTGGACTTAGTTTAATGTGTTAGTCCAACACAATACAACCAACGATATTTAACGAGTTCTCACTCAACCAATCCCAGAATCTAATCTAGAAACCCTAGATAGAAATCCTGCTATAACAAACTTAACCTAACAATGTTTAGGTAAGAAATATTTTGTTCCAACTGGAATACTATCCTATCTTCTAAGTAGCCAAGAGCTAGAGGATGAGTATTCTTGCTAAGAACTAAGGGATGAACACTTAAGAATAAATCTTTGATTTGGTGTTCTTTTTGCGGAAATTGCTTGAGCTTGAGCTTGATGATAATTTCCGTAACCTTACTATGAAGGTTTGATCCCTTATTTATAGGCACAAAATCGAACTAGCCGTTGGAGAGCAATTCGAATTTTGGTCTATTTTAGGTAGTTCTGCAGATGGATTTGACGTGCTCCAGGAGCGGCATGACCGAAAGCATGCAAGCTTGTCCTTTCTAGCCGTTGACACTGAACCACCATTCTGCAGACTGTCAGAACTCCGTACGTGTGTTGTCGACTCCTCATTGGTTATCAAGTATGATTCGCAGCACTTGAATAAGCAACAAGGTTGACATTCTTCTTGTCTGAACATTTGTCTCGTACTAGGTAACATTGAAGTAGTCACCTGATGAAGCTGACACAGATCCGTTCGAACACTGATCTGTCTCCTGATTTAGGTTATCTGTTCGTAAGTTGTCTTAGCACAACTTACTGACCTTTTCTTGTTGTTATCTGATGTAGGTCTTCTGGTCTTGATGTCTTGACTCTTCAGCTCATCTGATTTTCGGCTTATCTGCATAGATCTTCATCATCTGATCTTCAAGTTAGCTGATCTTCTGATCTTACAAGACTTAACCTATACATATTAAGTTCCCCCTCAATATGTGACCTATCTGTTACTTCACCTGTCTACACACTTCAACTGGTTATCTTATCTGCTATCTACATCATTAGTCAGCTAACAGGTCTGACTGGTCCTATTACATTATCTGTTTTGGAACTTCCATCGAAACTACAAATTTCCCAACAATTTCCCCCTTTTTGATGGAAACAAAACAGTTAATCAGAAAAACAGATAATTAAAAGTAATCAACAGATAACAACATGCAGTTCAGAAGACAATGAGAGGTTGTCTTAGAATCAGAGAAAGATAAGGTATTTTATTAACATTGATGCATGATTACACAGTACAACAAAATACCTATCGACTGATTCTAATTGTCTTCTGATCTTCTTAAGAGCGATAATGGAATTTCTGAAGTTCTGGAGGAATGTTGAAGACCTTGTACATTCTGTCAATCAAAGCAGCCAGCCTGTCTTTCTCAATGATCCCACCCATCTTGGCAAATTCATAATACATCTGTTTGAAGCGCACTGGATCAAGAGACCTGTCTGATCAGAGAGGTGGAAGGATAGTCTCAAAAGGAGGTGCTTCTGGAATCTGACTCATCTCTTCACCTTCAGACATCACCAAATCGTAGAACTGAGGGTGCTTTGTCTTGAGCCAGCTTCTGAATTCTTCATTGAATTCTCCTTGATCATCTATTGTCGGGATCTTCTCCAGATACATCAATCAGCCATTCACCTCTTATCTTGTCCCATTCTGGCAGCCATTTCTTCCTAGAAACCAGAATGTCCTTTACAGGAGCAGGTAAGGCTTTCTCTTCCCATGATACATCCTTTGCTGAGGCGGCTTTCTTTCTCTTCCGTCTTACGTATCTGGTTGCCAGCCCTGTACTGTCAGCAAATTTCTTCTTCCTTTCTGCAGCCTCAATCACTGCCCTTCTCGCTTTCCTCTCTTCCTCCTCTGCTGTAGATAGCTGAGTCCTTGACCTGGTCTGTCTTGGTATTTCAACAGCTTGTTTGCCTCTCTTCCTCTCCTTCAATTTAGTCTCTGCCTCAGCAGCTTCTTCCTCAGTTATCTTCTTTACCAATTCCAGACTCTTGGATTGATCTTCTGCTTCTTGTCTTTTCTGGACCAAGGAAGAGAAATCTTCAATCTTATCAACTCTCTGAATCATCTCAGATAGAACAGACTTCTGTTCAGAGAGTTCTTTTCCCTGAGCTGCTATGGCTTCCCCATGCTGTTCAACTGTTTGAAATAATTCCACCACCGGTGTCCTAATATTCACAAATTGGGTATAGAAGGTTACGCATGGAAGATGGTTCAAAGAAATTGCTCGGATGAGCAGATGAGGTTTCAGCAAGTATCAACTGCATCTGTTTTTTTGGCTCTTGTCCTTCCCCCTTTTTGGTTTCATCAAAAAGTGGTGACAACTTATTCGTCAGATTTCTCAGTTGAGCTAAAATCTCCTCCTTGAGATTCAATTGCTTTCTTCGATTGATTGACTAAACCCTCAAAACGTTTTCACCCTAGATCCAAGCAGGTTTATGTATGCTCCAGAGATCCCCAGACACTTTCTAGTAAAATCTGCGTGTCACCCAGTATGGAGGTCTGGAGACCTAGCTTCTCCACGAACGGATCAACCCTTTTCATCAAAGATTCAAGAATTTGATCATGCATGAGTGTGATCTTGTCCGCAGTTAGCTTCCTTTCTGTCTCAATTAATCCGCTCTGCTCCTCCTCAAATCGCTTCATCAGAGCTGCTGTGAGAGATGTGAATTGGGCATCAATTAAAGCCTTTACCCCATCCTAAATCTTCGAAGTTATGAGATCTAGGGTATCGGCACTCAATGTAGCAGTCTGATCAGATTTTGATGCCTCGCCAAGGTGGATCTCATCTGCATCACCCAGTCTTGGTCCACGCTTTCAATACCAGCACTTGCCAAGCATTTCGCCTCCAGATCGACGAAGTAGTCCTCTGGGAGGGACTTCATCAGAATTAAGAACTCCTCCACCGTCTTCAGCCTTATGTCCCTCCAGAATACAATCTCCTCCAGCTTTTCCTGAGGACCCGGATGGTTTACGAGGTCAGGACAAATTTCAAGCAGATATGCCTTTATGTTGGTCCCGGTGCTAACTAGTCTCACATGTGTATGGGGGGGGAATACACGTGTTCAGTGATTTTTAAAACTTTTCTTTCACTGAGGTCAGAAGGGTCAGGTTATCCTGATGATTTTGCCCTGAGAAGCCTGATTGCCCCGAGTCAAAGTCTCATCGAGACAATGATCCCGAGCTTCTTTCGAAAGCTTGATTAGCCCAATTGAACTGAGTTTATCGGGAGATCCTCGAGGCGCTTGGATCGGATAATTATCTTCTTGAACCCTCGATTAGAAGTTAGTTCGGTTTAGTAACTATCTCGTTCTAGCTACTCAAGTGTCTTGAATGGTTGGCCCTAAGTTTATACTCGTTTTAGCTTTCTTTGAAAATCTTCCGTTCAATAAAAGCGATGATTAAGATCGTGATCAATTTGATGCAAGTTCGATTGGATTGGTTCCAATCAATATCGATGAACTATGCTTTCAAAGGAAAAACATGCAATGAGATAATAATGCAAAGATGAAAAAAAACAACACAAAGAATTATAGTGGTTCGAGAGACTCAAGCTCCTACGCCCACTCTCTCTCGATCTTCGAGAGAAATTCCTTAACCACTTCCTAAAAGCTTTACGGCTAACTCACGTAGCTTACTCACTTTTCTACCTTGAGTTTTTCGGGTGACTCACTGCGACTTACTAACTCAAACACACACAAGTGTTCGTACTACCACAAGTAGCTTACTAACTTCTTCTCTAGAGTTTTTCTCGCTAACTCACTTTAGCTTACTAACTCTTTCTGACTCAACTCACCAACAAAACACACACAAACTACCTTAACAAAGGGTTTGGGTTTTGGGTTGGTTTCCAACTAGGTTGAGATATCCTTTACAATAAGAACTAATGCAAAGGTTAGGATATCTCTTCTAAGTTTTGGATATATCTATCACTCTAGGCTTAGAATAGTGAGCTCTCTCCAATGTGAAACACTTGGGAAATTCTAGGTTTTTCGAGTGCTTCAATTTGCAATAATACGAATGAGCTCTTGAGTTGCTTTGAAATTTCCCGTGTCCTCTCAATGTAAAGGGTCTTTGGTATTTATAGGCAACTTCACCAAGGTCACTCTTGAAAAAACTATCCGTTGGAGGAGATAGTATCAAGGGTTTCCTCTTTTGGTTTTTGATGAACGACTATATTTAGGGTTTGAATACTCCCTTGCATGTTTTAGGAAATATGCAGTCATGTAGCCAATCACCAATTTTTGCGATCGGAACTTAGTACTTCTTGACATGATTCAAAGGTCCTGTCGCTTTCGAAAGGTCGATAAAAGTACGATGTTGTCTTCCTCTGATTGGTTCTTGTCTTCAGTAAATGTAGACAAACAAAACGACTCTTTTTGGTCAATCTCTCTGAATGATATAACCTTAAACAACACTTAGACTTAGGTCCTTTTTGTCATATATGAATGTTTTTGGGCAATATCTATTTTTTACGAATGTTTGCGTTTTTCTCGGTTTTGTAGTCTTGAATAGATATTATTCAAAGCCTCTGAACATTCAGGTTATCTTGAGTATTCATATCTTCTTGAATCTTCGATAACTCTTTGGGTCTTGATATCTTGAGTCTTGATGTCTTGATGACATCTTGAGTCTTGAGTCTTCGATGACATCTTGAGTCTTGATGTCTTGATGACATCTTGAGTCTTGATGTCTTGATTTACTTCTTGAGTCTTCATGTCTTGATGACATCTTTACCGAGTCTTCAGGGTCTTCAGTGACATACTGAGTCTTCATGTCTTCAGTGACATACTGAATCTTCAGTTTCTTCAGTAACTTACTGAGTCTATATCTGCTGACTATACATGGTGCAGATAACTACGATCAATCTATCTTTAAACACGACTTCGATCTATCAAGATTATCTGAACATGTCATACTCGGGGTTTTGGGATCTAATCAAAACTTCTTTATTAAATTCATCTCCCAACAATTTCCCCCTTTTTGATGATGCCAAAACCATCTTGTTACATTTAAGAAAATCTAACCTATCCTCAGGTTTCAGTTTATCTATTACAACCAAAATGGCAATTCTCCCAACAATTTCAAAACATAAGGCATATCAAAACATGTAAAAAGATAATGAGATATTATCTTTGAGCATAAAGATAAATTTTCATTGATGTAAGATAAGAGTTACAGATTACAATGAAAATCAAAAAAACAAAACAGAAGAACTAAGTCTTCAGTCTTCTTCCACTTCATCCTCTGGCACGTCCAGGTTGAACATCCCATAGTATCTCTTCTTCAGTTCATCCCTTGCTTTGATGATATCAGGGTTGTTTCCGCCTAGCTGGATGGCATACTGAGCTATCTCTTGAGAAATGGCTGTTTCATTCACATAGCCATTCTCAAACCTAGGAGCTGGGTAAGTGTATGGACCAGGGGCTACTATCTGAGTATTTCCTTCATCTGCCAAGTTGAGCCAACTTTGCAGGTACTTAGAATAGAATGTCAGTAAGTATTCGATGAAGGCTTCATTCATATTCGAGCTGCTCCCCCTCCATTCTCTCAGAATCTCATAATAGAACCAGAAGGTTCTCTTGATCTCTTCCCATGCATCATTGAACTGAATAGGCATCCATTTGTCAATGTGCGGCCATTTCTGAGTTTTTTCTGTACCCCTCCTTTTGCTCAAAAACTTTTTAAAACCACTTCTTCTTTTCTGCACTTCTTCTTTCTTTTTCCTGATTAGTGGAACACCTGACACAGAAGCAGCAGTCTTCTTCTCCTTTTCGATTTGAAGGGTTTTCAGAGTTTTCTTGGTATTGAAGACTTCTTTCTGAATTTTAGTTTCTTCTTTTCAGCTTCTTCCTCAGAATCTTCAAAATCCATTATCAATTTCCTCTGAGTAGGCTTAGAAGCTTTAGCTCTTTTCTTCTTTCTTGCTCCACAAATGCCACAACCTTTCTCTTTCCAGGTCTGACTTGATCTTCACCGGCTTGGCTTGTTTCAACCATCCTTCTAATACTAAGTTTCTCAGAAATTACTTCCTGAACGGTTTGATCATTTGTCTGAGTGAAGGTAGGTTTCTCAGCTTCTTTGAATTTTAGCTTCTCAGTGGCTTCAACTTCTTTTAAGGCATCAGCAATTTTCTTACTTTCAGCTTCTTTCTGAGCCCTTTTCTTCAAGGTTTGTGCCAACAACTCACTTAGTTTGCAACCAGGCCTTTCCCCCTTTTTGGCACCATACCTTGGGAGTAGTTGAGTTAGTGCAGTATCCATATGGTATTGCTCTTTGCTTATACTTCACTTCCCCCCCTTGCCAATGATCATGCTCATCCTCTAGCCTTCTCATGTAATTCTTAGCCATTGAGAACTCTTCTGAAAGAGGTGCAAACTGATTTGAGAAGACATCATGCATCATCTCTGTCATCTTGGTCATGAGCAGAGAGCCAATTTCCTCAACAGCTGTTTTGATTATCTGATCATTCTTCTCAACCAACTTGGCTTCAAGATAGGCAGTTCTTTCTTGATACATCTGCTTCATCTCTGCAGTGAGCTCAATTTTGACTACATCAATCTTTCCTTCCAAAATAGTCATTTTATCTGCAAGAGTTGTTTGTAGTTGCAGAATGTCTGAAGATGAACTCAGATTTTCCAGCTTTTGAGATTGACTTGCCAAGGTTTCTTCAATTTGAGTCACTTTATCCACCATTGGCACCACCTTCTCCAATTTATCCAGGATAGGACTGAAATCAATCACTGGAGGCAAAACAATTGTCTCCAAATGAGCTGGTTGTTCCAACTGAGCCTCAGTCTGAAGAGTGCTAACTTCAGTCTGAGGATGTGTGATATCAGTTTGTGCAGCATCAGTGTCCTTCTCCATCTGACTTTCAGTCTCTTTCTCTTTCTCAGTATCACTTTGCTTGTTACCATCTTTATCTTGATCCTCATCTCCTTCTGGATTCATAGAACTGGAGGCATCAACATCAGCTATCCTTTTCTCAGCCACCTTTCTCTTTACTAGCTCATCAAAGTCAGCAATTTTCATTACGAGCTTGGTCTTCCCGAACCCGAGAGAACTCACAAAACAAAGAGTCACAAGATTCCACCACTCTTCTCCTCCTCGAAGGAGGCTATATTCAACATCTCCTAAGAGTCGATTCGGGATGTAGACCGTGGTTACGAAGTGCGAAGAAGAGATCCTGAAGGTCGGGATATGCATTAAGCTCAGGGTATCTGTCCAGGATGAACCGTTCCCCCTTGCTTCGCCATTCAGTTTCTTTTGCCTCTCCCTTTTTCAACTTTGGGCTTTCAGGAGTAGTTGGATCAGATTGTACAAGCTCTGGTGCTGATGGATCAAGAAATGGTTCATTCGGGGCGCGCGTCAAATTCAAAGACTCTCCGAGGTTGATTGATCCGAGGTCTGAATCGGTCTCTCTTCGATGAAATCGAGGTCCCTTGAAGATTTCCTGAGAAATTTAATCTGAGCTCAGAGAAGTTTCGAGTACCTCAGAGAAAACCTGTTCCTCAGTTTCTTGCTCCTGCGCAATTGTCACAACCTGAGCAAGAACACGGCGGGAGATTTCAACCCTTGCGGCCTTGAGTTGAGTTTCTTGATTTCCACCGACCTCCTCCTTAGTAATAGATTGAAGCTTTCTGCGTTTCTGAGGAGCCAGTGTTTTCTTTTTCAGTTTTTCTCCTTTCTCTCTCTTAACTTGCATCAGGGCTTTCCCCCTGGCTTGTTTGGCTTCAATAGCTTCTTCTTCTGCAGTTTCCTCCTGAGACTCGGAGCTTTTCTCTTTCTTTCCTCTCAAAGTCTTCTTTGTTGGTGGTTTGAACAAGATTTTTAACTTTGGAAAGGAAGTGGAATTGGCAAAGATGTCCTCCTCTTCTCTGCACATTTCCAAGATAAATGCAATCTTGGTTGCATGTAGAATCTTTCCTTTGACCACTACAGAGCCATTCACCTTCTGAATTTGTTTGGCTTGATCGCTCACCACCTTGATCAAATAGTGCAGCCAGTTGAATGCCGTGGAAGGTAAATCTTCAATCGCCGCCATTAGCCTTAACTTAGGCGTGCTTATCTGTTCAAAGCTACCAGATCTACTCATGATGCATTTGCTTACAATATCCAATAATACTCGATATTTAGGCTTCAAATGCCTCTTATTCAGAGTAGCTTCAAACTTTACTGGATGCTCTGTAATTTTATCCAGATATTATTGTTCCCTACCCATCATATATACCGTAGGATCTTCACCTCTATCACTTAACTCATATATGACATTAAGATTCTTAGGAATAATATACAATTCCCTAACAAAATCCACATATTTTGTACTATGTTCCAAATGCAACACCGTAATCTTAGACTCTATGCAATTTTCATCATCCAATTGCATATTAGAAACAAACTCAATTATCTCCTTGGCATATTCGGTCTCTGGTTGATTCGCGACCAGGCATGTAAGCTTTGCCAACTGAATCATATGCAACGCCTCCTCCTCATGAGTTGCATTGGACGAGCTTTCGAGAGAGATGACATATTCGTACCAAGGTTTATTGGAGATGGAAAGTTTGTCGTAAATAGAAAGCGTCATTTTTGGAGAATTTCTGGTGAAGGATTTTGAGATAGGTGAGAAATTTCTGGGCAATCGAGAGTTTGAAGCAGAGTGTTTGTGAAGATGAAGGCTTTTTGGTATAGGGCTTTGAAGGAAATTTTTCCAATAGATATAGGATTTTGATTTATGGAAAATCGCGTAGATGAAGAAATCGATGGTCGAGATTAAAAACCGACTAAATCGGGTATATGAAAGGACGATTTCGCAAATACTAAGCCGCCAATTTATCCCTATTGGTGATTAATGAACAGTGCATTTAATTATTGTTCCTGCAGACCATTGACTTTCCTCGTGTATTTCAAAGGTCCCGCCCAAATATTCCTTCAGGTGTTTTGTTATTTATTGCCAATGATTACTGAGATTCAGTTAGACAATAAATGTGTTGCATGAGTCAATACTTCTTCAGACTAATTTTCTCCATCACCTTCTTGAGTTTTGACCTTGATAAAATGTCGATAATATCGAAGTAATCTTGATCTTCGTGATAACCGAGTTTTCTCAAGACTCAGTGTTCAGTACTTTCAATTTTATCCTGAGTTTTTCAGTAAAAACCTGAGAAAACTTCATGCATCTGAAAACCTTCAATTTTTCAGATTTGCTTTATTCACCTGGATCCAATATACCTAATTCAACTGATAGTTCCTGAAATCTTAATTCAGCCAAAGGTTTAGTCAAGATATCAGCTCTCTTATTTTATCGATCACAATTTTCTCCATTCGATGTCTTTCTTCTCAACATGATCTTTGATGAAGTGATGTCTGATATCAACATGCTTACATCTGGTGTGCAATACAGGATTTTGTGAAATAGCAATTGCACTATTATTATCACAAAATATAGGTACTTCATTGGCTATAATCTTATAATCCCTCAATTGTTGTGCGAGCGAAAGAATCAGACACAACAAACTTCTTCCTCGCAGCCATGTATTCAACCCGATCAAGAAGGTTGCTCTTCGAGGTTTGTTTCTTTGAAAACCATGATAGCAGTTTACTTCCAAGAAATTGACAAGTTCCTGTGGTAGACTTCCTGTCAATTCTACATCCTCCATAATCAGCATCTGAATAACCCGCATTCAGGTTATCATCACCGGATACCATAATCCTTTATTCACAAAGTGCCTTTAAGATATTTGAAATCGTTTTGGCGGCCTCCATGTGACTACTAGCCTTAGGATTAGCTTGGTATCTTGCACATATCCCAACAACAAATGTTATATCAGGCCTACTTGCTGTGAGATATAGCAGTTATCCAATGATCCCTCTATAATCAGTGTGATTTACTTATTTGCCTTCAACATCAGGATCCATCTTGTAGTTAGTATTCATAGGAATTCTAACTGCATTGCAATTCTGTACACCATACTTTGCAATTAGATCTCTGGTGTATTTTGCTTGATTGATGAAAATTCCTTCCTTAGTTTGTTTCACCTGAAGTCCAAGAAAGAAATTCATCTCCCCCATCATTGACATCTCAAACTTTCCTTTCATCAGGGTAGAAAACTTTTCACACAGCTGATGATTTGGAGATCCAAAAATGATGTCATCTACATAAATCTGAACAAGTAAGATGCCTTCCCATCTTCTATCCTGAACAGAGTCCTATCAACAGTTCCTTTGATAAAACCATGGTCAGTAAGAAACTGAGAAAGGGTATCATACCATGCTCGGGGTGCTTGCTTAAGACCATGCAAGGTTTTCCTGAGCACAGAAACTTGGTCATTCGGTTCAAAAACCGTGGAGGTTGTTCCACATAAACCTCTTCCTTAAGCACACCATTCAGAAATGCACTTTTCACATCCATCTGATAGACTGTGAATTTCATGTGGGTAGCATATGCAAGAAACAATCTGATGGCTTCTAGTCTTGCAACAGGTGCAAAGGTTTCATCATAATTCAAGCCTTCTTCTTGGGGATAACCTTGTGCAACTAGCCTTGACTTATTTCTCACAATGTTGTTATTTTCATCTCTCTTATTCTTAAACACCCACTTAGTTCCAATCACATTGTGCCTCTTAGGTCTATCCACTAGCTCCCAAACTTCATTCCTTGAGAACTGATTCAGCTCTTCTTGCATAGCAGTAATCCAAAATGAATCTTGTAGGGCTTCTTCAATCTCAGTAGGTTCTTTTTCAGATAGGATGCAGCAGAACAAAGCACTTTCTCCATGGAACCTTCTTGTTTTGACACCATCTGATAGATCACCCACAATCTGACTTGTAGGATGACTATCCAACCATTTTCTCCTGGATGTTCCCCATTAGGAGATAGATTCAGAGATTGCCTCAGCTGTGACCACATCTTCATCGGCATTACATACCTGAGTCTGAACTGGTGTATGTTTAGATTGGTCAGCTTCAGTGTGTTGGCTTTCCTTCAGTGGAGAATTTCCATCCTGAGTCTCACCATCCTGAGTTTTTTCATCCTGAACTTCTTTGTCTGAGTCTGATTCACTCCATTCATAGAAAGTGACTGACTTCTTTTCAGGTTCAGAGGATGTTTTATCATTCTTTTTCAGGCTAAGTCTGGTGATTCTCTTGATCAGTTCTCCTGAGTCATGTTCCTGTTTCTTCTGAACACAAGTAGATTCATCAAAAACAACATGAGGTGTTTCTTCCACAATAAGAATCCTACAGTTGTAAACTTTGAAGGCTTTACTGACTTCAGAATATCCTAAGAATATCCCTTCATCAGCTTTGCTATCAAAAATTTTCAACTGATCTTTACCATTATTGTGATGAAACACTTGCAACCAAACACACGAAAGAAAGAAACAAGAGGCTTCCTTTCATTCCACAGCTCATATGGAGTTTTTCCTGTTGGGGAATAAGTTGCACAGATCTATTCGGGGTGAATATTTAAATACAAATTTAATTCTTATAATTATTACTAGCATGAATTAATCATATATTAATTCAAATAATAATCCAACAACATATCATGCATATAATAATTCACGTAAAACCTACGCATGCGGAATTCTACGAGTTTACGTGAACGTACCTCTTGGGATGGCAGTGATCTGACAGATTAGAATAACCAAAAGAACTTCCCAAGTATTCTCTTAGCCCTCGTTCGACTATCCGGGGGAAGGATTCTTGTGAACGATTTAACAAAAGGAAAATAAATTATGTTGCACCACCTTTGTGGATTTACTAATTTTTCCAGCACATGGAATTGTACACTACTCACAATTGACGTTTTTCGAAAAAATACAATCTGTCGATGTTACAAAATATTTTATATTTTATCGACGATGATATTTTTCCGAAAAACCAATTTTCGTGTGTTACTGGGAATGAAACATTCATCCCCTATTTATAGAGGAGAGGGGGACGAAAATTACATGTGAAATAGGGAGGAAAAAATGTTTTCTTGATTTCCAAGAGATCTTGAATATATCTCATAAATTCTTTTCTCCATAATTAAAATATTCCACAAAATCCCACTCTCTTATTTGCTATGGATATTTTCGAAATATAGGGTGTCAAGATTCCAAGATTTGGATCTTCTTGAATTTATGAGATATTCTTGTATTTCAAGAAATACATATCTTCCATAATATCTTTTCAAGAAAATCAAGAAAATCTTTCTTGCCCACTATATTTTAAAATTTTCGAAATCTCTATTATGAATAACCAAGTGGGAGATTTCTTGAATTTAATGAGATAATCTTGTATTCCAAGAATACATATCTTCATTCCATAACAAAATTCAAAGAAAATCTTTCTCCCTCTTATCCCATAATTTTCGAAATAAATAGGAAAAATTAAGCAACAATATTTATTTTATTTTAATCACCTTTTTCAGTTATTGGACTATATGTTGGGCTACTCAGGGGGCCTTTAGGAGAATTAAGATTGAACCTTCTAATGGACCTTGAATATCTAATATTGAGCCACAATACTATTCAAGCCCATAAATATTAATTAATTCCACTACATAATGAATATTGCACTATCCATCTTAACCCATATTATAATCAATATGGCTCCCGGTTATTATTTCCCGTGTTTAAGATTATCTAGCCTATTAATTAATTCAAGCCACCGAAATAGCTTTCCATTAATTAATATCTTTTGTCCTTGGTCAAGGAACGGTTCAACATTATTATCCATACCGGAAACTAATTCCACTTGCAAGATTTGGTATGATAAAACTTATGAACCTCCCAAGGGGGCAAATCGAACAAAGCGTGCTTGTACCACGATTCTTCAGATAAATCTTAGCAATCACATGTGACTAATAATATTGCCCAAGATAAAAAGTATTGAATCTCATTGATTCGCTACCCATGATAAGTCAAAGCAATAGTTACCAATCCCACGTGATCCTATTTAAATAACAAAGATTAAGAAATAACGAACCACTGAGGTCTAATTCTTCCTTGTTGGATTACTCAAGAATTTATCCTCCCAGTAGGTCCTATTCAATTATATCACCATGCACTAGTGTAATCTCTTGGTCAAGACAAGCCAATCCCAGCCTTTACACTTCAACCTTTTCGCGATGGGTTGTTCATTTCCATCTAGGTCGTGAATGGCGTACTTTTTAGTTACAAGGGATCATTAATTTAATCTTCGTGATCC
The DNA here is from genome assembly GCA_037126765.1 of Stenogyne calaminthoides. Lineage (NCBI taxonomy): Eukaryota > Viridiplantae > Streptophyta > Magnoliopsida > Lamiales > Lamiaceae > Stenogyne > Stenogyne calaminthoides. Next base: position 13,858,934 of record JBBCBC010000026.1, read on the forward strand.
GGTATCACTAAATTAACTACAATGTAACACATACGAATTATTGAACAGTTATGCAGTAAATATATGTAACATTCGATAATATTTAAAGCATCAGTGATAAACAATTTATTTCAGTAAATAAGTCCGAAATTCCATTTTGATTATACAAAAAGTAAAAAGCATACTTTCTAGTATAATCCCAACAATTTCCTTGGTTCTTGGTTAGCATGGATCTGTTCTGAGAGTAGCATGCAAAGTTGATAACCTTCCCCCCAAAAATCTCTTAGGAATATCACTTCAAAGAATCATTGTCCTTGCGAACTTTCTTTCGAGTCCTATTTCTTCTTTCAAAGAACACCATTCTCATGTGGGGTCCTTGCAAATTGATGTTTCATGAGCTATTCCATTTCTGCACAATAATCAGATATGATATGATTGATAAACTCAGTTCCTTTATCTGATCTGATTTTGACCACACTCAGATTCTTTTCAGTACTGGGCCTTTTCAAGAGTTCAGTAGTTTTTGTTCTCGAGTCACTTTCTTACTGAGTAAGAATATGACCCATGTGTATCTAGAGTAGTCATCAACTACCACAAGTGTGTATTTTCTGCCATTAGTGCTCACAGGTGTTACTGGACCAATGAGATCCATATGTAACAGTTGTTGTATTATAGCAGTAGAAACATCTACTTTACTTTTGAAAGATGCTCTGATTTGTTTTCCTTTCTGACAAGCATCACATACATGATCTTTACTAAAAACTTCATTGGGTAACCCCCTCACAAGTGCTAATCTTGCAAGTTTGTTCAAGGTTTTGAAGTTTAAGTGACTCATTCTTTTGTGCCAAAACCAACTGGTATCAGTGGAACTTTTTGCAACCAAACATGTATCTTTAGGAGTTGAACTCCAATCAGCAAGATACACATTTCCTTTTCTAGTACCAGTCAGTAGAATTTTCTGTGAAGTATTGTCTTTTACATAACATAAGTTCTTTGAGAACTCAACACTGAATCCTTTGTCACAGAATTGACTGATAGAAAGCAAGTTATGCTTTAGACCAGACACATATGAAACACCATGGATATGAACAGAGTCAACTTCAAGAGTTCCATATCCTTCAGTTTGTCCTTTGGAATTGTCTCCAAATGTGATCTGAGGGCCTTTTTGCTCAACATAGTCAGTGATTAGTTGCTTATATCCTGTCATATGTCTTGAACATCCACTGTCCAGATACCATACAGCAGGAGCCAATTCATTTCCACTCATCAGTGCTATGTTGTTTTCATTCAGCTCAGTGTCCTTTTCCTTCACCTGAAAAATAGATCAGTTCTTAGGTACCCATTTGGTGTAGGGTCCTACCAGGTTAGCTGTACCTTTTGGAACCCAAATCTGCCTAACAACTCTAATTACTTTAGATTGGCTGATTTGTCTCCCATAAACATCTACATACACATTCACCACCCTAGGTGCCTTGACAGTATCCTGTGTATGAGTGTCAGTCTTAGCATGAACATGCGTCTTAGAGTTCTTCTTGGGTTCAGGACTTTTGTTCAAATGCCTTAGCTTTTGTGCAGCTGGTCTCTGTCTCTGCTGACTTGGGTTCAGGAAACCTTTACCCTTAGGCAAGTGGGGTTTGGGTTGCCTGTACTGAAATTGGGGTCTTTCAGTAATCCGAGGACTTGGTCTTTTCAGTTGAGAATATCTCTGTTGAGTGTTTCTCTTCTGAAAATTCCTCTGATGGTTCAGTGCAGATCTCTTTAGGTTAGTATTCTTAGCCTGAGGCTTTGAAGTACTGGCCTGAAGATTTCCTACTGAGTGTTCAGGTTTTCTAGCCTTTTCCTGAGGTCTGGGCTTTCTTCCCTGAACCTTCAGTTTTTCTGAAACCATAGGTCCTTTACCCTTGTCTAAAACTCTGGGCAGTTCTTCAGTAAGAAGATTAGATGCCACTGGTTTAACAAAGACAGTCTTGGTGCTACTAGAAGCAGCATTCAGAAGACCTTGTGAGGTTCCCCCTGGAATGTATCCCAATCCAGCTTTTATAATTACAGGTCTTTGATAACTCTGAATTTAATCTATCACTTTAGATGCAGAATTCAATAGAGCTAACTTTCTCTGCGCACTATCCTCACATTTCTTTAGAGTTTCATGCTTCTCAAAGAGGTCATTGAACTCAGTTCTGATAAGCTGAATCTCTTTAGTGGATTTCTCTAATTTTCCATTCAGTAGCTCTATCACCTTCTCTTTTTCTGAGAGTTGTACTTTCAGAACATCTAGTTCATCAGTAGTTCCCATCAATTGAGAAGTGATCTCAGCATTTTTAGAGTCTTTCCACTTCAGATTCTCAGCAGTCAGTTCCTTGTTCTGCTCTTGAGTTTCAGTGAGCAGTTCTTGTAACTGTTGGGGAATAATGTGCACGAATCTATTCGGGATAAATATTTAAATATAATTTAATTCTAACAATTATTACTAGCATGAATTAATCCTATATTAATTCAAATAATAATTTAACAACAAATCATGCATATAATCAATTCACGTAAATCCTACGCATGCGGAATTTCTACTAGTTCACGTGAACGTACCTCTTGGAATGATAATGGCCTCGTTGATTAAACACACCAAAAGAACCTTCCCAAGTATTCCCTTAATCCTTGCTCGACAATCCGGTGGTAGGACACTTGCGAACAATTAACAAAAAGGGAAAATAACTTTGTTGCACCACCTTTGTGGATTTGCTAATTTTTTCAGCACATGGAATTGTACTTGGGAATGAAAGAATCATCCCCTATTTATAGATAGGGTGGTGGTCGAAATTTTAGGGAAAAAACAATGTGGGAAAATCTTTTCTTGATCTCCAAGAAATCTTGAATATATCTCCTATATTCTTTTTCCCATAATTATAATATTCCACAAAAATCCAACCTTATCAAGTTATGGCCAATATTTTCGAAAATTTAGGGCAAGAATCCAAGATTTGGATCTTCTTGAATTTATGAGATATTCTTGTATTTCAAGAAATACATATCTTCCATAATATCTTTTCAAGAAAATCAAGAAAATCTTTCTTGCCCACTATATTTTAAAATTTTCGAAATCTCTATTATGAATAACCAAGTGGGAGATTTCTTGAATTTAATGAGATAATCTTGTATTCCAAGAATACATATCTTCATTCCATAACAAAATTCAAAGAAAATCTTTCTCCCCTCTTATCCATAATTTTCGAAATAAATAGGAAAAATTAAGCAACAATATTTATTTTATTTTAATCACCTTTTTCAGTTATTGGACTATATGTTGGGCTACTCAGGGGGCCTTTAGGAGAATTAAGATTGAACCTTCTAATGGACCTTGAATATCTAATATTGAGCCACAATACTATTCAAGCCCATAAATATTAATTAATTCCACTACATAATGAATATTGCACTATCCATCTTAACCCATATTATAATCAATATGGCTCCCGGTTATTATTTCCCGTGTTTAAGATTATCTAGCCTATTAATTAATTCAAGCCACTGAAATAGCTTTCCATTAATTAATATCTTTTGTCCTTGGTCAAGGAACGGTTCAACATTATTATCCATACCGGAAACTAATTCCACTTGCAAGATTTGGTATGATAAAACTTATGAACCTCCCAAGGGGGCAAATCGAACAAGCGTACTTGCACACGATTCTTCGTATTAAATCTTAGCAATCACATGTGACTAATAATATTGCCCAAGATAAAAAGTATTGAATCTCATTGATTCGCTACCCATGATAAGTCAAAGCAATAGTTACCAATCCCACGTGATCCTATTTAAATAACAAAGATTAAGAAATAACGAACCACTGAGGTCTAATTCTTCCTTGTTCAGTTCTGAAGAATTTATCCTCCTGTAGGTCCTATTCAGTGTATCAGTCATGCACTAGTGTAATCTCTTGGTCAAGACAAGCCAATCTGAGCCTTACACTTCAACCTTTCGCGATGGGTTGTTCATTTCCATCTAGGTCGTGAATGGCGTACTTTTAGTTACAAGGGACTGTTAATTTAATCTTCTGTGATCTGGTATCACTAAATTAACTACAATGTAACACATACGACTTATTGAACAGTTATGCAGTAAATATATGTAACATTCGATAATATTTAAAGCATCAGTGATAAACAATTTATTTCAGTAAATAAGTCCGAAATTCCATTTTGATTATACAAAAAGTAAAAAGCATACTTTCTAGTATAATCCCAACAATTTCCTTGGTTCTTGGTTAGCATGGATCTGTTCTGAGAGTAGCATGCAGTGTTGATAGCTTCAGCCCAAAATCTCTTAGGAATATCAGCTTCAGCAATCATTGTCCTTGCAGCTTCTTTCAGAGTCCTATTTCTTCTTTCAGCAACACCATTCTGTTGTGGGGTCCTTGCAGCTGATGTTTCATGAGCTATTCCATTTGCTGCACAATAATCAGATATGATATGATTGATAAACTCAGTTCCTTTATCTGATCTGATTTTGACCACACTCAGATTCTTTTCAGTACTGGGCCTTTTCAGTAGTTCAGGCAGTTTTGTCTGAGTCACTTTCTTACTGAGTAAGAATATGACCCATGTGTATCTAGAGTAGTCATCAACTACCACAAGTGTGTATTTTCTGCCATTAGTGCTCACAGGTGTTACTGGACCAATGAGATCCATATGTAACAGTTGTTGTATTATAGCAGTAGAAACATCTACTTTACTTTTGAAAGATGCTCTGATTTGTTTTCCTTTCTGACAAGCATCACATACATGATCTTTACTAAAAACTTCATTGGGTAACCCCCTCACAAGTGCTAATCTTGCAAGTTTGTTCAAGGTTTTGAAGTTTAAGTGACTCATTCTTTTGTGCCAAAACCAACTGGTATCAGTGGAACTTTTTGCAACCAAACATGTATCTTTAGGAGTTGAACTCCAATCAGCAAGATACACATTTCCTTTTCTAGTACCAGTCAGTAGAATTTTCTGTGAAGTATTGTCTTTTACATAACATAAGTTCTTTGAGAACTCAACACTGAATCCTTTGTCACAGAATTGACTGATAGAAAGCAAGTTATGCTTTAGACCAGACACATATGAAACACCATGGATATGAACAGAGTCAACTTCAAGAGTTCCATATCCTTCAGTTTGTCCTTTGGAATTGTCTCCAAATGTGATCTGAGGGCCTTTTTGCTCAACATAGTCGTGATTAGTTGCTTATATCCTATCATATGTCTTGAACATCCACTGTCCAGATACCATACACAAGGAGCCAATTCATTTCCACTCATCGTCTTATGTTGTTTTCATTATTTCGATGTCCTTTTCCTTCACCTGAAAAATAGATCAGTTCTTAGGTACCCATTTGGTGTAGGGTCCTACCAGGTTAGCTGTACCTTTTGGAACCCAAATCTGCCTAACAACTCTAATTACTTTAGATTGGCTGATTTGTCTCCCATAAACATCTACATACACATTCACCACCCTAGGTGCCTTGACAGTATCCTGTGTATGAGTGTCAGTCTTAGCATGAACATGAGTCTTAGAGTTCTTCTTGGGTTCAGGCCTTTTGTTCAAATGCCTTAGCTTTTTGTGCGGTGGTCTCTGTCTCTGTGACTTGGGTTAGAAACCTTTACCCTTAGGCAAGTGGGGTTTGGGTTACTGTCTTGAAATTGGGGTCTTTTCGAATCAGAGGACTTGGTCTTTTTCGGTTGAGAATATCTCTGTTGAGTGTTTCTCTTACGAAAATTCCTCCGATGGTTCAATCTTGATCTCTTTAGGTTAGTATTCTTAGCCCGAGGGCTTTGGAAATCTTGGCTCGAAGATTTCCCTTGAGTGTTCAGTTTTTCTAGCCTTTTCCCGAGGTCTCGGGCTTTCTTCCCGAACCTTCGCTTTTTCTCAAACCATAGGTCCTTTACCCTTGTCTAAAACTCCGGCGCTTCTTGAAGAAGAAGATTAGATGCCACCGGTTTAACAAAGACGATCTTGGTGCTACTAGAAGCGAAGATTCAAAGACCTTGTGTGAGGTTCCCCGAATGTATCCCAATCCAAATTTTTATAATTACTGGTCTTTGATAACTCAATTTAATCTATCACTTTAGATGCGAAATTCAATAGAGCTAACTTTTCTCTGCGCACTATCCTCACATTTCTTTAGAGTTTCATGCTTCTCAAAGAGGTCATTGAACTTCGATTACGATAAAATTTGAATCTCTTTAGTGGATTTCTCTAATTTTCCATTCAAGAGCTCTATCACCTTCTCTTTTTTTTTTCGAGAGTTGTACTTTCGAACATCTAGTTCATCGAAGTTCCCATCAATTGAGAAGTGATCTCAAAGCATTTTTAGAGTCTTTCCACTTGATTCTCGTGATCGATTCCTTGTTACGCTCTTGAGTTTCAAAGGCGCTTCTTGTAAATCATGGGGAATAATGTGCATGAATCTATTCGGGATAAATATTTAAATATAATTTAATTCTAACAATTATTACTAGCATGAATTAATCCTATATTAATTCAAATAATAATTTAACAACAAATCATGCATATAATCAATTCACGTAAATCCTACGCATGCGGAATTTCTACTAGTTCACGTGAACGTACCTCTTGGAATGATAATGGCCTCGTTGATTAAACACACCAAAAGAACCTTCCCAAGTATTCCCTTAATCCTTGCTCGACAATCCGGTGGTAGGACACTTGCGAACAATTAACAAAAAGGGAAAATAACTTTGTTGCACCACCTTTGTGGATTTGCTAATTTTTTCAGCACATGGAATTGTACTTGGGAATGAAAGAATCATCCCCTATTTATAGATAGGGTGGTGGTCGAAATTTTAGGGAAAAAACAATGTGGGAAAATCTTTTCTTGATCTCCAAGAAATCTTGAATATATCTCCTATATTCTTTTTCCCATAATTATAATATTCCACAAAAATCCAACCTTATCAAGTTATGGCCAATATTTTCGAAAATTTAGGGCAAGAATCCAAGATTTGGATCTTCTTGAATTTATGAGATATTCTTGTATTTCAAGAAATACATATCTTCCATAATATTTTTTCAAGAAAATCAAGAAAATCTTTATTTCCCTTAATTATCAAAAATTTCGAAATATCAAGTATGAATAACCAAGTGGAAGATTTCTTGAATTTAATGAGATAATCTTGTATTCCAAGAATATTAATTAATCCCACTACATAATTAATATTGCACTATCCATCTTAACCCATATTCCAGTCAATATGGCTCCCGGTTATTATTTCCCGTATTTAAGATTATCTAGCACATTAATTAATTCAAGCCACTTAAATAGCTTTCCATTAATTAATATCTTTTGTCCTTGGTTAAGGAACGATTCAACATTATTATCCATACCGGAAACTAGTTCCACTTGCGAGATTTGGTATGATAAATCTTATGAACCTCCCAAGGGGGCAAATCGAACAAGCGTACACGATTCTTCGTATTAAATCTTAGCAATCACATGTGATCAATAATATTGCCCAAGATAAAAAAGTATTGAATCTCGTTGATTCTCTACCCATGATAAGTCAAAGCAATAGTTACCAACCACACGTGATCCTATTTAAGGAACGAAGATTAAGAAATAACGAACCACTGAGGTCTAATTCTTCCTTGTTCAGTTCTGAAGAATTTGTCCTCCTGTAGGTCCTATTCAGTGCATCAGTCGTGCACTAGTGTAATCTCTTGGTCAAGACAAGCCAATCCGAGCCTTACACTTCAACCTTTCACGATGGATTGTTCATTTCCATCTAGGTCGTGAATGGTGTACTTTTAGTTACAAGGGATTGTTAATTTAATCTTCTGTGATCTGGTATCACTAAATTAACTACAATGTAACACGTATATTTATTGAACAGTTATGCAGTAAATATATGTAACATTCGATAATATTTAAAGCATCAGTGATAAACAATTTATTTCAGTAAATAAGTCCAAAATTCAGTTTTGATTATACAAAGTAAAAGCATACTTTCCAGTATAATCCCAACAATCTCCCACTTATACTCAAAGTCTGCTTTTAAGTATACTACAACATGTCTCGTGTAGTTCCTAATACGTGACATCTAATGTCACCTACACGAACCTAATAATTTCTCCCACTTATACTCAAAGCAGATTGGCAACGGTCTTAACACCCATTCCTTCCACATGTCTCTTGAATGTATTCAGAGGCAGACCCTTTGTGAATGGATCTGCTAGGTTGTCTTCTGACGCTATCTTTGCCACATTTATATCTCCTCTCTTAACGATATCTCGTATAAGATGATATTTCCTTTCAATGTGTTTGCTGGCTTTGTGGGCTCTTGGTTCCCTTGAATTTGCAACTGCTCCGACATTGTCACAATAAACAGTGATTCTGCTGGGCAAATTTGGAACTACATTCAAGTCCACTAGGAAGTTCTTGAGCCATACCGCTTCTTTCGCTGCCTCGCAAGCAGCTACATATTCGGCTTCCATGGTAGAATCTACGACGCATTTCTGCTTGACGCTTCTCCATGTCACGGCTCCTCGCCCCATGTAAAACACACTACCGGAGGTAGATTTTCTAGAGTCTATGTCTGATTGGAAATCCGAGTCCGTGTAGCCGATGGAGATTAGACTATCTGACTGATAAATTAACATTCTATTCCGAGTTCTTTTCAGATACTTCAGAATGTTTTTAACTGCCGTCCAATGTTCTTTCCCCGGGTTACTTTGATATCTTGCCACCATGCCAACGACAAAGTAGATATCCGATCTCGTACATAGCATTGCATACATAAGGCTTCCGACTTCCGAAGCATATGGAATGCCTCTCATGTCATCTATCTCCTTTTGTGTCTTAGGGCACATTTTCTTGGATAGATGGATTCCATGTCTGAAAGGTATGAAGTCTTTCTTTGAATCCTGCATGCTGAATCGTTTCAAGACAGTGTCTATGTATGAAGCTTGCGATAAGCCTATCATCCTTTTCTTGCGATCTCAAGTGATCTTGATCCCAAGGATGTGTGCGGCTTCCCCTAAGTCCTTCATATCAAACTGTTTTGAAAGCCTGCCCTTACGTCTGATAACACCTTTACATCATTCCCGATGATCAGAATGTCGTCTACGTATAGTACTAAGAATACCAATGCAGTTCCGACACGCTTTTTGTACACACGACTTTTGAACTCGTTTTGATCAAACCCATAAGACTTTATAACATGATCAAAACATTGGTTCCAAGCTCTGGATGCCTGTTTGAGTCCGTATATGGACTTCATGAGCTTACAAACTAGGTGTTCTTGGCCTTTTCCAATGAAGCCTTGGGGTTGTTGCATATAGATCTCTTCATCAAGACTTCCGTTAAGGAAAGCTGTCTTGACATCCATTTGCCAGATTTCAAAGTCGAGATGCGCAGTAATCGATAAGAGAATTTGGATGGACTTGAGCATGGCTACAAGCGAAAAAGTTTCCTCATAATCGATCCATTCTTTCTGAGTATAACCTTTCGCCACGAGTCTTGCCTTGAAGGTTTCCACCTTCCCGTTCGGTCCTCTTTTTCTCTTATACACCCACTTGCAACCAATGGGTTTGACCCCATTAAGTGGTTCGACTAGCTCCCACACTCTGTTATGATACATAGAACCCATTTCGGCTTTCATTGCTGTTTGCTAAGAAACTGCATCCTTGTCTTAGATTGCCTCGTCATATGTCCATGGGTCTGATTTGTCTTGACCGGGAATCAAGTCCGAGGACTCTCCTATTCCCATGAATCTCTCGGGCTGTTTCACAACCCTCCCACTACGACGACGTTCCGGTTGTGTAAGTGTGTCATTTGGTATGTCATCTTATATAGTTGGCATTGAGGTTAGCCCCCTTGGCTCATTTAAGGTAATCTCACATCTGGGTCTTCTTTCGTTCATATAGTCTTCTTCCAAAAATCTAAAGTGGGTGTTTATTACCACCTTTTGATTTTCGGGACCATAGAACATACACCCTTTTGGTCCCTCGGGGTATCCCACAAACAACCTTAATTCTGAATGAGGATCCAATTTACCGGCTTCCTTGTCCAACACGTAGGCCGGACACCCCCAAATCTTCATGTGTCTCGGGATCGGGCTTGCCCCCGGCCCACAATTCTTTGGGAGTTTTTGGAACCGATTTGGAGGGCACCAAGTTCAGAATGTAGGCTGCTGTTTCCAAGGTATGACCCCAGAACGACTTGGGAAGATCCGCATAACTCATCATAGATCTAACCATTTCCAAAAGAGTTCTGTTTCTTCGCTCTGCAACCCTGTTTTGTTGAGGGGTTCCGGGTGTAGTTAGTCGATGCAATCCTTCATCGATACAAGTAGTTCAAAAACTCATCATTTGAGGTATTCGCCTCCATGATTGGATCGTAGAGACTTGATACATTTTTCCTATGATTCTCTGCTTGAGCCTTAAATTCTTTGAATTTCTCAAAGGTCTCAGATTTATGCTTCATAAGGAAAATATAAACGCATTCTTAAGTAATCATCAATAAAAGTGACGAAATACTCATAACCTCCTCTTGATTTGGTTGACATTGGACCACATACATCTGTGTGAACGATTTCTAACACTTCTTTGGCTCTATTCCCCTTGGCTCCAAATGTCATCTTGGTCATTTTACCCTCCAAACATGATTCGCGGTTGGAATTGGTTCAACTTGGAGAAACTCCAAAGAACCGCCTTTCACCAACCTTTGGATCCTCTTTGGATTATATGTCCCAATCTTAGATGCCATAGAAGTGTCTCGTTCACGTCGATGAACGTTTTCTTTTCTCGGAAAAAAGTTGATGTGTTATAGGATGCATTTAAGTGAGTGGTGTGCACAGATTAATTGTATAGAGATTATTCGACAACGTTCCATGACAGATAAATTTATCAAAAAGATAAATGGTAACAACTTTATTAAAAGTAACCGAATATCCATCAAGAAAAAGTTTAGAAACTGAAATTAAATTCTTTCTAAAATTTGGAACGTAAAGAACATCTCTTAAAATTAAAACTCTGTCTTCAAAAGACAGGTGCACTTCTCCCACTGCTTCAGCTGCCACTCTCGTAGCATTGCCCAGTGTGATGAGGATCTCACTCTCCCTAAGTTGCCGGGTCCGCTTGAACCCCTGTAAAGTGAAACAAACATGATCAGTGGACCCCGTATCCACTACCCATAAATGGGAGGCATACGCCGCTAAACAAGTTTCAACAACTAGTGCGTGAGAATTACCTTTCTTTCAATTCCTTTTGGGTTTGGAACAGGCTGACCTCCAATGTCCCTTTTCACCGCAGTTGAAGCACTTCCCCTTAGCTGGCTTACTCACTGCTCTACCCTTCTTCACCTTTTATTTGCCATTGGCAACACTTGAGTTCACTTGCTTGTGGTTTTTGTCCTTTTTCTTGTTCTTACCACCCCTTGGCCTAGAAGAAGAAGAAGGTCCATTTGCCACCAAGGCTTGGCTCTTTTGCCCCAATATTGCCTCTGCCGAGACTAAAGCTTGCAATAGATCAGGCATCGAGAACTTCTGATTATTCATCTGGTAGTTCAGCCTGAACTATTCAAAACTTTTCGGCAGAGAGTGGAGCACGAAATCTATTTGGGTCTCGATGTCATATTCAGTGTCAAGTACCTCAAGTTTGTTAAGGTGAGCCATCATTTGGAGAACGTGCTCCCTTATGGGCATTCCCTCCACCATTTTCATAGAGAGCAAGTCCCTCATGGTGATCTGACGAGCAACACGGTTCTGATGTTGAAACATCTCTTTAAGACTAGTCATGATGTCTGCAGCGGTCTCAACATTCTGGTGTTGGTGTTGCAACAGATCTGACATAGAAGCCAAGATGGTACACTTTGCCATTTCATTGGAACGCTCCCAGTCAGCATACTCTTTCTTAACCGTTTTAGTTGACTCATCTTTTGACTTTTCTGGTTTAGGTGTAGTGAGAACCCAGTTATGGCTTTGTGCAGTGAGGACAATAGTAAGTTTACGATTCCAATCAACGAAGTTTTAACCAGTAAGCAAATTGTCTTTAAGTATATTGAATAGTGGATTAAAAGGTTGCGACATGATGAACTGAAATAAACAATAATATGCATAAGCACAAATATATCACAAGGTTCGATCACATGCATCATATTAAAATCTCAAAAAAATATGAACATGCATCAGCCAACATCTCAAAACAGTTTAAATAAGCCACGTGGGGTGGGTCATTATTTAAACACATTTAAGCAGGTTACAAACAAGAACAATTATTAAACCTTTAATATCTAGATTAATAGTTGGCTCCCACTTGACCAATATAAAATTGACAGGGACTTCGGGGAAGTATATGCATATCAATTTTATACCTAAGTAATAACCATGATTAAATACAGAATCATTATTTAAACTTTGAACGAGCCTCGTGGGGAGGGTCATCGTCGCCACTAGTAATAATCCACAATCATCCATTTGGAATCCATTCATGTGAAAGCTAACTTTTGACCGTCCCGTGGGGGGAATTTCTCCAAAAGAATTCACAAATAAATAAATCATGGAGGTCAAAATTAATTTAATTTTATTTTCTGGAATAAAATTGTCAATTAATTATTTAAACATACTTAGTAATTTTTGAAGGTGAGATTTTTCATTGGGCAACTCTCATGCAAACACATTTAAACAAATTAAATAAAGCACAAGAAAACACAATAATAAATCAAGCAAAGCGGAAAAATAAATATATTGGGCACAAATTATCCAATTGTCATGGTTTGATTTTTCTTAGCTTGATTTTGAAGAAATGCCGTCTTGAATTTCTCCCACTCGATCGTCTCGAAAAGTACTCCATCTCGAAACGCCACGCCAAGTAGCTCACCAATGATGGATGCCAAGATCCCGTCCGCCCACTTGCCAAGTCACTCGGTGGCTCGGCCAGAGTCTCGGCCCGCCTCGGCGCCTGACTCGTGATAGAAGCCGGGCCGCCCAAATCGGCCTCAGCGAGGGGGTTCAGCGGCAGCAGCGCGTCACTGCCGCCTTATCGCCCGAAAGGCCGCCGCAACCCACTCGGAACTTCTTCCGGCGTCCCCTCGCGCCCATGGACCTTCGTCCGTCGGCCGTCCCCTTGGCGCCGGCACCCGTCGCTTTCGCCCCGCTTCGTGTGTCGGCGACGACCCTCGTCTTGCCTTCGGCCGCAGCCCTGCTCCCATGCCGCATGCGTACATGCATGCATGCGTTAGGTAGCGTGCCTCCTCCCTTGCGTTTACGTGGCGCCGCCGCCCCCGGATTACGGATCTTATCCTTTAATTCTTCGTCTCCGCCTCCGTTTCCGATCCGGTTACAATTTATTTTTTAAAAAATAAATAAACCTAGATCTAGACTAGTCATTACATTGATCAAATCAAACAAATCCTAATCTACTCGTGGATTTTCTCACGAGGCAAAACGAATCCGAACGAATCGAATAAAAATCCACAATTTATATGCATGCATAAATAAACACATTAAATTCCATGACAATTGGATACCTGCAAAAAAGATCTAGCAATTCTACTATCCAATTTCAAATTTAATGAAAACGAATTAAATTACAATTTAAAAAATTCAGAGCCCGAAACCGAGGCTCTGATACCAGTTGTTGGGGAATAATGTGCACGGATCTATTCGAGATAAATATTTAAATACAAATTTAATTCTAACAATTATTACTAGCATGAATTAATCCTATATTAATTCAAATAATAATTTAACAACAAATCATGCATATAATCAATTCACGTAAATCCTACGCATGCGGAATTTCTACGAGTTCACGTGAACGTACCTCTTGGAATGGTAATGGCCTCGTTGATTAAACACACTAAAAGAACCTTCCCAAGTATTCCCTTAATCCTTGCTCGCAATCCGGTGGTAGGACACTTGCGAACAATTAACAAAAAGGGAAAATAACTTTGTTGCACCACCTTTATGGATTTGCTAATTTTTCCAGCACATGGAATTGTACTTGTGAATGAAAGAATCATCCCCTATTTATAGACAGGGTGGTGGTCGAAATTTTAGGGAAAAAACAATATGGGAAAATCTTTTCTTGATCTCCAAGAAATCTTGAATATATCTCCTATATTCTTTTTCCCATAATTATAATATTCCACAAAAATCTCACCTTATCAAGTTATGGCCAATATTTTTGAAAATTTAGGGCAAGAATCCAAGATTTGGATCTTCTTGAATTTATGAGATATTCTTGTATTTCAAGAAATACATATCTTCCATAATATTTTTTCAAGAAAATCAAGAAAATCTTTCATTCCCTTAATTATCAAAAATTTCGAAATATCAAGTATGAATAACCAAGTGGGAGATTTCTTGAATTTAATGAGATAATCTTGTATTCCAAGAATACATATCTTCATTCCATAACAAAATTCAAAGAAAATCTTTCTCCCCTTTTATCCATAAATTTCGAAAATTATGAGGAAAAATAAGCAACAAATTTATTTTATTTTAAACACCTTTTTTTCAGTTATTGGACTTTATGTTGGGCTACTTGGGGGGCCTTTAGGAGAATTAAGATTAGACCTTCCAATGGATCTTGAATTATCAATATTGAGCCACAATATTATTCAAGCCCATAAATATTAATTAATCTCACTACATAATTAATATTGCACTATCCATCTTAACCCATATTCCAGTCAATATGGCTCCCGGTTATTATTTTCCGTATTTAAGATTATCTAGCACATTAATTAATTCAAGCCACTGAAATAGCTTTCCATTAATTAATATCTTTTGTCCTTGGTTAAGGAACGGTTCAACATTATTATCCATACCGGAAACTAGTTCCACTTGCGAGATTTGGTATGATAAATCTTATGAACCTCCCAAGGGGGCAAATCGAACAAGCGTACTTGCACACGATTCTCCGTATTAAATCTTAGCAATCACATGTGACCAATAATATTACCCAAGATAAAAAGTATTGAATCTCGTTGATTCTCAACCCATGATAAGTCAAAGCAATAGTTACCAACCACACGTGATCCTATTTAAGGAACGAAGATTAAGAAATAACGAACCACTGAGGTCTAATTCTTCCTTGTTCAGTTCTGAAGAATTTGTCCTCCTGTAGGTCCTATTCAATGCATCAGTTGTGCACTAGTGTAATCTCTTGGTCAAGACAAGCCAATCCGAGCCTTACACTTCAACCTTTCACGATGGATTGTTCATTTCCATCTAGGTCGTGAATGGTGTACTTTTAGTTACAAGGGATTGTTAATTTAATCTTCTGTGATCTGGTATCACTAAATTAACTACAATGTAACACGTACTATTTATTAAACAGTTATGCAGTAAATATATGTAAAAGCATACTTTCCAGTATAATCCCAACAGTAACACAGAATAGTCCTTCATAAGATTCTCAAATGAATCCATCAGGTCAAAGTTACTGTTTACAGTTGAACTTGAGAACTCATGTGCTTGTGTAGGAGCAACAACAGGGATAGAATAATTTACCTCCTCCACAGCCATAAGACAGATATCATCATTGTCACTATCTGAGAAAATTTCATCTGAGGAACTGGAACCTTCTTCAGAATGTTCTTCCTCTTCTGCAATCATAGCTTTCTTGCTGGAGAACTTCTTGTCTCTCTTGGCTTGTCTTTTCTTTCTTTCTTTAGCTTTTCAAATTTCAGATACCATATTGAAAGTGACCTTTCTTCTGACAGTTGTAGCATCTGTTGGTATCATCATCCTGATCTCTTTCCTCCTTGGTCTTGGAGTCCTACTTTTTGGATGAGGATCCTTCAGCTTTGTGGTCCTTTCTTTTCTCAGTGTATCTGTCCTCAGCTTCTGAGTCTCTCTTGTACCTGTGATTCCTGTAATATTTCTTATATTTTCCATATCTGCTATTTAGTCTTTCAAACCTCCTTGTCATCAGTACTAGCTTATCCTCCTGCTCATCCTGATTTTTGGCAAGTGAGTTCTCAGACTCTCTAGACTTACAGGATTTCTCTTTGCTGTCAGATTTCTTAGTTTTCTTGTCAATTACAAACTCATAAGCTTTCAGTTCAGAGAAAACTTGTTGATATGGCATGGAATCAATATTTTTGGTGTTTTCAATCACCACAGCATGTATATCCCATTTCTTAGATAATCCTCTAAGAATTTTTCAAAGGCCACTTCTCTCTCTGGGTATCTTTTCCCAAGAGCACTTTCGGATCATTCATGATCTTTAGTGAATCGACCTCAAGTTTGTCAATGGATTCACTATCTTCCATTTCAAAGCTATCAAACTTTCCAATAGCAACAAAAAGTTTGTTTTCCTTAATATGATATGTGCCTTGACACATAACAGCAAGTGTGTCCCATATTTTTTTTGCAGTTTCACAGTGAGAAATCATCCCCATAACACCATCATTAATAGTGTTATACAAAGTATCTTTAGCAATGTAGTTCAGATTGACTAACTTTCTCTCATCAGGAGTAAGTTGATCATCAAACTTTGGAAATTCATCTCTGGGATCATTCCTCTCGAAGATCGGTGATTCCGATTCACAACAAGAAATTTGAATGGTCCTTCGTAAAACCACTCTCCACATTCTTTCATGTTTTGAATACGTATGAGCCCCAGATTCTCAATCTCCACAGGTCATAGCTCTCAACAGAGAAAATAGGAAGTTTCTTAGAAGGCATGATGATTGAGCCTTGTAAGATATCAGCAAACAGATCTACTTAGTAGACCACCAAAGTCTTTCAGCAAAATAGACTATGGCCACCAAAGCAAGTGGTCAAAATGAACCACTGCTCTGATACCACTTGTTGGTCCCTGTGCTAACGAGTCTCACACGTGTATGGGGGGGAATACACATGTTCAGTGATTTTTAAAACATTTCTTTCATTGAGGTCAGAAGGATCAGGTTATCCTGATGATTTTGCCCTGAGAAGCACAAATTGCCCTGAGTCAAAGTCTACTGAGACAATGATCCTGAGCTTCTTTCAGAAGCTTCAGATTAATTTCAACCCGAACTCGAGTTTATCGAGATCCTGAGGCGCTTGGATCGAGATAATTATCTTCTTGAACCCTCGATGAGTTAGTTCGGTTTTTGGTAACTATCTGTTTCTAGCTACTCAAGTGTCTTGAAATGGTTGGCCCTAAGTTTATACTCGTTTTAGCTTAGTGAAAATCTTCCCTTCAATAAAAAAAAAGGATTAAGGTCAGGATCAATTTGATGCAAGTTCGGTGGATTGGTTCCAATCAATATCGATGAACTGTGCTTTTCGGTGAAAAACATGCAACAGATAATAATGCAGTACAGAAAGCAAAACAACACAACAATTATAGTGGTTCAGAGACTCAAGCTCCTACGTCCACTCTCTCTGATCTTCAGATAAATTCGTTAACCACTTCCTAAAGCTTTCTGGCTAACTCACTGTAGCTTACTCACTTTTCTACCTTGAGTTTTTACGGGTGACTCTCAACTTACTAACTCAAACACAACTGTTCAACCACAC
The DNA here is from genome assembly GCA_037126765.1 of Stenogyne calaminthoides. NCBI lineage: Eukaryota > Viridiplantae > Streptophyta > Magnoliopsida > Lamiales > Lamiaceae > Stenogyne > Stenogyne calaminthoides. The sequence goes on from JBBCBC010000026.1 coordinate 13,876,422, forward strand.
ACAACTTCTTCTCTAGAGTTTTTTGGCTAACTCACAAGTTACTAACTTTTTACTAACTCACCAACAAAACACACACAAACTACCTTAATAAAGGGTTTGGGTTTTGGGTTGGTTTCCAACTAGGATGAGATATCCTTTACAATAAGAACTAATGCAAAGGTTAGGATATCTCTTCTAAGCTTTGGATATATCTATCACTCTAGGCTTAGAATAGTGAGCTCTCTCCAATGTGAAACACTTGGGAAATTCTAGGTTTTTCGAGTGCTTTAATTTGCAATAATACGAATGAGCTCTTGAGTTTCTTTGAAATTTCCCGTGTCCTCTCAATGTAAAGGGTCTTTGGTATTTATAGGAAACTTCACTAAGGTCACTCTTGAAAAAACTATCCGTTGGAGGAGATAATATCAAGGGTTTCCTCTTTTGGTTTTTGATGAACGGCTATATTTAGGGTTTGAATACTCCCTTGCATGTTTTAGGAAATATGCAGTCATGTAGCCAATCACCAATTTTTTGCGATCGAACTTAGTACTCTTGACATGAACGCTTTTCGATTATCGATAAAATGCGATGTTGTCTTCCTCTGATTGGTTCTTGTCTTCAGTAAATGTAGACAAACAAAATGACTCTTTTGGTCAATCTCTCCGAATGAGATAACCTTAAACAACACTTAGACTTAGTTCCTTTTGTCCGCATATGAATGTTTTGGGCAATATCTATTTTTCTTAATGTTTTGCGTTTTTCTCAGTTTTGTAGTCTTCAGATAGATATTATTCAACATATACGAACATTCGAGTTATCTTGAGTATTCAAGATATCTTATTGAATCTTCAAGAACTCTTTGGGTCTTGATATCTTGAGTCTTGATGTCTTGATGACATCTTTTGAGTCTTGAGGTCTTGATGACATCTTGAGTCTTGATGTCTTCATGACATACATCTTGAGTCTTGATGTCTTGATTACTTTATTGAGTCTTGATGTCTTGATGACATCTTGAGTCTTGATGTCTTGATGACATCTTGAATCTTTAGTGTCTTGATTTCTTCGATTTCTTCAGAACTTCATCGAGTCTATATCTGCTGACTATACATGGTGCAGATAACTTCCTGATCAATCTATACTGAAACCTGACTCAGTCTATCAAGATTATCCTGAACATGTCATACTCAGGGGTTTTGGGATCTAATCAAAACTTCTTTATTAAATTCATCTCCCAACACTTTACCTGCTGCTTCAAGATGTAGACCACGGGATCTTCCTCCTCAGGAGTCCCCATCCGAATCTTTATATTGAAAGTATTGTGGGAAACTGAGACGTATATGTCATCTGCGGGCTTAGATTCCACAATCGGTTGTTCCTCAACCATTTCAACCCGACTTGATCGGCTCTTGATGAGTGGGAACAAGCTGTTTCAGTGCGATCGGTGCTTCCGAAGCAGGAATTTGTTCCAACTGTGGAGAGGATAAGGCGGTCGAAGAAGACTTCGATTAAGCTTGGGGTGGGGGTGAGGATGTGGTCGGAGATCTCTCCTTCCAGAATACAGAGCTAAGAGGCAGGGAATCAGAAGGTGACTCTTCCTCAGATGGTGCAGTCTCTGCTTCCTTCACAACTGAAATTTCAACAGCTCCCTCTTGCATGTGTTCCTCTTGAACAACTTCCCTTTCCATCTTGACCAGTTCGTCTGGACTCTCGGCGGCTTCCACATCCGATTCGGATATATCATCCCGTTTCTTGTCTGCTCTGTTCGGCTACTTTGTCTCTTGAATTGGCTCAGATGGGTCCGCCACTGCCTTTTGCAGAATTGAAGTAATCTTTCTCTGCCTCTTCTCTGCTCCTTCTGGCTTTTTAGCCATGGTCTTTCTCTTCAATTTCTTAGGAAGCGATCGAGTCTCGATGATGACTCTGCGATTCTGAACCCTTGCCTTCTCCTCTTGGTGGGGCACATATGGTGTGGGGTCATCATCATTTGCCCGCCTGTAAGGGTTCATTCTTCCCCAAAATGTCTTTAAACTTTGCCAAGTAGACTTTCTTTCCTTCCTCGTTCCACTCGAAGTTATCTGGCAGCTTGTCATTCAGCAGAATCGACACCTTGTGGATGTATGTGCATTTCAGAGTTAGATAAACTTCGTTCCTCTCATTCAGCTTGAACTTGGTTGTTTCCTTCAGCAACCTTTACTTGAACAGTCCAACCCAGTTTAGATTATCGGTCTTGCTGATTATGGTTGTCATCACATTCTGCTTCACAACAGTAAGAGCATCTAGGCTGTGCGTAATACACAGAATCACCTTGGATACTATCTCAAATAGAAGGTGATATTTCCGTCTGAGATGTGGAACTTAGACATTGAAAACTTGCTCTATGTTGGCCGGTCTTAACAGGACATCCTTCAGATAGGTTTTATCGTCAACTCCTGTTGTGAATGAGGTCGGATCAACGGTTCCCATTCGTAGTCCGAAGATTCGGAAAAGATCGTCATCAGTAACGAGGATGTCAAAACCACCCACGGAAGATGTCAACCGTCCTTCACCATCCATCTCTAGATTGTACAGAAACTCAAGTGCTTCATACTTATGTACAATATCTAAATGTCTTTAGCAGAACTGTTCAAGCCCAACGGCACGAAGACAATCCAATATTTCCTTTGATTCAGCATCCTTCGTCGTGTTGAATATGACGTATTTTTCATCGACGATGTCCTTCTTCATCGATAGGAAGTTACACATCTTTTTACCCTGTCCTGGATTTGCTGTTAATTGTGCCATTTCTACATCAAAAATAATATTTTTGAGTAAATGTTTTTATATATATATATCAATACCAGCAAGAACAATTACCCAAAATATTCAATCATAGGACATGAATTTTCCACATGAATTTCATGATAGATATATACGCATATTAGCACATATGTATTCAATCATTAATCTACATAAAGCTTTAATTCACAAGATATGAAATAACACAGTGTATACGACATATATTATAAGTGATGTTCAACAAAGAAATGCAGATACTATCAAATAACAATTACCAGAAATCGATTCGAATGAAGAAGAGTTTTGAAATCATCGATTTAAGTTCTCTTAAGTGAAATGAGGTTTACTTCGGAGAATTTTGGGTAAAAGTTTCGAAAGTAAGAAGTTGAATGACCTTTTAGGGTTTTAAGGTGCGAGGGAAACACATTTTACACGACTTCCCACAAATACTTGAGTATTCGTGTTTAAAAAAGAACGGCTTAGATTAAGCGGCCGTAAAGTAGAATAATCGTGCTATTGAGAAAAAGTACAGAATGTATTTGGACGTGAAAAATACGCATTAAATGTTATTAAATACACAATCCCTAAGTCCGCATTTAATTGCAGCTGATGTCTCATGCTGTATACCAAACTCAGAGCAAAAATTATATATAAACTGGTTCAAGAATTATGTACCTTTATCTGATCTGATTTTCACTATGCTGAGACCCTTCTCATTCTGAATCTTCTTGAGAAGTTTAGGTAACTTTGTTGTAGTTTCACTCTTCTTATAAGAATACAACCCAGGTGAACTTGGAGTAATCATCCACGACCACTAGAGTGTATTTGCGCCCACTGAAACTAAGAGGCGTAATTGGTCCAAATAGACCCATATGGAGCAGTTGTAATACTCTGCTGGATGGAGGAAAAGGTATCCCTTTGAATGAAGCCTTTACTTGCTTTCCCTTCTGACATGCGGAACATGTCTGATCCTTAGAGAAAACTTCATTCGGGAGCCCTTCTACCAAGGACATCCTTGCTATCTTGTTAAGAGTCTTAAAGTTCAGATGGCTCATTCTCTTGTGCCAGAGCCAGCTGGAGCTCTTCGAACTCTTAACAATCAAGGCATGCATTTCTTGGACAACTGTTCCAATCTACTGTGTATATCGTTCCTTTTCTTGAACCAATCAGCAAGATCTATTGAGTAGCTCGATTTCTGACTGTGCATTTTTCTGTCGAGAACTCAACACTAAAACCATTGTCGCAGAATTGTGAAACAGATAACAGGTTGTGCTTTAATCCATCAACATATGAAACTCCTGTGATTTGTACATCATCGTTCACTAAGGTTCCGACTCCTTTGGTATGACCAAAGTTATCGTCACCAAAGAGAACTCTTGGGCCTGGTCTTTCAACATAGCTGCTAAGGAGAAACTGGCTTCTAGTCATGTGTCTTGAGAATCCACTATCTATGTACCAGATAGCTGCCTGTTCTCCACCCTTATTTACCAGTCCCAAGCGATTCTGCAAACAATTCAGACTTTAGGTACCCCAGTAGAATCGGGTCCTGGGGGGTTAGAATTACCTTTCGGGATCCAAACAAATCTGGCACCTTTGTTGAACACAGAAGACTTGATTTGTCTCCCATAAACATCTACATAATCATACATTTCTTCATATGCAATTTGATCAGTATGATTATTAGTGTGAGCCTTGGACGAATCAGAAGACTTGGGATTTTTCATTGAAACTTATCTTCGTTTAATCTAGTGGGGCTCAGGTGCAGCAGCCCTAGGTTTCTAATTGTAAGGGTAGGTGCGACTGCTACCATTAAAAGATTCATATCTTTTTGGCATAGAAGGTCTTAGCAGTTTACCATTAGCTTGCTTGTTAGGCAGCTTGGATTGAGTCGACTTCAGCTGATATTGTCCCTTGCGAGATGGTCAAGACTGAGGCCTACTCTGCTGATTTGGCTGAGGTCTCTTCAGAAGAACAAGATTCTTCTGTTGATTCCTCGGCTGGTGTCCGATCAGTTGGGGTCCATTTTTGTTCCCTTTCTGACCAACACTTGCCTTGCCTAGTCAGCTGATCCTTTTCCCTTATCTGATACAAATTTGGCTTTTCGTGTATCTTGATCAGAAACTCGTTTGGTTACACTATTTTGATGTGAACCAGATGAGGCTTTTGAGGATCCAGAAGGGTTCTCATACCCAATTCCCTTCTTGTCAATTGGCGTACGAAAATAGTTGTTCAGATCTTGAACAGTCTTAGAAGATTTCGTGAAAACCTCTATTTTCTTACGCAAATTGTCCTCAGATATTTTCAGATTCTCATGCAGTCGGAAGAGTTCATCAAACTTAGCCTGAAGGACTTTGAGTTCTCCAGCTTGTCGTTCATTGAAAGCCAACTATTCCTTAATCAGCTTTTCCTGATTAGTAGTACTGACTTTCAGAGCCTCCAGTTCTTTAGTCATCTTCTGAACAGTTTCAGTTGATTTTAGTTCAGCTGCTTTACTAGCTTCAATATCTTTGACAAGCCGAATATTCTCAGCCCTTAGGGTATCGTTCTCAACTTCCACTCATGTATAAGTATCTATTGCATTAGAGAGATCATCAAACAATTGGTCATTGTAGACCTGCAGGTTAATCTCTCCAGCAGATGTGCTAAGCACAATATGTGTAGAACAAGAAACCACAGAAGGTTTAGAGATTACCTCAGACTGGTCAGTTTCTCTGGCCATCAGACAGATGTCGTCATCAGATGAGAAATTCAAATCATCGACATCGTCAGTTGTGGTAATCAGACACAAATCTTCAACAGATGAATATCCAGAGTCATCTGATGGCAGATAAGAATCGTTAATTCCCGATTTATCTGCAACCATGGTTTTTCTGTCTCGATACCTTTGTTCTCTTTTGTTCCGTTTCTCTTCTCTCTCTTTGGGAGTCAGATCGGGGCAATCAGCACTGTAGTGACCTGGTTTCTGACAGTTGTAGTAAACCCTCGAATCTCCAGAATTTCCTCTATTCGGTGAATCATTTTTTCGATATGATCTGTCAGGAGACTTTCCATTCTGTCTGTAATCAGAACCTCTCTTATCTGATCTTTCATCTCGTCTGCTCTCTCTGCGATCCTCTCTCCGATCATCTTTCCTTTCATCTCTGTGATCATCTTTCCGGTCATCTCTTCTATTATCCCTATCATCTGAAGAACGATATCTCTCTTGTGATCTGTCAGAAGATCTTAGATCTCTTCCTTTGCTTAGTCGATAGTCATCATAAAACATTTTGTACTTGCCCATCTGAACATTTGTTCGGTCAAGTTTCCTCGTTAGGAGTGCAATCTTTGCCCTGGTTGATGATGTTTCCAACTGGTTCCACGATTCGTGAACTGCTGCTAGTTGCCTGGAATGCAACAGATTTAGCTGAGTTTGCAGCAGCTTCAGCAGGGACATCATCTGATCCTTGTCCTCTCTCTATCAGGTCAAACTCATGGGCTTTCAAACTGAAGATTAGATCATTTGGCTTCATGGTAGCAATATCTTGACAATCCTTAATCACGGTCACCTTGGTATCCCATTTCTTAGTCAGCGATCTGAGAATCTTGTAGTTGATATCCTTGTTTGACATTACTCTGTTGGGGAATAAGTTGCACAGATCTATTCGGGATGAATATTTAAATACAAATTTAATTCTTTAATTATTACTAGCATGAATTAATCCTATATTAATTCAAATAATAATTGCAACAACATATCATGCATATAATAAGCCACGTAAAACCTACGCATGCGGAATCTACGGGTTTACATGAACGTACCTCTCGGGATGGCAGTGAATTTGGTTGGACGGACTAACCAAAAGGACTTCCCAAGTATTCCCTTAGCCCTTGCTCGACAATCCGGTGGAAGGATACTCGCGAACAATTAACAAAAGAAAAAAAATAAACTTTGTTGCACCACTTTCGTGGATTTGCTAATTTTTCCAGCACATGGAATTGTACATGGGAATGAAAGAATCATTCACTATTTATAGGTGAGAGGTGGTCGATTTTTTCAGTAGAAAAACAATGTGGGAAAAGACTTTTCTTGATCACCAAGAAATCTTGAATATATCTCCTATATTCTTTTTCCCATAATTAAAATATTCCACAAAAATCCCACCTCCTCAACCATATGGATTTTCGAAAATAATGTGTGCAAGAATCCAAGATTTGGATCTTCTTGAATTTATGAGATATTCTTGTATTTCAAGAAATACATATCTTCCATAATATCTTTTCAAGAAAATCAAGAAAATCTTTCTTGCTCATTATATTTTCTAATTTTCAAAAATTTCAATATAGATAACCTAGTGGGAGATTTCTTGAATTTAATGAGATAATCTTGTATTCCAAGAATACATATCTTCATTCCATAACAAAATTCAAAGAAAATCTTTCTCCCAACATATCTATAAATTTCAAAATTTTAGTTGGAAAAATAAACAACAATATTTATTTTATTTTAATCACCTTTTCAGTTATTGGACTATTTGTTGGGCTACTCAGGGGGCCTTTAGGAGAATTAAGATTGGACCTTCTAATGGACCTTGAATATCTAATATTGAGCCACAATATAATTCAAGCCCATAAATATTAATTAATCCCACTACATAATTAATATTGCACTATCCATCTTAACTCATATTACAGTCAATATGGCTCCCGGTCATTATTTCCCGTGTTTAAGATTATCTAGCCCATTAATTAATTCAAGCCACTTAAATAGCTTTCCGTTAATTAATATCTTTTGTCCTTGGTCAAGGAACGGTTCAACATTATTATCCATACCGGAAACTAATTCTCTTGCAAGATTTGGTATGATAAAACTTATGAACCTCCCAAGGGGGCAAATCGAACAAGCGTACTTGCACACGATTCTTCGTATTAAATCTTAGCAATCACATGTGACTAATAATATTGCCCAAGATAAAAAGTATTGAATCTCTTTGATTCGCTACCCATGATAAGTCAAAGCAATATTTATCAATCCCACGTGATCATATTTAAGGAACGAAGATTAAGAAACAACGAACCACTGAGGTCTAATTCTTCCTTGTTCAGTTCTGAAGAATTTATCCTCCTGTAGGTCCTATTCAGTGCATCAGTCATGCACTAGTGTAATCTCTTGGCCAAGACAAACCAATCTGAGCCTTACACCTCAACCTTTCGCGATGGGTTGTTCATCTCCATCTAGGTCGTGAATGGCGTACTTTTAGTTACAAGGGACTGTTAATTTAATCTTCTGTGATTTGGTATCACTAAATTAACTACAATATAACACGTACGAATTATTGAACAGTTATGCAGTAAATATATGTAACATTCAATCATATTTAAAGAATCAGTGATAAACAATTTATTTCAAAGAAATAAGTCCGAAAATTGATTTTCGATTATACAAAGTAAAAAGCATACTTTTCAGTATAATCCCAACAATCTCCCACTTATACTCAAAGTCTGCTTTTAAGTATACTACAACATGTCTCGCGTAGTCCGTGACATCTAATGTCACCTACACGAACCTAATAATTTCTCCCACTTATACTCAAAGCAGATTGGCAACGGTCTTGACACCCATTCCACTCACATGTCTCTCGAATGTATTCAGAGGTAGACGCTTTGTGAATGGATCTGCTAGGCTGTCCTCAGACGCTATCTTTGCCACATCTATATCTCCTCTCTTAACGATTTCTCGTATAAGATGTCTTTCCTTTAGTGTGCTTGTTTGACTCGTGGACTCTTGGTTCTCTTGAATTTGCAACTGCCCCTAGCAGATATTGCTAGACAAATTCAGAATACCATCCAAGTCCACTAAGAAGATCTAGAGCCCAATCGGTTCTTTCACTGCTTCACAAGCAGCTACTTACCCGACTTCCATGGTTGAGTCAGTGATGCATTTCTGCTTCACACTCTTCCATTTGATGGCTACACTTCCCAAATGGAAACACACTAACTGAGGCAGATAATTTTCGAATCTAAATCGATTGGAAATCCGAAAAAGTGTGGCCGATGGGGATTGGAGTATCTGACTGATAAATCAACATTCTATCCCGAGTTCTTTTCAGATACTTCAGAATGTTTTTAACTGTCGTCCAATGCGCTTTCCCAGGGTTACTTTGATATCTTGCTATCATGCCTACAGCAAAGCAGATATCCGGTCTCGTACACAGCATTGCATACATAAGGTTTCCGATAGCCGAAGCACAAGGAATACCTTTCATGTCATCTATCTCCTTTTACGTCTTAGGGGACATTTTCTTGGATAGATGGATTCCAAATCTGAAAGGTACGAATCCTTTCTTGGAATCTTGCATGTTGAAGCGTTTCATGACAGTGTCTATGTATGAAACTTGCGATAACCCGGTCATCCTTTTCTTGCGATCTCGAGTTATCTTGATCCCAAGGATGTGTCCGGCTTTCCCTAAGTCTTTCATATCAAACTGTTTTGAAAGCCATGCCCTTACATCTGATAACACCTTCACATCGTTCCCCATGATCAGAATGTCATCTACGTATAGTACTAAGAATTCCAATGCAGTTCCGACATGCTTTTTGTACACACAACTTTCAAACTCGTTTTGATCAAACCCATAAGACTTTATAACATGATCATAACATTGGTTCCAAGCTCTGGATGCCTGTTTGAGTCCGTAAATGGACCTCTTGAGCTTACAAACTAGGTGTTCTTGGTCTGTTTCAATGAAACCTTGGGTTTGTTGCATATAGATCTCTTCATCAAGACTTCCGTTAAGGAAAGCTGTCTGGACATCCATTTGCCAGATTTCAAAGTCAAAATGCACAGCAATCGATAAGAGAATACGGATGGACTTAAGCATGGCTACGGGCAAAAAAGTTTCCTCATAATCGATCCATTGTTTCTGAGTATAACCTTTCGCCACTAGTCTTGCTTTAAAAGTTTCAACCTTCCCGTCCGGTCCTCTTTTCCTCTTATATACCCACTTGCATCCAATGAGTTTGACCCCATTAAGTGGTTCGACTAGCTCCCACACTTTTATTATGAAACATAGAACCCATTTCGGCTTTCATTGTTGTTTGCCAAGAAACTGCATCCTTATCTTGGAATGCCTCGTCATATGTCCATGGGTCTGATTCGTCTTGTCCGGGAATCAAGTCCGAGGACTCTCCTATTCCCATGAATCTCTCGGGCTGTCTAACAACCCTCCCACTACGACGAGGCTCCGGTTGTGAAAACGTATCGTTTGGTATATCATCTAATCTGATTGGCAATTGAGGTTTGCCCTCTAAGCTCATTTAAGGTAATCTCACTTCTGGGTTTTCTTTGGTTCATATAGTCTTCTTCCAAAAATCTAAAGTGGGTGCTGATGACCACCTTTTGATCTTCGGGACTATAGAACATACACCCTTTTGTTCCCTCGGGGTATCCTACAAACAACCTTAATTCTGATCGAGGATCCAATTTACCGGCTTCCTTGTCCAACACGTAGGCCGGACACACCTAAATTCTCATGTGTCTCATACTAGGCTTGCGCCCGGCCCACAATTCTTTGGGAGTTTTGGGAACCGATTTGGATAGCACCAAGTTCAGAATGTAAGTCGCTGTTTCCAAGGTATGACCCTAGAACGACTCGGGAAGATCCGCATAACTCATCATTGATCTAACCATTTCCAAAAGAATTATGTTTCTTCTCTCTGCAACCCCGTTTTGTTGAGGAGTTCCGGGTGCAGTGAGCTGGGATACAATCCCTTCATCAGATAAGTAGTTCAAAAACTCATTGCTGAGGTATTCGCCTCCACGATCAAATCGTAGAGACTTGATACATTTTTCCCTATGATTCTCTGTTTGAGCCTTAAATTCTTAGAATTTCTCAAAGGTCTCATATTCATGCTTCATAAGGAAAATGTACCTTGAGTAATCATCAATAAAATTACTCATAACCTCCTCTTGCTTTGGTTGACATTGGACCACATACATCTGTGTGAACGATCTCTAACACTTCTTTGGCCCTATTCCCCTTGGCTCCAAATGCCCTCTTGGTCATATTACCCTCCAAACATGATTCACAGGTTGGGATTTGTTCAACTTGGAGACGCTCCAGTGAACCATCTTTCACCAACCTTTGGATCCTCTTTGGATTTATATGACCTAATCTTAGATGCCAAAGAAGTATTTTGTTCACGCTTTCTTTTGTCGGAAATAGTTGATGTGTTATACGATGCATTTCATGAGTGGTGTGCACAGTTAATTGTATAGAGATTTTCCATCAATGTCCCGTAACAGATACACTCATCATTTCAAAAATGATGTCATTCTTATTAGAAGAAACTTAGTGTCCTTTAATTGAATTTTAGAAACTGAAAGTGAATTCTTTCTAAAACTGGGAACATAAAGATAATCTCAAAAAACTTTATCTTCAAAAGATAGGGGCACTTCTCCCACTGCTTTAACTGCTACTCATGTAGCATTGCAATATCTGCTACTTGGTAGTATTGCAATAATTGTTACTATCGTAGCATTGCAATATCTGCCACTTACGTAGAATTGCAATGTCTTCTACTTTCGTAACGTTGCCCAGTGTGATGAGGATCTCACTCCCACTAAGTTGCCGGATCATTTAGAACCCGTGAAGCCAACATGTTTAGTGGATCTCGTATCAACCACCCACGAATGAGAAGTATACGCCGCTAAACAAGTTTCAACAACTAGTGCATGAGAATTACCTTTCTTTCCGTCCCTTTTGGGGTTGGAACAGGCAAAACCTCCATTTTCCTTTCTTACCGCATCTTAAGCACTTCCTCTTTGGATTTTCCTTGACACAACAAACATTCCTCATCTTACCATTGCCCTTGGCAACAGTTGAGTTTTATTGCTTATGGCCTTTGGTCCTCTTCTTTATCTTGCCTACCCTTGGCTTAGAAGATGAAGACGGACCACTTGCCGCGAGGCCAAAATGCTCAAAAACTTTTGGGCAGAGAGTGAAGTACCAAATTCATCTGAGTCTCCAGATCATAATGCACTCAGAATCTCAAGTTTGTTCAGATGGGCCATCTATTTTGAGGACGTAATCCCTTACGGGTTTGCCCTCCACCTTTTTTCAAATGACGACATCTCTCGCAAAGGTGATCCGACAAGTCCCGCATGTTTTGACTCGTCAGTTGGCTCATCTGATTTTGGTGTGTCAAAAATCCACTTGTGCTTTTGTGCAGTTAGGATAATTAAAATTTTTCGTTTCCAATATAGTTTCCATACATATTGTATTGACTCTAAGTATAATAACAGTGGATTAAAAGGTAACGACATGCTGAACTGAAACAAACAACTATATGCAATAGCACAAGTATATCACAAGGTTCGATCACATGCTTCATATTAAAATCTCAAAAAATATGAACATGCATCAGCCAACATCTCAAAACAGTTTAAATAAGCCACGTGGGGTGGGTCATTATTTAAACAAATTCAACCAAAGTTACAAACAAGAAAAGCATTTACAAACCTTTAATATCCAGATTAATAGTTGGCTCCCTTTTGACCAATATAAAATTGACAGGGACTTGGGGAAGTATATGCATATCAATTTTATACCTAAGTAATAACCATGATTAAATACAGGATTACTATTTAAACTTTGATCGAGCCTCGTGGGGGGTCATAAATCGCCACTAGTAATAACCCACAATCATCCGTTTGGAATTCATTCATGTGAAAGCTATCTTTTGACCATCCCGTGGGGGGAATTTCTCCAAAAGAATTCACAAATGAATAAATCATGGAGGTCAAAATTAATTCAATTTTATTATCCTAATAAAATTGTCAATTAATTATTTAAACATACTTAGTAATTTTTAAGGTGAGATTTTTTCCATTTGGCAACCCTCATGCAAACACATTTAAACAAATTAAATAAAGCATAAGATAGCACAAATAAATCAAGCAAAACAGAAAAATAAACATATTGGGCAAAAATTATCCAATTGTCATGGTTTGATTTTTCTTTGCTTGATCTTGAAGAAACACGTCTCGAATTTCTCCCACTCGTTAGTCTCTCGAAAAATACTTCGTCTCGAACGCCACGCCATAGCGGCTCGCGGGATGCACGCGCCGCATCCGTCCCACTGCCCTGGACCAGACCAAACTCGGCACGCCCGCGGGCGCGCCGCCCGGTGTCTCGGCACGCCCTCGGCATCGTCGGCGGCGTCGGCGCGCTCTCGGCGGCGGCAGCGCGCATCCGGCGCTCACGCTCGCCCACCTCCGCCTCGCCTGCGACCCGGCTGACCAGCGTCCCCGCGTGCCGCGCATCGGCCCGTGTCTTCGGTTGCCTGTCGCTTAGCCCGATCTTGCGCATCGGTACAGCGTGTGCCTTCGCCGCCCGCCCGTCGCGGCTTGTTTGCTCCTTCTTAGCAGCTAAGCCTAAAGCCACCTGCCCTGCCCTGCGCGCCGATAGCCTTCGCGCCGCCTACGTCCGGTTCTGGATTTTGTCCTTTAATTCTTTGTCTCTTCGTACCCGATCCGGTTATAATTTATTTACAAAAAATAAATAAACCTAGATCTAGACTAGTCTATTACATTGATCAAATCAAACAAATCCTAGTCTACTCGTGGATTTTTCTCACGAGGCAAAAAAAAATCCGAATCGAATCAATTAAAACCACAATTTATATGCATGCATAAATAAACACATTAAAATCCATGACAATTGGATACCTGCAAAACAGATCTAACAGTTCTACTATCCAATTTCAAATTTAATGTCCGCGAATTAAATTACAATTTAAAAAATTCAGAGCCCGAAACTGTGGCTTTGATACCAGTTGTTGGGGAATAAGTTGCACAGATCTATTCGGGATGAATATTTAAATACAAATTTAATTATTTAATTATTACTATCATGAATTAATCATATATTAGTTCAAATAATAATTGCAACAACATATCATGCGTATAATAAGCCACGTAAAACCTACGCATGCGGAATCTACGGGTTTACGTGAATGTACCTCTCGGGATGTCAGTGAATTTGGTTGGACGGACTAACCAAAAGGACTTCCCAAGTATTCCCTTAGCCCTTGCTCGACAATCCGATGGAAGGATACTCGCGAACAATTAACAAAAGAAAAAAAATAAATTTGTTGCACCACTTTCGTGGATTTGCTAATTTTTCCAGCACATGGAATTGTACATGGGAATGAAAGAATCATTCCCTATTTATAGGTGAGAGGTGGTTGATTTTTTCAGTAGAAAAACAATGTGGGAAAAGACTTTTCTTGATCACCAAGAAATCTTGAATATATCTTCTATATTCTTTTTCCCATAATTAAAATATTCCACAAAAATCCCACCTCCTCAACCATATGGATTTTCGAAAATAATGTGTGCAAGAATCCAAGATTTGGATCTTCTTGAATTTATGAGATATTCTTGTATTTCAAAAAATACATATCTTCCATAATATCTTTTCAAGAAAATCAAGAAAATCTTTCTTGCTCGTTATATTTTCTAATTTTCGAAAATTTCAATATAGATAACCTAGTGGGAGATTTCTTGAATTTAATGAGATAATCTTGTATTCCAAGAATACATATCTTCATTCCATAACAAAATTCAAAGAAAATCTTTCTCCCAACATATCTATAAATTTCAAAATTTTAGTTGGAAAAATAAGCAACAATATTTATTTTATTTTAATCACCTTTTCAGTTATTGGACTATTTGTTGGGCTACTCAGGGGGCCTTTAGGAGAATTAAGATTGGACCTTCTAATGGACCTTGAATATCTAATATTGAGCCACAATATAATTCAAGCCCATAAATATTAATTAATCCCACTACATAATTAATATTACACTATCCATCTTAACCCATATTACAGTCAATATGGCTCCCGGTCATTATTTCCATTGTTTAAGATTATCTAGCCCATTAATTAATTCAAGCCACTGAAATAACTTTCCGTTAATTAATATCTTTTGTCCTTGGTCAAGGAACGGTTCAACATTATTATCCATACCGGAAACTAATTCCACTTGCAAGATTTGGTATGATAAAACTTATGAACCTCCCAAGGGGGCAAATCGAACAAGCGTACTTGCACACGATTCTTCGTATTAAATCTTAGCAATCACATGTGACTAATAATATTGCCCAAGATAAAAAGTATTGAATCTCTTTGATTCGCTACCCATGATAAGTCAAAGCAATAGTTATCAATCCCACGTGATCCTATTTAAGGAACGAAGATTAAGAAACAACGAACCACTGAGGTCTAATTCTTCCTTGTTCAGTTCTGAAGAATTATCCTCCTGTAGGTCCTATTTAGTGCATCATTCATGCACTAGTGTAATCTCTTGGTCAAGACAAACCAATCTGAGCCTTACACCTCAACCTTTTGCGATGGGTTGTTCATCTCCATCTAGGTCGTGAATGGCGTACTTTTAGTTACAATGGACTGTTAATTTAATCTTCTGTGATTTGGTATCACTAAATTAACTACAATGTAACACGTACGAATTATTGAACAGTTATGCAGTAAATATATGTAACATTCAATCATATTTAAAGCATCAGTGATAAACAATTTATTTCAGTAAATAAGTCTGAAAATTCAGTTTCGATTATACAAAGTAAAAAGCATACTTTTCAGTATAATCCCAACATACTCGTCCAAGATCACGAAGTCGGTTGACTCCTCGTGTGATCCTTCCTTCAAATTGATCAACTGTTTCATTCGGCAGCATCTTAAGTTTTTCAAATACAACTAGCTCAGCTTGCAGTCTGCTGTCTTTGATCTGTTCATTTCCTCTGTAGATTTCAGCAAGCGTATCCCAGACTTCCTTAGCCGTCTTCAGGTACTTCACTTTCTCTCTTGTAGTAGCATCCATAGTTTTCATGATGAGGTGTCTAGCAACAGTATCCAAATTAGACAATTTCCTCTCATCTGCATCCATCAGAGAGGGACTCTTTCTGATTCTTGCTCCAACTGGTTGCGTAGGATCTCGTCCTTCTTTAGCTGGGTTAAAGTGATAGATGATAATCGGTCCTATCTGAAGAATCTCATCCATTCTATTGCTGATCACTCCCAGATGATCTCTCATGTCGATGGACCAATCTGCATACTCATCAACAGAAAACATGGGTAGATTATGATGCATACCTGAAGTGTTATCCATGCTTGTGGTGATTTTTTTTTTTTTTTAAATGAGTTTTAAAAACGGTTTTCAAAGATCAGTTCAAGTGACCACAAAGGTTCTTCCTTAAGAACCAATGATATTCAAAGCCAGTGGTCGGAAGAACCACTGCTCTGATACCACTTGTAGGTCCCGAACGGGTTTCAGTGAGGGTTGAAGTCTAGAGGGGAGGGGTGAATAGACTTCAAAAACTTTTCGTGGATCAGATGTGATTTGCACGTTTATCTGATCAGAGTGCGAGGTGGATCAGTTTGGACTGATATCCGACTTACTGATCTGACAGGCAGATCAGTTTGGCGTCTATCAATTTAACTGATGGTGCAGAAGATTAGTTAACCAGTGTGAAAACCAGTTTTACTCAACTAAAGATTCTAACCAATCTGGTTTGAATCAGATAACTAAAGTGTTAAGCTGATCAGATCAGTAGCTTGATGCTAGTCTAATCCTGGTACAGAATATGCATGCAGATAACAAGAGTAGTGTGCAAGTATGTGTAAAGCAGATTAAAGGCACACAGATTTATAGTGGTTCGGATAACTTGTCCTACGTCCACTCTTTCCTATCAGCAGGGGCACAAACTTAACCAACTGGACTTAGTTTAATGTGTTAGTCCAACACAATACAACCAACAGATATTTAACGAGTTCTCACTCAACCAATCCCAGAAATCTAATCTAGAAACCCTAGATAGAAATCCTGCTATAACAAACTTAACCTAACAATGTTTAGGTAAGAAATGTTTTGTTCCAACTGGAATACTATCCTATCTTCTAAGTATCCAAGAGCTAGAGGATGAGTATTCTTGCTAAGAACTAAAGGATGAACACTTTAGAATAAATCTTCGATTTGGTGTTTTTTTCGCGGAAATTGCTTGAGCTTGAGCTTGATGATAATTTCCGTAACCTTACTATGAAGGTTTGATCTCTTATTTATAGGCACGAAATCGAACTAGCCGTCGGAGAGCAATTCGAATTTTGGTCTATTTTAGGTAGTTCTGCAGATGGATTTGACGTGCTCCAGGAGCGGCATGGCCGAAAGCATGCAAGCTTGTCCTTTCTAGCCGTTGTTGTCGACTCCTCATTGGTTATTAAGTACCATTCGCAGCACTTGAATAAGCAACAAGGTTGACATTCTTCTTGTCTGAACACTTGTCTCGTACTAGGTAACATTGAAGTAGTCACCTGATGGAGCTGACACAGATCAGTTCGAACACTGATCTGTCTTCCTGATTTAGGTTATCTATTCGTAAGTTGTCTTAGCACAACTTACTGACCTTTTCTTGTTGTTATCTGATGTAGGTCTTCTGGTCTTGATGTCTTGACTCTTCTGCTCATCTGATTTTCAGCTTTTCTGCTTAGATCTTCATCATCTGATCTTCAAGTTAGCTGATCTTCTGATCTTACAAGACTTAACCTATACATATTGAGTTCCCCCTCAATATGTGACCTATCTGTTACTTCAGTTGTATATGTACTTCAGCTGGTTATCTTATCTGTTATCTACATCATCAGTCAGCTAACAGGTCTGACTAGTCCTATTACATTATCTGTTTTGGAACTTCCATCGAAACTACAAATTTCCCAACAACACTCGAGAAAGAATTCATTTTTCTCTGTTGCAAATTACACAAATATATTCACTTAGGGGAGGAAAATAATCTCCTATTTATAAATATGAAATTTTCGAAAAATATGAAAGACAAATAAAATGGAAGAAATCATGTCCCCTTAAAAGTGGAATTTACCGTATATCAACTAAATCAAATCTTTTATTAAAAAACCAAAAAAACCTAAAACTTTTAAACCACAAGCCGGTTTAAAATTCGGGCCCCCGCTAAAAACCTCGCCAAGGTAAAACCTCCCTTAGGGCAAAACCGTTGGTTAGAGGGAAAATGACATGTATCACCATAAAAAGAGATGCATGAGAAACTTTCATTTAAAAAAATATCATTTTTACAAATTAAAGGGAAAAAAAATTGAAAATCAAAATTTCCAACGGTTGCACGCATGAGAAACTTTCATTTTAAAAAATATCACTTTTACAACTTTAAGGAAAAAAAAATAGAAAAAATAAATTGCAACGGTTGCACACATGAGAAACTTTCACTTCAAAAAATACCACTTTTAAAACTTAAAAGGAAAAAAAATAAAAAAAAATAATTTGCAACGGTTGCACGAGTAAAACAACTACTCCCTCCGTCTCAGAATTATTGCAACATAAAAAATGACACGCAAAAAAAGTAAAGTGGGTTTTAGTGGAATAAAATAAGGGTGTTGTAGTAATGTTGGGACGTCTAAATAAGACAAGTGTTGCAGTAATCATGGGACGGAGGGAGTAGTATTTTATAAAAAAGCAGAAATTTTTATTATTCTACTTTTTTCACTTCCTCAGTAGAACCCCCCTTTATAAAGTACACACATTCCAATCTTGAAGAGACTCCATTTTTGTTTCTATCTCTTATTGTTTTCTTGAGCTACATAAATGAATTATGCTTGCAATCAGTCGGTTTTGAACTTATATTTTATCCGGGTTATGTTGATTGTGTTAATTTTGTGAAATTGGAAGAAAGGATAATGAATCTTGGTGAATTGTTGTAAATAATCTATTATTGTGGACACTACTTTGTGTTAGTATTATTAGTGGGATATATGTCATATGGCTTTTAGGGCTTTTAGGGCTTCAGCCCAATTGTTATTATAAATATCTTGCTCATTGTAACGCCGTGAGATGGATAATACGGAGATTATAGTGAAAACCCTCCTGGCTTGGTCGCCCCCAGATTTAGTCCTTCCGGACGAACTGGGTAAACAAATCGGTGTTCTTGCTTCTTTTCTTTACGTTTATTCTATATTTTACAACACGTTATCAGCACGAATGCTCTATCAAGAATCGATTTAGAATATATTCATCAGATCTCAATTCGGGACTCACGACGAATCGGCAAACCTTTATGTTCTTATTTTTTCGGTGATTGATATAAGCCCCTTTTCTACATATTTGTACATATTGTATATTTAGAGTTGAGGTTTGGCTGCTGTGATAACTTATTTTCAATCAGGTAAATTGTTTTAATTGGTTTATGCGTTAGGACTAGACATAGACTCTTTCATTTTTTATTATTTGGATCATGGAGTAAATTGAAAATATTCCTCGTCTTTTTCCTATGAGTTGGGCATTAAATTATTATCATAGTTTATCCAAATTTGCACATGTAATTGTCGATGATGGTGGAACTAGGAAACTCAGGGTTCTGTTTCCCGATTATAGTTTCGATTTGTCCGATTCATATTGACATTAAGCAGGTAAGCGAGTGCTCCAGTCGAATTCTACCATCTCCCTTCCTAATACTTTTGCCAAAACCGGTATAGAATAATTCAATTGGTATGAATTCAGGTATGCCTCATAATATTTCCCGAATGATTTAATCGATGTACATAATTGATCAAATTTCTGTAATTGATTTTAGTGAGAAGAGATTGGATCATATTTTTCTTTTCGACAGAATGGATATCGAATTTCTGCAATCTAATTCCAATTAAGTATGTCTAACATTCATGAAATAATGTATTCCTTTTAATAAAATTTTAACTTGAAATTACTTCTAATTTACTTCTAAATTACTCGTTCTCAATTTTTCTTTTTTGCATGCATCATTTATATCACAGTGATGTCTCATGTTGGTCCCGGTGTAAACGAGTCTCACACGTGTATGGGGGGGGAGAATACACGTGTATAGTGATTTTTTAACTTTTAAAACTTTACTGAAATCAGTGAGTCAGGTTATCCTGAGTTTTATTCCTGAGAAGCACAAATGGCCCTGAGTAAAAGTCTACTGAGACAATAACACTGAGCAACTTTCAGAGACTTCAGATTAGCTCAATTGATTCTGAGTTTCTACAACAGAGTCCAAATAAGCTTGGAGTAGATAATAGTCTTACTGACTACTCATGAGAGTTTATTAGTTTGATAACTATCTATACTAGCTTATCTAGAGTGCGGAAAGTGTAGGCCCTAAGTTTATACTCGTTTTACTTTGCTGAAAATCTTTCCTTAATGAAATAGTGGTTAAGTAAGCAGCTTACCAAGAATTTCAACCAATTGAAATCTCTTGACGGTGAATCCTCGATTGCAGCCATTAACCTCAACTTGTTTCGGCTAACCTGCTCTAAACTCCCAGAAGTGCTCATCAAACACTTCGCCACAATATCAATAAGGACTCGATAGAAAGGTTTTAGACATTTCTTATTCAAAGCACCCTTCAGTTCGACCTTTGAAATAGAAAACCTATCTAAGATCTCATGCTCTCTTCCAATCATATACACCGCTGGATCATCACCTCTATCATTCAACTCAAATACATCATTGATATTGGTTAAAGATAATCGTACCTCTTTCGCGGTAACAACCTCTGCTTTGGATTTTGCATAAGTGCCAAAGCTGATTTGCGAGACTAAGGCTCCATTGGTGTCTTCTCGTAGGTTGATCACGAACTGCAGCACCTCCTGTGATAACTCAAGCTTTGGTTTGTTTCCGACCAATCTTCCCAAATGAGCAAGTCGAAGCATATGGAGAGCTTCTTCCTCTACCGGCGTGGTTTTGTTATCGTCCATCTCCACCACATGCTCAAAATAAGGTTTCTCCGATTCTGCGAGATTCCTTATCAATCCGTAGCTTGGGAATTCCATTGTAGAATTTGCTTTAGAATATACGGAGGGTTTGGATAGTTTGAACGTTTTATGCAGGGATGCAGAGTGTAAAATGATAAGTGTTTGGCGAAAAAATGGGGTATATATATGATCAGAAGGATAGATCAATGGTTGAGATTAAATCCGAATAAACGGCTCATATTGATTGTAATAATCTCGAGATTTATTTGCTATTAATAGCAAATAAGCAGAAAAGCATTTTTAATGGCAGCAAAATAGGGTGACAAAATGATGTATCACTCTAACCGAGGTAAACCCTTGGTGTTCTGCCAAAACTTTAGCCAATAATAATTCTTCAAACATTCCCGCTTAAAGTTCAGGTCTCTTGTATTTATTTCAAATGATTACTGACTGAAATAAATGCTTGTGAGTAAATGCATGTGACTAGTGTGTTTAAGCCTTACTGGACACTGACCGTGACAAAACCATCCTGATTCTCAGTTTCCATTCTGAGTGTTTATTTGTCCTGAGTTTTTCTTACTGAAAAACTTCATGCATCTGAAGAACTTCTCTCTTCAGGATGAATTACTCACCTGGATCCAACATCCCTAATTCAACTGATAGTTCCTGAAATCTTGACTCAGCCAAAGGCTTAGTAAGAATATCAGCTCTCTGTTTATCAGTATGAATTTTCTCCATCTTGATGTATTTCTTCTCTACATGGTCTCTGATGAAATGGTGCCTGATATCCACATGCTTACATCTAGTGTGCAGTACATGACTTTGTGATATTGCAATTGCACTGTTGTTGTTACAGAATATAGGAACTTCATTGGTCATAACCTTATAATCTCTCAATTGTTGTCTTAGCCAAAGAATCTGTGCACAGCATCTTCCTGCAGCCATGTATTCAGCTTCAGTAGTACTAGTTGATACTGAGGTCTATTTCTTAGAAAATCAGGATATCAGTTTGCTTCCAAAAAATTGACAAGTTCCTGAAGTGGACTTCCTGTCAATTCTGCAACCACCATAATCAGCATCTGAATTACCAGTTAATTCAAGGTTATCATCAGCTGGATACCATAATCCTCTATTCACTGTGCCCTTTAGATATCTCAGTATCTTTTTGGCAGCTTCCATGTGACTAGTCTTAGGATTAGCTTGGTATCTTGCACATATTCCAACAGCAAAAGTAATGTTAGGTCTACTTGCTGTGAGATAGAGCAATGATCCAACGATCCCTCTATAATCAGTATGGTTAACTGACTTGCCTTCAGGATCAGGATTCATTTTGTAGTTAGTAGTCATGGGAATTCTAACTGCATTGCAATTCTGAATACCATACTTGGCAATCAGATCTCTTGTATACTTTGCTGATTGATGAAAATTCCTTCTTTAGATTGTTTTACCTGAAGTCCTAGAAAGAAATTCATCTCTCCCATCATAGACATCTCAAACTTTCCTTTCATCAATGTAGAAAACTTCTCACATAGCTGATGATTTGGGGATCCAAAGATAATGTCATCCACATATATTTGAACAAGTAAGATATCTTTCCCATCTTCTATCCTGAACAAGGTTCTATCCACAGTCCCTTTGGTAAAACCATGACCAGTAAGAAATTGAGATAGAGTATCATACCATGCTCTGGGTGCTTGCTTCAGACCATACAAGGCTTTCCTGAGCCTGTAAACTTGGTCATTCTTACAGAAGCCAGGAGGTTGTTCCACATAAACCTCTTCTTTAAGCACACCGTTCAGAAATGCACTTTTCACATCCATCTGATATACCTTAAATTTCATGTGAGCAGCATATGCAAGAAACAATCTAATGGCTTCTATTCTTGCAACTGGTGCAAATGTTTCATCATAATCCAAGCCTTCTTCTTGGGAATAACCTTGTGCAACTAGCCTTGCTTTGTTTCTTACAATGACATTATTCTCATCTCTTTTATTCTTGAATACCCACTTAGTTCCAATCACATTGTGCTTCTTAGGTCTATCCACTAATTCCCAAAATTCATTCCTAGCAAACTAATTTAGCTCTTCTTGCATAGCCATGATCCAGAAGGAATCTTGAAGAGCTTCCTCAATCTCAGTAGGTTCTTTTTCAGATAGGAAGCAGCAGAACAAAGCACTTTCTCCATGGAACCTTCTTGTTTTAACTCCTTCAGATAATTCTCCAACAACCTGACTTGTAGGATAACTATCTAACCATGTTCAACATCAGAAATGTTAGGTTCTGGTAATTCATTAAACTCAGGGAACAACACAAAAGGAAAAAGTGAATCATCTTCCTCAGTGGATATTTTATTTTGAACATTGTCAGGGACATTTGTTCCCCCTTGGTTGATAGATTCAGAGTTTGCCTCAGCTGTGACCACATCCTCATCGGCATTACATACCTGAGTCTGAACTGGTGTTTGTTCAGATTGGTCAGCTTCAGTGTGTTGTCTTTCCTTCAGTGGAGAACTATCATCCTGAGTACCACCAGCCTGAGTATTTTCATCCTGAGTCTCTTCTACTTCTGAGTCAGATTCACTCCATTCATAGTAAGTGATTGACTTCTTCTTTTCAGGCTCAGATGATGTTTTGACATTCTTCTTCAGGCTAAGTCTGGTGATCCTCTTTGTCAAGTCTCCTGAATCAACTTCATGTTTCTTATGAACACAAGTAGATTCATAAAAAACAACATGAGGTGTTTCTTCCACAATAAGAGTCCTACAGTTGTAAACTCTGAAGGCTTTACTAATTTCAGAATATCCTAAGAATATCCCTTCATCAGCTTTGCTATCAAAAGTTTTCAACTGATCTTTACCATTATTGTGTATGAAACACTTGCAACCAAACACACGAAAGAAAGAAACAAGAGGCTTCCTTTCATTCCACAGTTCATATGGAGTTTTTTCTTGATTCTTGGCCAGCATGGATCTGTTCTGAGAGTAGCATGCAGTGTTGACTGCCTCAGCCCAAAATCTCTTAGGAATGTCAGCTTTAGCAATCATTGTTCTTGCAGCTTCTTTCAGGGTCCTATTTCTTCTTTCTGCAACACCATTTTGTTGTGGGGTCCTTGCAGCTGATGTTTCATGAGTTATTTCATTTGCTGCACAATAATCAGATATAATATGGTTGATAAATTCAGTGCCTTTATCTGATCTGATTTTGACCACACTTAGATTCTTTTAAGTACTGAGTCTTTTCAGTAATTCTGCCAGTTTGGTCTGAGTTTCTTTCTTACTAAGTAAGAAAATGACCCATGTATATCTTGAGTAGTCATCAACTACTACCAGTGTATATTTTCTGCCATTAGTACTGACAGGTGTTACTGGACCAAAGAGATTCATATGTAACAATTTAAGTATTCTATCAGTAGACACTTCTACTTTGCTTTTGAATGATGCTCTAATATGTTTGCCTTTTTGACAAGCATCACAAAAATGATCTTTACTGAACACTTCATTAGGTAACCTCCTCATAAGTGCTAATCTTACAAGTTTGTTCAGGGTTTTGAAGTTCAAATGGTTCAGTCTTTTGTGCCATAACCAACTGGTTTCAGTAGCCTTCTTGGCCATTAAGCATGTATCCATAGGAGTAAGTCTCCAATCAGCAAGGTACACATTTCCTTTTCTAGTACCAGTCAGTAATACTTGTTGTGAAACATTATCTTTCACATAACACAAGTTTTTTGACAATTAAACACTGAATCCTTTATCACATAATTGACTGATAGAAAGCAAGTTATGCTTTAAACCAGACACATATGAAACACCATGGATATGAACAGTATCAATTTCAAGAGTTCCATATCCTTCTGTCTGTCCTTTGGAATTATCTCCAAATGTTATCTGAGGACTTTTCTGTTCAACATAGTCAGTGAGCAAATATTTGTATCCTGTCATGTGTCTTGAGCATCCACTGTCCAAGTACCATGCAGTAGGTGCAACTTCAGTTCCACTCATCAGGGCTATGTTGTCTTCATTCAGCTTAGTGCCCTTATCCTTCACCTAAAAAACAAATTAGGCCTTAGGTACCCATTTGGTGTAGGGTCCTACTAGGTTAGTTGTACCTTTTGGAACCCAAATTTGCCTGATAACTCTAATGACTTTAGAGTGGTTGATTTGTCTTCCATAAACATCTACATACACATTCACCACCCTCGGTACCTTGGAAGTATCCTGTGTATGAGTGCCAGCCTTAGCATGAACATGAGCCTTGGAATTCTTCTTGGGTTAAGGCTTTTTGTTCCATTGCTTTGGCTTTGGTGCAGCTGATCTCTGTCTCTGCTGACTTGGGTTCAAGAAACCTTTACCCTTAGGCAAGTGGGGTTTAGGTTGCCTGTACTGAAATTGTGGTCTTTCAGTATCTTGAGGACTTGGTCTCCACATCTGAGAATTTCTCTGCTGAGTGTTTCTCTTCTGAGGATTCCTCTGATGGTTCAGGGCAGATTTCTTCAGGTTAGTATTCTTAGCCTGAGACTTTGAAGTACTTGCCTGAGGATTTCCTACTGATTGTACAGGTTTTCTAGTCTTTTCCTGAGGTTTAGGCTTTCTTTCCTGAACTCTCAGATTCTCTGAAACCATAGGTCCTTTACCCTTGTCCAAAACACGGGTTTGCTCTTCAATAAGAAGATCAGTACGAACCGCCGGTTTAACAAAGACAGTCTTGGTGCCACTTGTAGAAGCAGCATTCAGAAGATCATGTGAGATTCCCCCTGGAATATATCCTAATCCAGTTTTTATAGTTGCAGGTCTTTGATAACTCTGAATTTCATCTATTGCTTTAGATGCAGAATTCAATAGAGCTAACTTTCTCTGCAAACTATCCTCACTTTTCTTTAGAGTTTCATGTTTCTCAAAGAGGTCATTGAACTCAGTTCTGATAAGCTGATTTTCTTCAGTGGATTTCTCTAACTTTCCTTTCAGGGCCTCTACCACCTTCTCTTTCTCTGAGAGTTGTACTTTCAGAACATCAAGTTCATTAGTTACTCCCATCAATTGACAAGTGATCTCAGCAGCATTAGAGTTTTTCCACTTTAGATTCTCAGCAGTCAACACTTCATTCTGCTCTTGAGTTTCTATGAACAGTTCTTGTAACACAGAATAGTTCTTCATCAGATTCTCAAAAGAACTCATCAGGTCAAAATTACTGGTTACAAATGAACTTGATAACTCAAAGCTTGTGTAGGAGCAAAGAACACAGAGATAGAAGAATTTACCTCCTCAATAGCAACAAGGCAGACATCATCACTATCACTGTCTGAGAACATCTCTTCTGAAGAGCTGGATCCTTCCTCAGAATGTTCTTCTTCAGCAACCATTGCCTTCTTGCTGGAATACTTCTTGTCTCTTTTGGCTTGCCGATCCTTTCTTTCTTTGAAACTCAACTCAGGACAGTCATACTGGAAATGACCTATCTTCTTGCAGTTGTAGCATTTGTTGGTATCATCATCCTGATCATTTTCCACTTTGGATTTGTAGTCCTTCTTTTTGGATGAGGATCCTTTAGCTTTGTAGTCTTTCTTCTTCTCAGTAGACTTTTCTTCAGCTTCTGAGTTGTTCCTGTTCCTGCACCTGGTATTTTTATAATACTTCTTATACTTTCCAAATTTGTGGTTCATTTTCTCAAACCTTCTTGCCATTAGGGCAATTGTCTCATCTTTTTCATCCTGCACTTTGTTAGATGAGGTCTCAGGTTCTTTAGAATTACAGATTTTACCTTGTGCTTTGAAAGCCACATTTTTGTCAGATGAAGTATCATCTTTGCTGTCAGTTTTCTTAGTTTTCTTATCAATTACAAACTCGTATGCTTTCAACTCAGAGAAAACTTGTTGATATGGCATAGAAGCAATATCTTTGGTGTTCTCAATCACAACAACATGAATATCCCATTTCTTAGACAGTCCTCTAAGAATTTTCAGAGCAATTTCTCTTTTGGGATATTTTTTTCCAAGAGCACTCAGATCATTCATAATGCTAGTGAATCTGACTTCAAGTCTTTCAATAGATTCACCATCTTCCATTTCAAAATCATCAAATTTGGCAATAGCCACAGATAGTTTGTTTTCTTTGATATGATCAGTGCCTTGACACATTATAGCAAGTGTGTCCCAAATGTCTTTGGCAGTTTCACAGTGAGAAATCGTTCCCAAAACACCATCATTAATAGTGTTATATAGAGTATCTTTAGCAATATAATCCAAGTTAACCAATTTTCTCTCCTCAGGAGTAAGTTGGTCATCAGTTTTGGGAAATTCATCCCTTAGATCATCCTTTTCAGCATCAGTAGATCTAGGATTAACAACCTTAAACTCAAAAGGTCCTTGAGACACAACTCTCCGTATTCTCTCATGTTTTGAGTATAAGTGTGCATGAATTCTCAATCTCCATAGATCATAGTTCTCAACTGAGAACATAGGTAGTTTCTTAGAGGGCATGATGAAATGGTCTTGTAAGATATCAGCAGTAAGATCTATTCAGTAGACCACCAAATCTCTAAGTAAACAGGATTACGGCTACCAAAGCAAGTGGTCAGTTAGAACCACTGCTCTGATACCACTTGTTGGTCCCGGTGTAAACGAGTCTCTCACGTGTAGGGGGGGAGGATACACGTGTATAGTGATTTTTTAGCTTTTAAAACTTTACTAAAATTAATGAGTCGGGTTATCCTGAGTTTTAGTTCTGAGAAGCACAAATGGCCCTGAGTCAAATTCTACTGAGACAATAACACTGAGCAACTTTCAGAGACTTCAGATTAGCTCAACTGATTCTGAGTTTCTACAACAGAGTCCAAATAACCTTGGAGTAGATAATAGTCTTACTGACTACTCAGGAGAGTTTATCAGTTTGATAACTATCTATACTAGCTTATCTAGAGTGCGGAAAGTGTAGGCCATAAGTTTATACTCGTTTTACTTTGCTGAAAATCTTTCCTTAATGAAACAGTGGTTAAGCTGCAAGTTCAGTGGATTGATTCCAACTGAATATCAGAAATGCTTTCAGTGAAATATGCAACCGGTACAAATGCAAAGCAGAAAGCAAATAACACAGCAAGTTATAGTGATTCAGAGGCTCAATCTCCTACGTCCACTCTCTCTGACTTTCAGAGAAATTCCTTAACTCACTACTTCGACTACCTCAAGCTTTCAGACTGAACTCAGCAGCTTACTAACTTTCTACTACAAGCTTTCAGACTGAACTACTGCAGCTTACTAACTCAACACACACAAGCGTTCAGACTGAACAATCAACTTACTAACTTCTTCTCTAGAGTTTTCAGACTGAACACAGCAGCTTACTTACTCTTCACAACTCTCACTTCCAACTTCTACACATACAAACTACCTAATCAAAGGGTTTGGGTTTTGGTTGGTTTCCAACTAAGGTGAGATATCATTTTACAATGAGAACACAAGTAAAAGGCTAGGATATCTTGAACTAAGCTTTGGATAAGATCTTGAATCTAGGCTTAGTAAATGAGCTCTCTTCAAAGGTGAAACACTTGGGAAATTCTAAGGGTTTCGAGTGCTTCACAAGAATGCTTCAATACGAATGAGCTCTGGAGTTGCTTTGATTTCCCGTAGCCTTGAAGTGTTCAAGGCCTCTGGTATTTATAGGCAACTCTTCAAGAAGTCTTCCTTTGAAAAACTATCCGTTGGAGAGATAGCATCTCGGGTTTCTTCTTTGAGTATATGGTGAACGACTTCATTAGGGTTTGAACGAGCCCTTGCATGGTTTAGGAAATATTCAGACAAGCAGCCAATCACCAATTTATGTGAACAAGACAAATATCTCTGCTGACATTCTTCAGAGAAATGTCGCTTTCAGTGTCAGGAAAGTACGCTGTTGTCGCCTCCTCATTGGTCGACATCTTCCTTTGAACAGAGACAACAAAAAATGACTCTTTTAGTCAACCAAGACTGAGTTGATAGTATAGGATCAGGTTTCAAATTATCAGGACGATCTGCACCATGTATAGTCAGCAGACATAGTTCAGGTTAAGAATAGGTTTCAATGTTTTGTCTGAAGATCACAGAAGTATCCTGAAGACCAAACTATACTGAAGACCTAAACCATACTGAAGGATCAGTATATCCTGAAGACTTACAGAACCTGAAGACTTGAAGAACCTAAAGATCAGAAGAACCTGAAGATCACAAGAATCTGAAGATCAGTAGATCCTGAAGACTCTTATGTACTGAATCAACAGAACCTGAACAAGTCACTCCGAGTGTAAATAATGTTTGTTCATTCTGAGTACATGCAAAGAGAATGTTATACGTTCGTCAACACTAAGGAAAGTATCAACTCAGTGTTGGTTGACTAAAAGAGTCATTTTTGTTGTCTCTGTTCAAAGGAAGATGTCTACCAATGAGGAGGCGACAACAGCGTACTTTCCTGACACTGAAAGCGACATTTCTCTGAAGAATGTCAACAGAGATATTTGTCTTGTTCACATAAATTGGTGATTGGCTGCTTGTCTGAATATTTCCTAAACCATGCAAGGGCTCGTTCAAACCCTAATGAAGTCGTTCACCATATACTCAAAGAAGAAACCCGAGATGCTATCTCTCCAACGGATAGTTTTTCAAAGGAAGACTTCTTGAAGAGTTGCCTATAAATACCAGAGGCCTTGAACACTTCAAGGCTACGGGAAATCAAAGCAACTCCAGAGCTCATTCGTATTGAAGCATTCTTGTGAAGCACTCGAAACCCTTAGAATTTCCCAAGTGTTTCACCTTTGAAGAGAGCTCATTTACTAAGCCTAGAATCAAGATCTTATCCAAAGCTTAGTTCGAGATATCCTAGCCTTTTACTTGTGTTCTCATTGTATAATGATATCTCACCTTAGTTGGAAACCAACCAAAACCCAAACCCTTTGATTAGGTAGTTTGTATGTGTAGAAGTTGGAAGTGAGAGTTGTAAAGAGTAAGTAAGTCATTGTGTTCAAATTCAAAAACTCTAGAGAAGAAGTTAGTAAGTTGATTGTTCACCATTGTTGAGTTAGTAACGCAGAGTTCACCAAAGTTAGTAAGTCGCTAAGTTCACCAAAAGCTTGAGGTAGTCGGGCGAGTGAGTTAAGAATTTCTTCGATCTTCGACAAAACATTGAAACCTATTCTTAACCTGAACTATGTCTGCTGACTATACATGGTGCAGATCGTCCTGATAATTTGAAACCTGATCCTATACTATCAAGATCGTCCTGAAACATGTCATATTCAGGGGTTTTCGGATCTAATCAAAATCTTTATTAAATTCATCTCCCAACATCTCCTTAATCATTTGATTTTCTAATTGCATGTTTTAACTAGAAATATTGTACACTGTATTCGATGAAATTTTTGAGTTAGTTCAATGCTTAAGTATACTGAGATTGCAATTATATTGTTGGCCAACGCATCTGAATTTAGCATGAATCTTTGCAAATTATTATTTTTGGGTACGAATGTGATACTTCATGTTCATTACTGTAAATTAAAAATGATAGTGCTAATTTGTTAATGTGTTGATTTTTTTGTTTGAACTCGATGTTGGTTGTTCGTATACTTTATCAATTTGAGACAGGTTGGCGAAATTGCCCATCCATGAGATATGCTCAGTGATTCTAGCATTAGTTGGAAATTGTGCTAAACTGGTTACAATTTTGATTAAGGTTTAAGGAACAATTAAATTTTAGTTGTTTTTATATTTTTTTGCTAATCCATCTCTATGTTGAGTTTTTTTTTTTGGATTCGATATTGGTTATTGCACCTGCTTGGTTGATGGAGACACGCTTAAAATCGATGAAATTATCCCCATCTGCGAGACGAGGAAGCAGACTGTTCTCTCCTGAATCTCTCATGGTGTTTGCGCTCAATGCGAGCCAAGTCTATCATAAGACGATATTGGAACCCTTACCCAAGGATTCCGCTCTGGTAAAGAAGCTTAATCCTTTTTAAATTCCAGCAATTAGATATGCTTGTAGCAGATAGGCTTGAGAATTATTTGCTATAGAAATTAGGAATTATGTGAAAATTCCTCATTTGCCTATTATCACTTATTCTTGTGGCTGATTTGATTCATTAAAAATTTATTGAATTTGAACTACATTTTTATATCAAGTTTTTCTTATGGACAATAGTAGTAAAAATTATCTTGAAAATCTATCAAGCTTGCTCCTAATTGTAATTATTTCTTGACTTGAACTCTCCACATTGAGATTCACCCTGCTATACCTGTTTTGAGTGGAAACAGTATAAATCATACATGAAAATTCTTCCACTAAAATTGATTCCATATATAATTATGAGCAAAATAGAATCACATCGTACAAGTT
This sequence comes from Stenogyne calaminthoides, assembly GCA_037126765.1. Taxonomy (NCBI): domain Eukaryota; kingdom Viridiplantae; phylum Streptophyta; class Magnoliopsida; order Lamiales; family Lamiaceae; genus Stenogyne; species Stenogyne calaminthoides. The sequence continues at coordinate 13,907,319 of JBBCBC010000026.1, forward strand.
TGCCCGAAGCAAATAGGAACATTGAAAATTGAAAATGATGATTCTTTGAATAATGTACTAATTTGCCTGAAGCAAATTTAATCAAATTATGACATTACTAATTCTATTTTACATAGTATGTCAAATAACATAATCCCCTATGCAAATTAATTTATTTGTGGGGCTTGTGCAAAGAAAAATTTATAGTACGACATTCTCATACCAAAGTTGGAATTGTATTTTTTTATTTTCTTGAATAGAGTCATGAAGATACTTGTGGACTAATATAATTTGCCTGAAGCAAATTTATTGACAAATATTACTGAACTTAAAATTTTGGATTATCCAATAAATCCATTTGAATGGTTAATGTCGATTTGATGACATTTAATGATTATTATAGGGCATTGAGAATTAAAATTGAGCATTTAATCTCGTCCACATCCAGAATGGTCTAGATGAATTACTAATAGATTCTATCAAAATAATTACTAGACTATTATTGAAAAATTCCAACTCAGTTATATCATGTTGGGGGCATGAAATTTTACATGGTGTTAATCTAAATCAAATCCGACCCACTGCATATCTCGATTATTTCCCTTTTATAACTAGTGCTTAAGAACTAAACATTTCTCATCTGCAAATATTAGAATATGCAATATTTATTTTCAATATCACCACCACAGTGTACCTCACTTCACGGCCCAGTTGGCTAATTGCACATTTGATGAAGATCATTTCTCGGCATTAGGGGGAGATAAGAATTTAAAATTCAATGAATGCCGAGAAATTTCATGGAATATAAAAGATATTCAATATGAAAATTCACGCACTAGTTAAAATGAACTGGAAGTTCAAATGATAAATTAACTTGCAATATTCAGCAAGTAATCTGCCAAATTAATTTACTGATGATAAAGAAGTGACTAAAGCACATATACTTGTTGTAAATGCACCAAAAAGAGTAAATGTGATAATTATAGACAATTATATATGTTAATGCCCCCAACACGCCAGAAGCGTAAAGGACCTCTTATTATGTAAGACATAAATCCGAGGTAATTACTAAAGCTAGCAAATATATTCAGTCACTCTTGAAGTCTCTTGAAGAGATTTGTCCCGAAGACGAAAATTCTAGTAATGAAGCACGTGCACAAAATAATAAAAATATTAGAATTGCGGAACGACCAGATCAAAATATTATGGGAAATGATGAAGATCTGGTTGATATAAATATACAAATTATAAATACAGGAGATATTTACCAATGTTGTCGACAACTTATTCGTTGCCATAATTGCTCTCACTATTAAAAATCTGGATCCAGTACCCAAAAGTCAATAGTTGAGCCGGAAGCGCTTTGGCTTGGTAAAATAGGAAGAAGCAATTGAGGCAGAGCTCGACTCTCTAATATTCTTGACTTTATCATACATACACCCTGAAACGTTATCCTTGTTGGATATAAATGGGTATTTGTACGAAAAAAAGAATGAGAATAATGATGTAATGAGGTACAAAGCGAGATTAGAAGCTCATGGGTTTTTGCAGAGACCAGATATATATTTTAAATATATACTCCTGTTATGTATGAAATAAAGTTCCGCTACTTAATATCTCTGGCAGTTAGTAAAATTAGAAATGCAGTTGATAGACATTGTAACCGCATGTTTATATTGATCAATTGATATTAATATTTATATGAAGATCCCAGATGGATATAAAATTCCTCATATAAAGAATGGTGAAAATCGTATTAAGTACTGTTGGGAGATGAATTTAATAAAGAAGATTTTGATTAGATCCCAAAACCCCTGAGTATGACATGTTCAGGATAATATTGATAGATGAGTCAGGATTCAGTTTTAGAGTGTTCAGGATGTTCTCTACACCATGTATAGTCAGCAGATATAGATTAGGTTAGATTCTGAAGATTCTGAAGACCAGTAAGTTTCTGAAGTTTCTGAAGTTTCAGTATGAAACTGAAGTTTCAGTATGAAACTGAGAAACTGATGTTTCAGTATGAAACTGAGAAACTGAAGACTCAGTATGAGACTGAGAAACTGATGTTTCAGTATGAGATTGAGAAACTGAAGACTTAGTATGAGACTGAGAAACTGAAGACTCAGTATGAAACTGAGAAACTGAAGACTCAGTATGAAGACTCAGTATATCAATCAGTATATCTCTGAAGACTCAGAAGACACTGAAGACTCAGAAGACTCTGAAGACTGAAGACAAAGGATACTGAAGGCACAGTAATTACCGAAGACTCAGTAATATACTGAATGCTCAGTATAACCTGAATGTTCCGAGGCACTGAAAATATATATCTGAAGGATACAATACTGAGAAAAACGCGATTACTTATAAAAATAGATATTGCCCAAGACATTCTCATGCAGACAAAAGGAACTAAAACTAAGTGTTGTTAAGGTTATATCACTTAGAGATATTGACCAAAAAGAGTCGTTATGTTTGTCTACATTTACTGAAGACAAGAGCCAATCAGAAGAAGACAGCACTGTACTTTACTGACACTGAAAGCGACAGGTCACTGAAGCATGTCAGTAGTACTATGTTCCAGACTGCAAAAAGTAGTGACTGGCTGCATAAAGGCATATTGCCTAAAACATGCTAGGGAGTATTCAAACCCTAAAAATAGTCATTCATCACACACCATAAGAGGAAACTCATGAAGCTATCTCTTCCAACGGATAGTTTTTCAAGAGTGACCTTGGTGTCTGCCTATAAATACTTGTGACCCTCTACATTGAAGGTTACGGGAAATTTGTAAGCAACTCAAGAGCTCAAACTTATTATTGCAAGTTGAAGCACTCGAAAACCCAAGAATTTCCCAAGTGCTTTACATTGAAGAGAGCTCATTCACTAAGCCTAGTTTTGATAAGATATATCCAAAGCTTAGTAGAGATATCCTAGCCTTTGCATTGTACTTAATTGTAAAGGATATCTCATCCTAGTTGGAAACCAACCAAGAAACCCCAAACCCTTTGTAAGGTAGTTTGAGTGTGATTGTTGGTGAGTTGGAGTTGTAAAGAGTTAGTAAACTACATTGAGGTAGTCAGAAAACTCTATAGAATAAGTGAGTAAACTATCTTGGATAGTCAGAAAGCTTGTGTGTGTTTTGAGTAAGTAAACTACAGAGGTAGTCAGAAAGCTCAAAGTAGAAAGGTTAGTAAACTACAGAGGTAGTCAGAAAACCTTAGGAAGTGGTTAAGGAATTTCTCTGAGGGTCAGAGAGAGTGGACGTAGGAGCTTGAGTCTCTGAACCACTATAACTTGCTGTGTTATTTGCTTTCTGTACTGCATTGATTATCTGTTGCATATCTTTAACTGAAAGCATATTTTCACTGATATTCAGTTGGAATCAATCCTCTGTACTTGCATCTAACTGATCACAGCCTTAATCACTGTTTCATTAAAAGGAAGGTTTTCAGCAAAGCTAAAAACGAGTATAAACTTAGGGCCAACCATTCCGCTTTGTCCGAGTAGCTATCCAAGCAACTCTCAGATCTCTTAAAAACTCAGAGCTCGGTTGGGATTATCTCGAGGCTTCAAAAAGCAACTTCGGATTATTGTCTCGTAGACTTTAACTCAAAGCGATCAGGTATTCTCAGGGCCAAATCATCAGGACAACCTGACCTATCTGACTTCAGTGAAGAAAAGTTTTAAAAATCACTGAACACATGTATTCCCCCCCCCATACACGTGTGAGACTCGTTTGCACCGGGACCAACAAGTACGATATTAAAATTACAAAGGTCATTATATGACATAAAATATTTGGGTCGAATATTCCACGATCGATTCAATTCATTCTTCCCGAAGGAGGAATAAATAAACATTGAAATATTTCCTTACGTGTTTACAAAGAAATTATTTTGGTGGTGTTTGTATTATCTCAGTTTCTGATGATAATCTAAATATTATTGGAACAAGTAAGGAAATCAAAGAAAGCTAATTTAATCTTAGAGATTGAATTTTGAAATAAAACGTTGGTGAAATCAAGTATTGTCTCGACCAAATAGACGAGCATTTCCTAAAGCAAAATGAATCTTTATATACCAATCAGCTTACTTGGAGAAGGTATTGGAGAGATTTTATATTAAATTTCATCTACTTAGCACACTAGTAATTGTTCGATCCCTTGAAGTGGATAAAAATAAATTTGGACCTAAAGAAGATACATATGACATTTTAGGACCCGAAGTTCCTTATCAAAGTGTCCTTAGTGCATTACTATGTTTTAAGAACTGCACCAAATCCGATATTGAATTTATATTGAATTTGCTTGAAAGATTAAGTTAGTGCTTCTTCTATAAGGAGACATTGTAAAACTTTAAAGCATGTGTTCAGTATCTTCAACGTTTGTAATATTTTGGTTTAAATACATTTATGATTCATGTGATAATGGTATATCTCCTATCATCCATTATGAGGATAATGCTTTGTGTTGCCCATGTGAATAATATGAATACTAAAGGGAACTTGACAAAGTATATATCCCCTAAAATTCTTTTACCTGCATGAACTCCAGAAGAGTGTGAAAGTATAATACAAAAGGCTTGGAAGACTGTTGTCTTCAGGGGGAGCGTTTTGAAGATTGAATTTAGAAGATCATTAGTTTTACCTTTCTCATTTTACTAAGTTTCTCTCTTTGAATTATTATAGCGGAATTTTAGATAGGCTTTAAAATTACGTCGTAATGTCCAAGGGGGGGTGTTATAAATAATCTATTATTGTGGACATTACTTTGTGTTAGTATTATTAGTGGGCTTTATGTCATATGAGTTTTAGGGCTTTTAGGGCTTCAGCCCAATTGTTATTATAAATATCTTGCTCATTGTAACGCCGTGAGATGGATAATACGGAGATTATAGTGAAAACCCTCCTGACTTGGTCGCCCTCAGATGTAGTCCTTCCGGACGAACTGGGTAAACAAATCGGTGTTCTTGCTTCTTTTCTTTACGTTTATTCTATATTTTACAACATGAATCAGGTGTCCTTAACTAGTTCGAGCGGTGTAGTTTCCGACCAATTTCCGGCGGGTTTGAGAGTTGTTGTGGTGGCTGCTGACCCCACTTATCTGTCAATCTTGGAGAAGATGCTTAAGAGTTGCCACTATGAAGGCAATGCATCAAAACTGGAATCTTGGCTTGCTTTGAAGATCTATTGTTCATATGCGATAGAATTTATGTTATCTTTTGTTCTTGTGGTTTGATTTGTTTTTAGAGAGTTCCATCTGTGTGTATGGATAAAAGATCTCACTTGTGAGATATTTTAATTTTGAGTTCTGATTCGTATGATTGATTGGCAAAAGTATGGAGTTTTTAAAATGGCTAATTCTTGTATGCACCGTGCACTCCTAATGCATTTTAGAAACATGCAACTTGTTTATATTGAACCGTGCAACTATTAATATGGAAAAAATAGCTCCACGGTTCAGTGTAAAAAGGTTGCATGTTTCTAAAATGCACTATGAGTGCACGGTGCACCTGGATGCACATGAGACTCACTCTTGTAAAATTGTTCTGTTTTTTTTACGTGAAGGAAGAAAGGGATGGTAAAAAAAAAATTAAAGAGATATTGATTTGTGGATTTTATGTAGAAATCCAAATGTAGTGGAGGCGTCTGATTCATTCTTCTTTGCACTTCTTATGCACAATATATATATATATATATATATATGTTAGTTTCTTAATTATTTCGAGTGGAAATTGATTCTTGGAAAACATTCAGTAACGAAATGCAGTCGTGCTGAGGTTGCATTGTATGATGTTGTTATGAGTGACGTCCATATGGCGGACATGGATGGTTTTCGACTTCTGGAGCAAATTGTATTAGATATGGATCTCCCAGTCATGAGTAATCAATTCTTATAAGTTTTATTTCTTGACTTATTACTGATTATGGTTTTTGTGTGGTTGTTTAGCGATGTCAGCGGATGAAGGGTGTTACTCTTGGTGCTTGTGACTATCTTATAAGACCAGTTAGTATGGAGGCATTAAGGAACATATGGCAGCATGTGGTTCGTAAAAAGTATAAGGACAAGGATTTTCAACAGCATAAACCGTCTGAAGATCGATGTTGATTATTCTTCTTCAGCCAATGAAGGGAGTTGGAGATTAATTTCCAACAAAAGGAAGGGTGAGGAAGGAAACGGGGAAGAAAGGGACGATCAATCTACGGCGCTGAAGAATTTCCATCAGCAACTTGGGATAGACAGTATGGGCGTGTTTTGAAACACTTAAAAACAACTTCTATAAGCACTTATTTTCAAAAGTTGTGAGAGAGAGCTTTGAAAATAAGTGTTTTTAGAAGCTATTTTTAGTGTTTCAAAACAAACCTTATGCATTTTCGAGTTGCCTAACATGCATGCTTTCTTAGTTGTTTTGTATTTGCTTTGCTATTGCTGTTTTTCCTCTTGTAACTGTTAGTAGTTTGAAGACTAGTCTAAGGTGCCATCTGTAATCTGTTTTCTGATATGTGTGTGGGAGGGAGTTGTACTATGTTGAGATTTGGTATTAATACTGGATATTTTGAATATAATAAACGCTAGTTAAAAATGCTGAATTATGTTGAACTCTTCCTCACATTTAAGGCAATTTGGCTAAACTTATTTTAAACATCTTATAAGCTCTAACATCTTATAAATTGTTTTGAGAGCTTATAAGATGTAATTTTTAAGTAGCCTAGAAGTTGTTAAAGTGTTTGACTAATAAAACTTATAAGTTCTTTAATAGTAATTTTTTTTTTAAAAAAAAATAATTTTAAAATTAATATAATTTTTTTGATTTTTTTTAATAATATTTTTTTTCGAAAATAAATATATTTTTCCAGAAAAAAAATATTTTTTTTTCGATTTTTTTAATAAATATTTTTTTCATAAAAAATAGAAAATATTGAAAAAAATAATTCAGAAAATAATTTTTTTCGAAAATAAATATTTTTTTCAGAAAAAAGAATCAAAAATATTTTTTAGTATTATCGAGTTTTTTCAGAAAATAAATATTTTTTTTACCTCCATCCCGAAAAAATCGTGCACACCTACTTTATTATCGAGTTTTTGTGAGCGAGTTGTTTATTAGTATTTCAAATGATAAAGTAATTTTTAAAGAGGGGTATTATAGATCTACCTCTCATCTATTGCATGCATCTTTAAAAGTTATTTTATCTTTTCAAATACTAATAAAAAACTCGCTCGTAAAAACACGTGAAAACAGTAAACGTGCACGTTTCTTTGGGACGGAGGGAGTATATTTTTCCAGAAAAAAAATATTTTTTTCGAAAATAAATATATTTTCCCAGAAAAAAAATTATTTTTTCAAAAATTATTTTTTTCTGATAAAAATATTTTTTTTTTCAGATTTATTTTTAAAAAAAAAAAGGGCTGGTTTGGATTGAATTTGGACCGAATTCGGGCCGGGATGGGTGGATATATGATAGAGCTTATTTAATTTTTGTAAAATAAGTTGGGATATTTTTTTGGAGCTTATAAGCTTTAAAGAGCTTATTTTTAGATCTTATAAGATGTTAGACATCTTATTTTACCAAACAGAATTAATTAACTTATAAGCTCCTAAACAGCTTATAAGTTGTTTTAAAGAGCTTATAAGTTGTGTCAAACACCCCCTTAGTCTTATCTTTAGTCTTTATGATCCTCTTAGCAATGCTTGTATTTGATTAGTAAAATTAACTTGATATTTAATAAAATAATTAAAAAAACAACGAAAAGATAATTAATCAACCCAGAGTACCCAGTGAGTAGCTTATTTTATTATTTCGATAATGATCTTGTGATACCATGGCTGCTGTTTTTGGACACCAAGGTACTTTTTCTCCTTTGGGAAAAGAACCAAAATGCTCTGTCATGTAATCAGCTGAAGTTTTTTGCCCTGTTTCTGTGAAAAGAACATATTTGGCCCTTTTAATGCCCTTCCTAAATGAATGTTTGGTGAATTGACTCTTTACCCCTCAATTCCAATTTTATCAAATCTCAATCTCATATCAATTTAGCGAACGGTTATTACCTATCCCATTTCATACAAAAATAGTAAATAGTTTAATTAATAGTAGATGTTAATTTTTTTTACTTTTAATCTTGTCGCGAATTTGTTTGTTGGCCGTCCGTCTCCGAATAACTCCCGTTCGTCGCAAATTTGTTTGTTGGCCGTCTGTTACGAAAATCATCTTCTTTATCCATCTCCCCCATCTCTGCGGCCGAATCTTTCATTAGTTAGTTCGTATCGCAAGGGTTTCCATACCAGTAGCTTGTAGTCAGCGTCCATACCAGTCGATTGTACTCGGCATCTCCTTCTCATAACCCAGGAAAGGTATTGAAGGTAAGTATTTCTTACTTATCTGCTATTGAAGGGTTTTAATTTTGTTGGGCATTTGTGGGAATTTGAAAATTTGACCGAAATATTGTTTAATGTTTTGGGTAAAATTCATAATGAATATGGAATTTGATGTTTTGTGTAAAATTTACCTATGAAGATGGAATTTGATGTTTTGGGGAAATTAGATAATGAGTATTTATTTTGGTGGATTGTACCCACTTCGATGCTTATTATACTGTGGTGTATTCATTGTAATGTTGCATGTTTGTTCTAATAAGTAAATTTTGACATTGTCTATATGCTTCATTTTGTGTTTGAGTAAGATGCTTATTTAGTATCATATCCACTCCCTATAGAATTTAGTTAGCCTTTTTGCAAACAATTTATTAATCTGCAGGACATTGTACATTGTTTAGATATGACAATTATTTCAGAATTCGAAGAGTATGATGTCGAAAACAATGTTGTACCTCTAGCAGACCTGAACGTAATACAATTAACAAGGGAACATCTAAAGGGTGATAACATAAATAAGTTTGAAGTATCATGCTTCGGACAATTTATGAATTTGAGAAATATGTTATTTCAATCCTAACTATACCTCCATTTGTTGTGTAATCAAGATTTGTCCGTGTCAAGGAAAGAGATTATATTGGATGTGTTTAAACTGGAGGCAGAATTAGGTCCTAGAGAGTTTTCCCTCGTCACTGGCTTGAAATTTGGAGGGATGTCAGGCTTACCTTCTCGTTCTGAGCTCTACAATAAATATTTCAAACAAGGTAAAAAAGGCATTGAATGGAATGATATAAAGGATGCCTTTGTCAAATTTGATGGAGGGTCGGAAGATAGTTTGAAGTTGGCATTGTTGTTGATCGTCTACGGGTTGCTTGTTGTAAAACAAAAGAATAATGTTAAGATTGATCTCCAATACTTCCATATTGTAGATGATCTTGAACAATTCAACCAATTTCCATGGGGTAGAATTGCTTTTGAAGTGTTGATAGATGATTGGCGTGACAATGTGGTAAAGCTGAAAAGTTATTGCAAGTCTTTTGTTGTAAATAAAAGTAAAACGAAGCGAAGAAAAAGAGGTCGACCCTTAACGAAAGGAAGGACACATCCTTTTTATTTAAATTTTTTTGTATACACCCTACAGTGTTGGACATTTGAAGCATTTCCCTTAGTTGGGAGTGTTTGTGGATCGATTATTCAAATTTCGGATGACCACTTTCATCCCAGAATGGTGTATTGGGATTCAACCGTGTTATCCGAGAGTTTCAAGAATTTAAAGGAGAACGTGTTGTCCGACCCCAGTAAAGCTGAGATTTTCGTTGAAAATGTAAGCATAAGCCTTTCTCATATTTAGCACAATTTAATATAATAGTTTATTTCTAGTAGATATTATATGTTTAATTATTTTGAACAGAATATAGTTTTTGGAAGATTGATACTCAATGAGTGTGAGAAGAATTCCTTGTCATTTTTAAGTGCTGTTGATTGGGAAGAAAAGATATACCTTCATTCAAAGCCAACCGAAAGACAGCAAAACTCGAAGATTGTTGTTGATGAAAATACTTCTAAAGATCAAGATGAAAAGTGTAAAGATGCTCATAATCCCGATACTTCTAAAGATCAAGATGAAGAGTGTAAAGATGCTCATAGTCCCGATACTTCTAAAGATCAAGATGAAGAGTGTAAAGATGCTCATAATCCCGATACTTCTAAAGATCAAGATGAAGAGTGTAAAGATGCTCACAGATTCCTCAAAGAATGAACTGTGGTTGAAAACTTCTTTTGGGTACGTTGTGATGATTAAATACATTATACACCATTCAATTGGTAATATGATATGTTTTAACGGTTTTGTCAACAGAAAAAGTTAACAGCCACGTACACCAGTTGGTCATCGAAAAAAAAAAAGATAATGAGAATTGGGATTGGTGGACTGTTGATGAGGAAATAATTAAGTGCATAACCGGAGAGGTGCAAAATAATGGACATAACTTACCATGGTCGAAGGCAGATAATGTGTATGGTGTTGCAAATCATGAAATAAATCATTTAGGTGCTTTACCCAAATAAACATCGACACTCGAAATATTGTTGTATACGACCCCATCACAAAAGAAAATCGTTGGCCAAAAAGGATGCTCAAACATTACCAAAACATTGCAGAAATTTTGCCATCTTTGTGTAACCAAGGTGTCGTTTGGGTTAGGACGGTGGATGAATCAAAACACTGGACGATACAGAGACAACCCGATACTCCACCACATCAAATACAAAAAAGTGAATGTGGGATAATGTGCATCAAGTTCTTAGAATGTCTGGTCACTGGGCATGAACTTGATCACGTTGATCCGGAAATGTGTGGAATATTTAGAAAAGCATTTTGTGCCGAGCTGTTTGCCAATGAAGAACAATATGGTTGTTAATTATTCGAAAAACAAAATTTATTTTTTCCAGATGTAGTTGTATAAATTCATTAATGGGTATGCCAACCCAGACTGGGAATTTGCCAACAAATATACGCCACATTTTAATCCCTTAAATAGTTAACATTTCACTTATTCACAAATTTATATGGTTATTAATGTTTATAGTAACTTATTTACACATGTAAATCATTTGCCAACAGGGATGTTGCAATGGCAACTTGTTGCCAACCTTCAACCCAATGAGTTAAACAAATAATAAACACAATAATAATGCAAATAATTCGACGAAATGAAAGAAATGTGAAACAATTACATTGCATAATAAATCAAAACTTAAATTGATATGTTGCCAACATATATGCCAACTTATATGTCAACTACTGCTATTACTAAGTAAATTGTAAAAGATTACTGATGGCTTTAAAACAATATACATGTCCAATATGCAGAAATGCAATTACACGTTGCAATATAATTCCTCACAAATATTTAAATGAAGCGTGTGCCAACTCTTTATAAGTATACGTCAACTATATGCCAACACAATTGCCAACTGCTTTAGAACATTTAAGAAAATCACTTTTAAATTTATATTTAACGACAAGGTACATAACTTATCAGAATCCTCACAAATATTTAAATGAAGTGTGTGCCAACTCTTTATAAGTATACGCCAACTATATGCCGACACAATTTCCAACTGCTTCAGAACCTTTAAAAAAAGGGAGAAAAACATTCCACTACAAAGTCACCAAAAAACTTACAACCAGATACAAAGTGCAGAAAATTTCTGCACTTTTGTTCAAATTTGAACTAAAGTGCCACGTACTTTAGTTCAAATTTCTGCATTTTGTATCTGGTTGTAATGGTTTACTCAATCTTGTATCTAGTTGTACTTATTTCTTTAAAAAACCACTTAAATTTATATTTAACACAAGCTACATAACTTATCAGAAAAATGCTCATTGGCAGGCCAATGTCATGTTATCAAAAATCATTCATTTCTAAGTGACAATATACATTAAATAAAAAATAAACATTAGTGAAGTAAACATCATCAATACTACAATATATCATACAATCCACTGATTACAAGTTTAAACATGATGGTTAAACATATGCAACTGATAAGATTGGTTTCAATTCCACATCAGCATCAACGTAAGCGATTCAAATTCAACATAATACTGGTAACTCGAACAAATTCTGGAAAAAGCCACTATCAAATGTTTATTAAATAAAATTTATTTCAAACAACGACCGGTTTTGGACATTTCCTCTTCGTATGACCAGTTCCCCGGCACAATGAACATCTGCGAGCTTTAGGTTGTTTAGGTGTTCCGTTCCCATCGCCTGACTCTGCATCATCCACCATGGTATCAATTGGAACATTTTTTTTACACGTCGCGCTATTGTGGTCTGTGCCTTTACAAATAGAATAAGAATCTATATTCTTCTTCTTCTTCTTCTTCTTCTTCAAGTTCGATGATGAAGACTCGAGTGGCGATCGTATTCTTCCTCTTTTTGGAAGACCTGCTTGCTTCGGGCAGGGAGGAGCATTGCATACAAAAAATTTTATGTGATCAGGCGTTACATTCATCAGGGGATGGTACAGGCATGACAGTACCACTCCACATTGCTTGTACACGATCAACTTTATAAAACTCATCAACAAAAAAAACTGATAGGGTAACTTGCATGCCTATGGTAAAACATAAAAATGTTGTTCAAAATAACATCAACTAAATTATTATACAAATGAATGTAGTAAAATTGATTCTTCAAACTTATTACCTGATTGCAGCAATTGCATGAGTACAAGGCATGCCTTCTAACTAAAAAAACGCAACAACTGCATTTATGATTTTCCAAATCTACTATTTAACTCTTGGTACCATAAACAACACGATATCTACGATTAGAAAGAGGGTGAATGGTATATTTGTCAGCGATCAAACCCATACAGGACAAATGAGTTACGACCTGAAAACATAAAACACTACTACTAGTAATCACTTCCGTTGATCTAACATGAAACCATTCTTAAATGACAGTCCTAATACTTTCCAAAACATAAACAATAGATTTCGCGCGCGCCCACTTTAGACATTTATTCCACGATTCAGCTGCATTATATGTCATGAACTCGTACCGTCGGACTTACAATGCACTCGGGACCACCTCTCAGGTTTTGCATTTTCCGAAGTCTTAATGATCTTGCCATTGTCAATGCGTCGAAGAGAATCCATAATTCTGAGAAAAGTATTTCATTGTGATTAATATAATTGTTGGTGACAAGAATAAAAATAAACATATATATATATATATATAAAATAATAAAAAATTATAAATAATTTATTGATATTTTACTTCCTGTATTTGGACGGACGATGCTCATATGCGGCTGAGCGGAAATTTTGTACAACTTTTTTACCATACACAACTAACTTCTTTTGAAGGTGGTAATAGCACAGTCCATGTTGAGCTCTTGGAAAATCAGTCTTCACAACGTGAATAATGCATTTGTGTTGATCAGAAACAATCACCAAATCTTTGTGATATTCATGTCCAATTGCATCTTTTAATCTATCTAAAAACCATTACCACGACTCATTATTCTCCACATCACCAACACCCGTAGTAATTGGAAAAATATAATGGTTGCAATCCTGGGTTACAGCTACAAAGACAACTCCCTTGTACTCTCCTTTTAAATGTGTCCCATCAATAACGATCACAGGCCTCCCGTAATTAACAAATCCTTTTATTGATGCACCAAGAGCATAGAACACATACTTGAACTTACCTTGTTCGTCTGTTTTTATCTGTCCAACGCTATCTGGATTAGCAACCTTCAGCTCATGCAAATAAGCTGGCAACATCTTAAAGGAATTTTCAGAGTCACCATATATCATGTCGTCAGTCAAACGTTTACTAATCAAAGCCTTACGGTATGATATGGTCAGCCCATGATTTAATTTCAAATCCTTCAAAATTGATGTAGGCAACTTTGCAGTATGAGGGTCTTGTTGTCTAGCAGCATAGTATGACGCGATTACTTTAGCAGGCAAACATCGTCGAGAGTTTCTATCCGGATTCATTTGACATGTGTGACATTTGAACTTCGAAACTGGAAAAAAATTCTTTTCCCCGTGACCATGAAACAAAAAATCACGATTGTTATACTTGCATTTCAAAAGCCATCGGCATGGATCATATTTTTTTACACGGTAAGCAACTCTATTTAACATATGATATATTCCAACAGACATGCACATTTCTGATTTGCTAGTAAAAATGTTGTCCAAATTGATTACGCCGGGTACCCCATTCGGGATTTCACTAACTTTTTCCTCTTTATTAAGACTAGGGGAATTGTGCAAGGTGAAGGTATACCTAGGATGATCCATGGACGCTTTGAATTTGGGGTATGAATTTTCGGCTCAGTATTTGACTTTGGCTTATTCTCAAACGATTCGTAACCAACAGAATCGTCTGAACAATCATCACTTGAATCACTCGTATCATCCTCAATATCTACAAACTCGTTGTTGTTATGACTTGGGAGATGAGGTTCATCAGCTACAGGGATGTCGTTTGAAGACAACGGTAAACCAAATACGGACCGTGGATGTGGACTTGTTGTATGATTTTCACAGCAATATTTGATGCATTCTCAAATGAATGGAAGTCAAGAGAATCATCAGACGATTGATCACTTGAATCATCCATATCAACATCAATTCCAACTAATATCTCATTTTTCTTAGATTCAACGATGTCATTATGTAACAGTTTTGCACGATTAATAGCATCGAAACTATCAAGCAATTGAACAAAGCCCATCTCTGTTGTGTTCGGGATTGTTGAGCAACTGCCAACAATAGCATCAACATCATGATGCACAAAATCCAGCACATCACTTTTAGGTGACACAAAAAGCTCCAGTTTACACGATGGTCTTAATACGCTTTCCAAATCTTCATCATTTTTAATAAAAGCACGCCAAAGAAACAACCTCAAAAAATTGAACATCACCTAATTTCATGTCACATTTTAAAATGTGATTCAGATCACAAACAAGTTTTTTTAAACTATAACCATAGGATTTGGAAAGCAGTCTGCACACCTCCTACATAGGATTTGCCATCCCATTTTCCATTACAATGTATGAACATATATTTTCTTCCAACCATCTACAATGAGTAGATCCGGATGTAGAAGGTATCATACAAATTAAACATTTAAGGTTTTCTCTAAATTACAAGCAAACAACATTCTAATGTAAATGATGCAGTCTTGTGTTATTTATACAGTTGACTATAACAAAGCTTCCTATCAAGTATCTGGACTCTTCATACTTACAGTTTTAACGATTCTAAACAACTTTAAACCATAGTCAAACTTGTGAATTTCTTTAAAAGACAGTATAAAGTGTATACCTTTCAGTTGATGTAGTTATACATTTCAGTCTATACACTAATACATTAGCATAAAACTATAATTAATACAAAATTGGCAGTAACTATATCAATTGTGTTCTTGTATATATCCAAATATGTTCATAACTACAATCTAAACGGTTGTAAAAAACTATAAGTAATGTGAAAAATAATTAGGGTAGTCAACAGTAATACCCGTGATATCTTAGTGGAAATAATCGGAAATCTGTTCTCTCTTCTAATCAGGTTATGCCCACATAATATTTTAATAACAATTACCAATTAATACAAATGCCCAACGAAAATAGAAACCAATCAATAAAAATGAACAACAAAAATTGAAATTGGGCCTAAAACGTGTTAGAATTACTTACGTTACCTTCAATAATAGATGGGTTCTCGTCGTCGATCTCAACACACACGGCAGTAACAATGCAATCTGGATATTCGTCGGCGCTCTCACACATAAATAGATGGACTGTCGATCTCAACTAAATAACGATGCAATGTCGATAGTCGCCGTGCTCTCAACTCCAACACGGCGGCCGACAATTTAACAGATGGATTTGTGTAAGCATATGAAGAAGACGACCTAAAGTCAAACTAAATTATTGGTAGATATGGTACAATAAATAATAAGGACGTGTTTGGATGATAAAACAATGATGGTAGGGATGGGATGAAAACACAAGTTTTGGAAGTGGAAACACATGAGAGTATTTTTGTCTAAAGATAATGAATATTACTATCGTAGGGCAAAAAAGTTCTTTTTACAGAAACAGGGCAAAAAAAAGACGAGCATTACAAATTGAGGGCAAAAACGTGTATTTCCACTTTACCTTTTTTTTGTTTAATTTTGGTGTGTTTTCAAACTTCTACAGACAACTTCTAGGATTTTTTTTTTTATAAGTTGTGAGAGGTAGCTTTTGATAAAAAGTGATTTTTTACTCACTTTGTAGAGTTTGCAAACACCACCTTACTGATAAATGAGGTGCAATCTAAAGTAATGTTAACATTTCGTTTATTGCTTGTTTGATTAGCCAAATCTTTAAGCCACATTAAATTAATCTCTCCCAATATATTAACTATCAACAATTGACACTAGAAGGGGAGGATTTCGCTACAATTTTGCTAGACTTTCTTTTGAGACATCTTTTTGAATCTTCGAATCTTCAAATTTTCATATCTTCAAACCCCCAAACCCGGATTCCAATATGGAACCAGCCGGAAAACAAAATTCCGATCACCTGAAAGAGTCTTCCTCCTAGCACGAGGGACCTCTGAAGAATCTCGATGAGATTAAGACCCCGGAAGATGTCCAGGCAGCCATTGCTATACTATAACTTCGCCAGAATGAGCTCGGTGGATAGTGAAGCGTACCATCGGCCAGCTGAGGAACAAAAGGCCCAAGCCTAAAAGGGCAAGCACAAAATGGGCGAGGAAGAGCATCCCAGGAATCAGCCGGCCAAAACCTATAACACCTCACGATCAAGGAAAAATAGGAGGCCACACAGCAAGAAAAGTCAGCACGACGATTCTCACCACTATTCGCGCCCAAGGAGACGTAAACCAGCTCGCCAAGGTGAATCTGTGTTCAATCGATTGTGGAATGACGCCCCCAGAAGACCTCCCCAGCGAATCAAACGTCAGCTCGCGACCATCGAGACGTGAAAGGAAAGGATCTTTCCAAGGTGAAAACCAAGCTCAAGATCGGGCAAGTGAGGGATCGAGGGGGTCTGTGCATGATCGAATGGGTCCACAAATTCTCATCCGACTTCCACAACCCGATAATGAGAAATTGGTCATAATCATGCAATCCCCGCCATGCTGGCGACCTCGCCTCTATCACCAATGGTGATGCTCGCCCCCATCCAGCTAAAGGCCATTATCACTTCGATCACACAATAAAATGGCTAGGCTGACCCAATGGTCCAGGTTAGCAAGTACTCCACGGTAATTTCCGCAAATCCCAATTGAATAGGATTATTCTGTTTCAAAGCTTTGCATTCTCATTAAAAGTTATTTAAGTAAAGTTTTTAGTTTGGGAGAAAAACATTCCACTACAAAGTCACCCAAAAACTTACAACCAGATACAAAGTGCAGAAAATTTCTGCACTTTAGTTCAAATTTGAATTAAAGTGCCACGTACTTTAGTTCAAATTTCTGCACTTTGTATTTGGTTGTAATGGTTTACTCAATCTTGTATCTAGTTGTAATTTTTTCAAGTTTTTAATCTATCTCAGAACTATTTATCCCACATCTCTAAATGAATATATTAAAAAATATTACTACATGTAACATAAAATTTTAATGTGACGAAGCTTTAATAATTTTCATCCCATTCCACTGTTAAAATCTTAGATCTACCCCTATATTTAACTAAAACAAGAAACATAAACTGTCATTTAATCTAAACACACTACCAGATTTATTAGTTAACAAATCTAAAATGTCATTTACCATGTTAACATTAGTACATTACATATCCAAATTTCTTAGTTAACAAATTACACTTGACATGTTTTATAAGAAAGTAATATTGTATTAGTTTCATATATGAATTAATCTTTCAACTTTTTTTTGGGCTTTGCTTAATTTTATCATTGAAATGTTATGACTTTAGTATCTATTTATTTTTCCAATTGAATTTATCTTTAAAATTTATTAAATATGTATTTTCTTTCTTGTTTTATTATGTATTATTTTATGATTACCAGGTGTACCGTGCATTTTATAGTGTACTTTAGAAACTTGCAACTTGTTGCACTGTAACTTGCTTTTTGTTACACTAAAACATGTAACTATGTTTTACAAATACAGGTTGCATATTTCAGTATAATAAATCGCAAGTTTTTAAAATACACTATAAAATATATGGAGCACCTTGTGCACAGGTCCCATTCTTTTATTACTATTAAAAATTAGATTTTCTACCTTATCTTTTTATTAATTTCTGGAAATTTTTTATTGTATTTTATCTATTTCAAAAACCTCCAAATTTGAATTTATAAACGTGTCTCTGAAAAAAATGAATAGAATGAATGGACCTTTGTCATAAGTCAAATCGATCCATTATGCCGGGACTAATTATATTTAGGAATGAACATTCGATTTTTCGGATATCAAATCTAATTGAATTTATATAACTGAATTAACCGAAGAATTTACCATAATGAACCAAAACCGAACCATATGACTACAAAATCGATCTTAACCAAACTGAATTTTACGATTCAGTTAAAATCGAAAAACTTGAATTATGTGGTCATTTAAATAGAATCATTTTTAAAAGCATTTTTTCTTGTAAATTTTGAAATAAGTATTAATCTATTGATGAATAAGAGTAATTTAATAAAAATATATATTCATATATATGAAATAAATATTCAAGAAACAATCATAAGTATTCAATATTTTGGTAATGTATTAAATAAACTATGGTTCGACTTAGAGGATTTAAATCCAATATAAAAAACTGAATACCAAATTAACTGAATTAAATTTATATTTTTATCCGGCTCGATTTTCTCGATTATTATCGAATAATGCTCACCCTATTTATATTGTTTCTAAACCTCTAGCCCATCACAATGGACCTTAGAATATACAAACAACTATATATTTAAATGGAGCAACTGGAGAAAAGTTAGAACTGGAGCAATGACTATATTTCTGTCCTTGGCGCAGTGGAGAAGATCATGAGGATATCAGGTTTTCTCATTCATCAGAATATGTTGTGGTATAAAAATGAAACGATTAATATATTAGATGATCGGGAAAATTACAATATCTCACAAACCAATAATCAGATCTCCTCAGGAACAATCTCATTTGGTTTAGGGTTGAAAATACCCTCTCACAGCTTTTGAAAATAAGTGCTTCTGAAAGCTGTTTTAAGTGTTTCAAAACACACTCTTAGATAGATAAATTTGGGTTTGATTTTATCCAATAATAATCGGTTGATTGTGAGTTATTAATGCAACAGTAATATTCAAGATTTAAAATAAAAAATTATTAATTCCATTCGATCGTGATGGGACTCGAACCCACAATCTCCCGCTCCGGAGGCGAGCGCCTTATCCATTAGGCCACACGATCTTGTATGTCATTCAACCCTTGCAATTTTATAAATATATTGTTTATTTGGTTTAATGAATCATTTATAAAGAATTGATAACGTAATATATATATATATATGTGTGTGTGTGTGTGTGATATACTATTTGTGCTATGTCAAAAACATATGAAGGAGCAAATGTTGAATTTTTAGATCAATCAAAGTTTTCTTATTGATTATTGGGGGTGTGAATGCAAAGGTCTAGATGCAATTGGATCCTCCATTTACTGCAGGGAATCCAAATCCCATAATTATTGAGTTAATTGAACCAAAAGTAACTGGGGACATGAACGACATCCTACTGCAATTGTTCTTAGAAGTGGAGATCAAGAAAGCCCTCAAGAAGATGCATCCGACAAAGGCCTCTAGGCCCGATAGTATGTTGTTGTGTGTGGTAATTTATGAGGTGGAACCCACTCCCTTATCTCACTCCTTTTCCTACCTAGAAGATTTAGAGGAATTCAATGAAGTACACCACCTCGGCGTTACAACGAGCTATGCAGCTCGCCAATAAGGGAAAGATAAGGTCGACCAGGTCGGCTATCAGGAAAATGCACATTAATTGTGATATGACGTGCGTCAGAGATCCCATTTAGGAAATCTTCCTTAACCATGTCGAAATCGTAGAATATCGGCGATGGGACATGTTTAACACCCTACTTTAGGTATTTTGCGTAGGTTATCGACGCAAAATCAGGGATCTGAACGGAAAGTCAGCGGTCGAACAAGTCGAGGCGGATTGACCTCAATCGACCTACAACGACCTCCTCAGAGTGGTCGGATTTGATGATCTTTAATATTAAATGACTTTGCAGGCATTTAATGCCCATTTTATAGCTAGCTAGTAGAGTGAGATCCACTCTCCCAAATCGTATTATAAATAGAGGCTAATTAAGACGCAGCAACATAAGAATTTATTACTCATCAAACCTCTCTTGAATAATTCTCTCATATTTATTGAAGAACATTCATATCATTACTCAATCATAGGCATTTATTGTCATCCGACACTTGATAAATACTTGTTTGTATTACTAATTACTAAGCCACAACTAAAATCACTAATCTCGATATTTTGGTGTATAACATATGTCTTCTTTCCTTTTCCATCACTTCTAACATATTACTAAATCGTCTCTTGTTTGTACTTTTTAGGACAAAAACTCATACGAGACGGTTTCATGCATGAGACGGGGTATAAATTAGCACAAATCACACCCACCCCTCCCAAAGTGTTAAAGCGTCAATGCCCAAATTATGCCCCGTCTCATTGTTAGATCATCTCACAAAGGGCATTAAATGCCTGCAATGCATTAAATGCTATAAATATCGTAAATATGATCGCCTTTTGGAGCAGGTCGGAGGTCAATCAAGCTCGGCTTTCCTCGGCTTGATTGGTCGCCGAGTCTTCTGCATAAATTCCTGAATTTCCGTCATATCTCTGCAACAATTGCCTAAAGTAGGCGGCTAAATTCGTCCTTCTTCGTCATTCTTCTGACTTCATTATGGTTAAGGTAGATTTTTCGGAACAAACTCTCTGACGCATGTCATATCATAATTAATATGTTTGGTTTAGTCGGGCCGAGGTGATTGACCTCGACATTTGGTTCTAATTGAACCGTCGACCTCGCGATCTGGGCGAGGTTCCGTACTTGAACAATTCCATCCGATTCAAAGTACTTGATGCACATAACCCCACAATCATGCATTAACTTGTTTCAAAGCATCATTTATGCCTCAATTGTCTACTCGACATCTTCAATGGTCTTAGGCCCAAAATCACATAATCTCCTTCCTTAACTGATTTTAAACATTGCTAGAAGAAATTGACACCGAATCATACCCTACTACATTGTGACAATTGAGGTCCTCGTACAATCATACCGTAAACTTTTTGCATCCTTGCCTAGTACAAGAAGACATTTTCTTATATATGTGTCATGAGGCACTATATATAAAAAATAGTGAAAAACATGGTATAAATTAAAAAAAAAAAAGACTAAAATTAAAGAGGGAGCCTTGTGTGATAATGTTTCATATGTGAAATGGATCTCTACCTTAGTATTTAAGTTGTATTTTTCCTTAAAATATGATTGGGTTGAGGCTCCATGAGCCAACCGCCCACACGTCAAAATGATAAATACGTATCATGTATGAGACGTTCTCATACATATGATTTTCAAAAATTAAAATATGGTCTATATTTTTTGCATAATAGTTAACACAACAACTAGCTAATCTTATATGGACCAAGAAAGAATGTAACACCAATATATATAGTTATGATATAATTACAACGATGAGATTAATACCCAAAATTAATCTAATTTGTTCCAATTGGCATATTTGTTGATGTAAATTAAATAATTCTTGATCTTGTATTTGTGAAAAAAAAAATCTCTTCTTTATGAATATACCGTTGTCAATTGTGATCAGAATCTTTCCAGGTTCCTTGTTTGTGAAGGAATTGAGAATGGATCCTTCTTCCCAACTTTTCCTTCTTTCCATCTTTACTATTACTATATACAACGTCGCTTCATCTCCTGGCACAAATTCTACCTTGTAACTTACATTCCATCCTAATATCATTGCCTTTTATATCTATGTCTTCCCAACCTTCAAGTCAATCCATTCAAAATTTGTTACATTGAAAAACGAGAATAATAAAAAAATTGATTTGTAATTACATAAATTATGTCATTAGTATATCTTATTTATTTTAAAGTCTTTGACATAAAATGATCATTTTCTTATTTTCAATCATTGGAGCATCTAAATCTCGAGAAATGAGTTTCTTGAGACAATTTATTTTCTCTGTTATTCACCATTTCATTATAGATTTTATTTTTCTATATATTTGTTAAATCTTGTATTGTTAAATATTAATGTCAAGTTTAACCATTTCTTAATATTTCAAAATGATTAGAGGGTGTTGGCAAACCCATGTAGGAACTTATATACACATTAATTTGTTAAAAGTTAACAAAATTAGTTTTGTTTATTTTTTTACCGATTAAATAATCACTTTTAAATTATTTATAAAAACAATCCTAGTCCAATTTAAAACTGCTTAAAGCTGATTTTTAGTTATAAAATTTTAAAATCTAGCAAACATTTCAAATGTTTAAATTTCTTTTTTAAAATCATATAATATTCAAACTCTAGTCACATTTAATTATGCTACATATATTAGTTTGCAAGAGTAAAATATCATGCAAACATCCCTAAAAATCAACATCCATAAATATTTAAGTAGTTGTTGGATTCCATAAGAAACCTAACATCTAAAATACATGTATAAAGTAAAATTTTAAGAAGTTAAGTACCTCGGTTTAGGGAATTTCTATAATTTTAATTGCTCCAACTTTAAGAATGATCTCAGAAGCAGCAATGTACCTGCATTTCTCAGCATATGATATATTATAGCATCAACTTCTTCATTATTAAAATTAATAGTCCAACTTTATAATAATGTGGAGATAATTTATGCCCTTAATTTTTCTTCTCATGTATATAGTCCCATGTGCACAACAAATAGGCGCTTTCATTTAAACCGTTGTAATTTTTGTAAAATAAATGGATACTTTACACTTTTGTCTTTGCATATGTTTTTTTGGAAAAATTGCATAACAATGCCCAAATTTTAAATTTTGTCTCAATATGGATTTTCACTTTATAAGTAAATATTATTTTATTTTCACTAAATTATAAATTTTATTTTCTCAATTCAAGGCTTGATTTAATATTTGAGAAAATTACAGTTAGATACAAGATTTAGGATACCATTTCAAATAAAAAGATAAAAGTCTTGAGAATTTTGAACTAAAAAGCCGTACTATAGTTCAAATTTGAACTAAAAATCATAAATTTTCAAAGACTTTTTTGCATAGTTGTAATGAATTTTTGAATGAGCTTTTAAGGAATATTATTCTCCCTTAATATTTTATGTCTCATTCAAGGCCAAAAGTAAATATTATTTTCTAAATTAAAATTATACAATATGATAAAAAAAAAAAAACTAGAGATGCAATAATTTTTATTGTCGTGACATATGATTTTGGATTGGAAAAAAAATCATCAGATCTTACATTGAGACAAAGAAAATTAAATCAAGTCCAGAATTGAGACATTATTAGACTTATATTATATTGAGGCCCAACAAAAAATTGGGCTCTAAAATGGAATTTTTCATAACTTTTTTTCTATATTATTTTTTTAACTCAAATGAGTATAACTATTTAAAATGATTTTTTGCATTCTGCAACTTGTTACAGTTTTGACTTGTATTAAATGTTTAATTACAAAGGAGTCAAATACATGAATAGATAAAAAAACTCCAAACGTAATTTATGTGATATAATTGAAGAGGACCCTGAAGCTTCAAATTCTAAGCTTGAACACTATTTAACATTGATTAAGATGGACCAAGAGACTCAGAAGACAAGAACCATCGACCAGATATAAATTTTGCATTGTCTACGATCAAGTTCCGTTATATGAAAAACTAATTGGAGGATTTTCTTTATGTAGAAATTGAAATGTTATATGTTATAGCTAAAGACGAAAAATTGAAATTAGGATACAGTATGGAGAAGTAGAACATCAACCTTTAGTATAAAATATCTCAGGGTCAAAAGGATCTTCTGGATAACATTTTGGAAATTAACTTGCTTTTATTGATAAAAAAGTTTAGCCTTATATGGAAGCTCTCAAGGAAATGAATGAGTTCTATGAATCTACACAAATCTATCATTCAAACTATATCACAATCTCGTTGGTGCATACAACAGTCTGATACCTTGTCATTCACAACTTGTTCACAAGTGCGTAGGGGAACATGACAACATTATAGTTAATGCATCAAATGGTAGTTGTATCTTTAGTAAAATATGAAGAAGTTTGATGGTCCAGATTATAAGTGGAGAAAACCCAATTTTGCGCGTGCGGAAGCAAAACATGACATGTGATGCATATAAAACAGGGGTGAGGGCAGGGTGATTCCAAATTTTTGCTTTTAAGAACATGTGAGTTGTTTTACTTGTAATCGAATGCATATGACAAGTAAGAACATTAAGCAGTAAAGAACACGCGATTTTATAGTGGTTCGGACGAAACCCGCTCTACATCCACTCTTCCCTTAACACAGGGGCACCAACTTAACGAAACTTAACCGAACTTAACCTGCGGGACTTATATCCCTCACGGGATGGCCGAGATGTGTATTGAGTTCACACTCTACAGATGTTTACCGAGTTCGCACTCAAACGGGACTTATCACCCTCACGAGATTGCCTACCCTTCTGAATTCAGGCATCCTGACCCTCAGGTCACATTGACTCAGGCTATCTGATTTCTTCTTTGCCTGATCTGATCAGCTCGACTGATCAAATCATCATATTTTTAGTTCAGCATCTTAGGATAGCATCAGGTCAGTACATCAGGTTAGCATATCAGGTTATCATATCTGATCTCGATCACGTCTGATCTCGATCAGTCTCTTTTGCTCATCTTCTGATCTGCAACCTTCTATTCTGATTTGCTGGCTTTAGCTTTTCTTCACTTCTAATTTTGCTCAGCTCATCAGTTGACTCCGAAACTCATCTAACTCATCTGATCTCGATCATTCTCGTCTGCAGCCTCGTCGTCTGATCTCGATCTTCTTCTTCTGATTTCGTGAGTTCCCCCTCAATTTGTTCTTCCGTTCCCCCTTAACTTGTCATTTGTAAATTAGATTGAATAACACAAGTTGATAATGTTTTGGCATAATTCATCAAAACTAAAATATTCCCAACAAAGTTGATTCAATAGAATTCTCCAACCTAAAGATATATTAGAGCATCAACTTCTTCATTTTTATTAAAGCTACTAATATCATTTGACTCACGAACCAAAGTATTATCATTTTCCAAACCGGAAAACCAAAAGACTGATAACCTTTGTGTGCACCAACAAGATTGCAATAAATTTGAATAATAGATTCGTATAGAATTAATATAACGCTTTCATGTCCTTGAAAGATTCTATTTCTACTCTGTCTCATTCTAAATAAAAACAAATGAATTTCCAATATATTATCCAAAAGATCCTTTTGACAATAAAAATACTGGCATGTAATATTATTGTTCTTCTTCCATACTACATCCTAATAGAACTATTGTTCTTTGACTATAGCATATAACAATTCAATCTCTACATGAATAAAATCATCCAATTTATGATCCATATAATTGAAGTTAATTGTAAATAATACAAAAAATATATCTAGTTAAGAGTTCTTCTCTTCTGAATCTCTTGGTCATCAAATGGTCTATGTTTAATTAGTGTTCGAGCTTAGATTTAGATACTTCATGGTCATTTTATTATATAAGACTTATTACATTTGAATTTTCTTTTGTCTTCATGTGCTTGCCTCCTTTTTAAATAACCATTTAACACAAGTTGAAATTAAAAATATTTGATAATAAAAATTATAAAAACTCAAAGAAATGCAAGGAAATATATTTAAATTCATATACACAATTTATGAAAACTCTATGTACATAAAATTGTGCAAAAATAAATGTGTACCATTGTTTTAATTGAAATATTTATTTGTTGTGCCCATGAAATTATATACATGAGAGCTTTTATGCAACATTTACCTCAATGCCATGAACTTTGAAATTAGTTTGCAAGAGTAAAATATCATGAAAACATCTGTAAAAATCAACATCAATAAATATTTATGTAGGTGTTGGATTCCATAAGAAACCTAGCATCTGAAATACAAATATTAAATAAAATTTTTAAAAAGTTAGGTACCTCGGTTTGGGGGATTTCTATAATTTTAGTTGCTCCAACTTTATGAATGATCTCAGAAGCAGCATCTTGCGTCGAAAAATTCAACATCATCTTCTCTTCTTAGTCCTCCACACTCAACTGGCATTTCCTCTGCTGCAATGTACCTGCATTAATTTCTCACTGTATGATTAATAGAGCATCAACTTCTTCATTATTAAAATTAATAGTCCAACTTCATAATAATCTGGAGATAATGTATGCCCTTAATTTTTATTCTCATGCATCTGTGCACAACAAATAGATGCTTTCATTTAAAGCGTTGTATTTTTGTAAAATAAATGGATAGTTTACACTTGTATCTTTGCATATGTTTTTTGAAAAGATTGCATACCAATGCCCAAATTTTAAATTGTGTTGCAATATGGGTTTCCAATTTATAAGTATCACAATTTAGGACTCAATTTTAAATTTTATTTTCTCAATTCAATGTTTGATTTAATATTTTATGTCTCATTTCAAGGCCAAAAGTAAATATTATTTTCAAAAATAATAAAATTATAAAATATGATAAAAATAAAAAAACTAGAGAAGCAACAATTTTTATTGTCGTTACATATGACTTGGATAAAAAAAAAATCATCAAATCTTAAATTTAGACAAAGAAAATTAAATCAAGCCCTGAACTGAGACATTATGAGACTTATATTGAGACACAACAAAAAATTGGGCCATAAAATGGATCTTTTTCTAATTTTCTTTCTATATAATTTTTTTTACTCAAATGAGCATATGTATATAAATGTTTTTTTTGAGTTCTGTAAGTTGTTACAGTTTTGGCTTGTATTAAATGTTTGATTACAAAGGAGTCGAAGACATTAATAGATAAGAAAACTCCAAACATAATTTATGTGATATGAGAAAAGAGGACCCTGAAGCATCCAATTCTTAGCTTGAACAGTATTTAAACATAGATTAAGATGGACTAAGAGACTCAGAAGGCAAGAACCATCAGCCAAATATAAATTTTGCATTGTTTACGAGCAAGTTCAGTTATATGAAAAATTAATTGGAGGATTTTCTTTATGTAGAAATTGAAATGTTATGTTATAGCAAAATACGAACAATTGAAATTTAGGATACAGTATGGAAGAAGTAGAACAACCTTAGTATAAATATTTCATGATTAAAAGAATCTTTTGGATAACATTTTGGAAATTAACTTACTTTTATTGATAAAAAAATTTAGCCTTATATGGAAGCTTTCAAGGAAATGAATAAATTCTATGAATCTACACAAATCTATTATTCAAACTATATCACAATCTCGTTGGTGCATACAACGGTATGATACCTTACCATTCACAACTTGTTCACATGTGCAATGTGGGAACATGACAACATTATAGTTAATGCATCAAATGGTGGTAGTATCTTTAGTAAAATATGAAGAAGTTGATTCAATATAATTCTCCAAACTAAAGATACATTAGAGCATTGACGACTTCATTTTTATTAAAGCTACTAATATCATTCGACTCAAGAACCAAAGTATTGTCATATTCCAAACTGGGAAACCACAAGACTGATAACCTTTGTGTTTACCAACAAGATTGCAATATAATTAAAATAATAAATTCGTATAGGATTGATAAGCTTCTATTTATACTCTACCTCATTCTAAATAAAAACAAGTGAATTTCCAATATATTATCCAAAAGATCCTTTTGACAATAAAAATACTGGCATGTAATATTATTGTTCTTCTTCCATACTACATCCTAATAGAACTATTGTTCTTTGACTATAGCATATAACAATTCAATCTCTACATGAATAAAATCTTCCAATTTATGATCCATATAATTGAAGTTAATTGTAAATAATACAAAAAATATATCTAGTTAAGAGTTCTTCTCTTCTGAATCTCTTGGTCATCAAATGGTCTATGTTTAATTAGTGTTCGAGCTTAGATTTAGATACTTCATGGTCATTTTATTATATAAGACTTATTACATTTGAATTTTCTTTTGTCTTCATGTGCTTGCCTCCTTTTTAAATAACCATTTAACACAAGTTGAAATTAAAAATATTTGATAATAAAAATTATAAAAACTCAAAGAAATGCAAGGAAATATATTTAAATTCATATACACAATTTATGAAAACTCTATGTACATAAAATTGTGCAAAAATAAATGTGTACCATTGTTTTAATTGAAATATTTATTTGTTGTGCCCATGAAATTATATACATGAGAGCTTTTATGCAACATTTACCTCAATGCCATGAACTTTGAAATTAGTTTGCAAGAGTAAAATATCATGAAAACATCTGTAAAAATCAACATCAATAAATATTTATGTAGGTGTTGGATTCCATAAGAAACCTAGCATCTGAAATACAAATATTAAATAAATTTTTTAAAAAGTTAGGTACCTCGGTTTGGGGGATTTCTATAATTTTAGTTGCTCCAACTTTATGAATGATCTCAGAAGCAGCATCTTGCGTCGAAAAATTCAACATCATCTTCTCTTCTTAGTCCTCCACACTCAACTGGCATTTCCTCTGCTGCAATGTACCTGCATTAATTTCTCACTGTATGATTAATAGAGCATCAACTTCTTCATTATTAAAATTAATAGTCCAACTTCATAATAATCTGGAGATAATGTATGCCCTTAATTTTTATTCTCATGCATCTGTGCACAACAAATAGATGCTTTCATTTAAAGCGTTGTATTTTTGTAAAATAAATGGATAGTTTACACTTGTATCTTTGCATATGTTTTTTGAAAAGATTGCATACCAATGCCCAAATTTTAAATTGTGTTTCAATATGGGTTTCCAATTTATAAGTATCACAATTTAGGACTCAATTTTAAATTTTATTTTCTCAATTCAATGTTTGATTTAATATTTTATGTCTCATTTCAAGGCCAAAAGTAAATATTATTTTCAAAAATAATAAAATTATAAAATATGATAAAAATAAAAAAACTAGAGAAGCAACAATTTTTATTGTCGTTACATATGACTTGGATCAAAAAAAAATCATCAAATCTTAAATTTAGACAAAGAAAATTAAATCAAGCCCTGAACTGAGACATTATGAGACTTATATTGAGACACAACAAAAAATTGGGCCATAAAATGGATCTTTTTCTAATTTTCTTTCTATATAATTTTTTTTACTCAAATGAGCATATGTATATAAATGTTTTTTTTGAGTTCTGTAAGTTGTTACAGTTTTGGCTTGTATTAAATGTTTGATTACAAAGGAGTCGAAGACATTAATAGATAAGAAAACTCCAAACATAATTTATGTGATATGAGAAAAGAGGACCCTGAAGCATCCAATTCTTAGCTTGAACAGTATTTAAACATAGATTAAGATGGACTAAGAGACTCAGAAGGCAAGAACCATCAGCCAAATATAAATTTTGCATTGTTTACGAGCAAGTTCAGTTATATGAAAAATTAATTGGAGGATTTTCTTTATGTAGAAATTGAAATGTTATGTTATAGCAAAAGACGAACAATTGAAATTTAGGATACAGTATGGAAGAAGTAGAACAACCTTAGTATAAATATTTCATGATTAAAAGAATCTTTTGGATAACATTTTGGAAATTAACTTACTTTTATTGATAAAAAAATTTAGCCTTATATGGAAGCTTTCAAGGAAATGAATAAATTCTATGAATCTACACAAATCTATTATTCAAACTATATCACAATCTCGTTGGTGAATACAACGGTATGATACCTTACCATTCACAACTTGTTCACATGTGCAATGTGGGAACATGACAACATTATAGTTAATGCATCAAATGGTGGTAGTATCTTTAGTAAAATATGAAGAAGTTGATTCAATATAATTCTCCAAACTAAAGATACATTAGAGCATTGACGACTTCATTTTTATTAAAGCTACTAATATCATTCGACTCAAGAACCAAAGTATTGTCATATTCCAAACTGGGAAACCACAAGACTGATAACCTTTGTGTTTACCAACAAGATTGCAATATAATTAAAATAATAAATTCGTATAGGATTGATAAGCTTCTATTTATACTCTACCTCATTCTAAATAAAAACAAGTGAATTTCCAATATATTATCCAAAAGATCCTTTTGACAATAAAAATATTCGCATGTAATTTTATTGTTCTCCTTCTTCCATACTAAATCCTAATTTCAACAATTGTTCTTTCTTCCATACTAAATCCTAATTTCAACAATTGTTCTTTGTAGCATATAACAATTCAACCTCTACATGAATAATCCAGTTTATGATTCATATAATTGAAGTTACTTGTAAATAATGCAAACAATATATCTAGTTAAGAGTTCTTGTCTTCTGAATCTCTCGACCATAGCATATAACAATTCAACCTCTACATGAATAATCCAATGATCCATATAATTGAAGTTACTTGTAAATAATGCAAACCATATATCTAGTTCATGTGCTTGCCTCCTTTTTAAATAACCATTTAACAAAAGTTGAAATTAAAAATAATTGAAAACTCAAAGAATGCAAGGAAATATATTTAAATACAAATACTCAATTTATGAAAACTCTCTATACATAAAATTGTGCAAAATTAAATGTATACCACCGTTTTAATTGAAACATGTATTTGTTGGGCACATGAGATTACATACATGAGAGCTTTTATGTAATATTTACGACAATACCATGAAATTTTAAATAGGACTTCCCTAGGTACAACAAAAGACATAAATATAGAGTAAAGATAAGACTACAATAAAACCATACTTAGCCTCGTTGCAAGATATATATTGCCTGTTTAAAATCCTTTAAAAACATTAAAAGCCACTTACATAATTCTCTTTGAAAGAACCCTTGTTGAACATTAGGTACAAGTTCGATCTGGTACTGCTACAGATGAATCAGAAGGTTTGCATAACACAAGATGTAACATAAATAATCATGAGTCGTGAAATTTCAAAGAAGATTTACACTTTAATTGTATTTTTCAATATACCAAAATTGTTCTTACATTTTTAGATTGGTAAAATGACGAGTGCATTTAGGCTCCATTTGGATGGATGGATTTAGAAATCCATAGTTTTACACATAAATCATGCTCTCACATGGATTTACAAATACTTTACAAATACTTAGACGTGAAAGTTTAGGGAAGAGAGTGAAGGGGAAGAGGAAGAAGGGATAGAGATGAGGGGATTTCACAAATGACTAGGTTAAACTAACTTCTCAAATCTAAGTATTTGTAAATCCATTGGAGAGTGATGATTTGTGTGTAAAATTCATGGATTTCCAACTCTCATTGGGTCATTGTTGAATGAAATGATCTTTTAAGTGTTACCAATTAAATATAAACATATTAAATTTGAATATACATAGAGCAAACACTACTTCGTTGATTTACGTATATAATCAAAAGAATAAAAACCCTCGTTCCCTGTTTCATATAATAAATCAATCATTTAAAAAATTGATGAACACATATTTATGATACTGTTTACAAAACTAATATACTAATATTGATATAATTAATACATATGATTAATATAATTAAAAGGTTACAAATCAATTTATATCTTCATCCCCGTCACAAAGTTAGCCAATTGAAAGAAAAACATATATGGAACCATTATAATTTCAATACCAAAATCGAATATGCTAAATTTATAACAATTTACTCATGTTAAAAGTCCAATCTTATAACGCCATCGAAAAATCAACATTCATCAATTTCATAAAAATTGAAAGCATCACATCCGCACAATTTATATTTAACAACTAGAGCATAAATAATTTTGCATCCTTACTAATGGTAACCTTAAGAAATAATATGCATACAAATTACCAACCTTTTCAGCTTCATGTACATAGCCCTTAGAATTATTTCGGCGAAGCTCCGACATCCTCGGCCTCAGAGCTGCTATCCAGTGAACCATCTCACACCCGCAGTCTTTCTTTCCCAGGAAGAGATGACAAAGAGAAGATCATTGTGTCTTTTTTCTTTTTCTTTTTTTTTTTGTGTATTTCCTGAGAGACTAAGCACCCAATATATATCAGGAAAAATTTCCAAAGAACAGACTTTTTTACACTAAAATAGAATAATCTATAAAGATTTTTTATTTTTTATTTTTTTATGTTATATATAAAAAATATCATCCCAACACAAATACACAAATTATTTTAAGTTATCACATATTATTTAAAATCAATTAAAATTAAAAAAAAAAAAAAAAAAGGAAAAGTAAGCGCAACTTTTGGCATGCCCTAGGGCTTTTATTTGGGAACAATGAATATGCTTTTTTGAGATAAAAAAAAATTATAGGCCGAAGAAAAAGAGTTTAATGGAGTAAAAGAATGGGCCGAAGAAAAAGATAATGGAGCAAAATCAACTGGGCTACAAAATTTCAACATTCTCTGTTTTTTGGCCCAATGCGTTTCAATATTATATATTCGCAATTATTAATATGGACACAATTAGCAAGTGCACTCCCCCATATCAACACACCTATCCTATAATTAATATACTCCTTAAATTTTCTAAAATACCCTACAACTTATTCAAACAAAAACCATATTTTTCCTCGGGTTGGCAATTCGTGTTATCGAGTCGTATTTCGTGTCGACACGATAGTGACATGACACGATAAGGTCAAACACGAACACGACACGATAAGGATACGTGCTGACACTCCTCGAACACAAAAAATTTCGTGTCAACACGACACGACACGATATGACACGATAAGAAAAATAAATAAATTTTAAAATAGAATTTATATTAAAATTTTGATATTATAAAATATGATACGATAATACACGTTAACACCATATGATACGATAAAGAATAAATTTTTTAATAAAATTATAAAATATCAAGTCATATGTATAAAAAAATATTTTTAATTCAAACTTATCGGGTTGACACGAACACGACACGGCACGAACACGATAAGACTAAACACTAACCCATAATTTCGTATCGTTTTCGTGTCGTGTCTGAAATTGTCACCCCAAATTTTTCCATCGTCTCTCCTCCGTTCATCGTCCCCCCTTCACACACACACACACACCCCCTACACACACACACAAATTGTATCACCATTTTCTTTTGTTTTTTTTTCTCTTGTCTTTTTTCTCACTTTCTTGTTGGTCACAGTATAAAACTTAAAAAGAAATTATTTTGAATCTGGTTTTAAATAAATGATTGCAATTGTTGAAAAAAAAACTCTGAAATTTTTTGATCTGTTTCAAATTCATTTCCCGATGTATTTGATTTAAAAAAAAATATTTTTAGGAACAATTTTTGGAACAAGATATCATTTTCTTTTTCTTTCCTTTTTTGAATTTCTTGCATTTATTCGAAACAAATTTTGGATTTGATTTTTTTTTTTAAATTCTGAACCTCTCAACTTTTTTCAGAA
Organism: Stenogyne calaminthoides; assembly: GCA_037126765.1. Classification (NCBI taxonomy): domain Eukaryota; kingdom Viridiplantae; phylum Streptophyta; class Magnoliopsida; order Lamiales; family Lamiaceae; genus Stenogyne; species Stenogyne calaminthoides. The sequence goes on from JBBCBC010000026.1 coordinate 13,940,875, forward strand.
AATTTTGATATGCATTTTTCATGTTTTTTTCTAATTTTTTTTTTCAAAATTCCAATTTAACTCGACAACTGATTGTTGGGTGTTAAAATTTAAATTTAAATTAGCTAGATTGTTAAATTTATAAATGAGTAATATATTATTTACATATAATTTTTTTATCAAATGTTTTTAGGGGTGTACTTACTAATGTGTCGATGTTAATAACAAAGGCTTCATTATATTCGCATGAAAATCGCATGAATCATCACCACCTTACAAACACCAATGAAAAGAAAAATTAGTATAAATGAAGTTATAGCAAATCGAAAATGAGCTATATCACAAAGTACATCAAACACACAGTCCAATCTCTAGAATCAAAATTTAAAGTGTTTTTTTTTTTTTTTTATTTGGCAAAGTATGGTGTGAACAAGTTTTACGGTGAAACTGGTTAAGAAGTGTGACTTATATTACTAAAGTGTGTGACTTTTTATTGTAAAGTGTGTGACTTTTTACTGTAAAGTGTATTACTCATAAAAGTGAAGGGTGTGACTTATATTATAGCAAAGAGTGTCGCAGTGATAACTGAAGTGTGTGACTTATATTACTAAAGGGTGTGACTTATATTACTAAAGTGTATTTCTGTAAAAAAAAAAACCAGTTTCACAGCATACCAACTCTTTTTATTTTGGACAAAATATAAACTTTAGGGTATCAATCCATTGTTTCAATGTATGGTTCAAAGAGGTCGTGTAACACAAAATTTAAGTCGAACGATATTTGAGAAATTAAGTGTGTGTTTGCAAACCTAACTCACAGTTTAAAAGCATTTTTCAAAAGCTGATTAAAGTTGTGAGATGACAAGTTTTTAAAACTAACTGATTCTAGTCTTTTTAGTTGTGTTTTCAAACACCACTTAAAATTTGAATCGAGAGATCAACGAGAATCGTAACCCAATAATTCTTAATAAATATATGTTTACCTTCTTTTTTTCGTCTTCTATATGTTTATCTATATGTGCTGAAATTTTTGGTTCATGAAAAATTTAATAACACCTAATTCATAACCAATCAACTATGATATGGGGAAAATTTTAACTTTGGTCCCAAGAGAAGGGCTCAATTGCAAAGTGGTCCTTAATTTTTTCGACAAATTTGGTCCCATATGATTTTTCGTCCATTTCTAACAGAAGTGAGTCACATGCACCGTTAGTTGCAGATCTAGACTCAAAAAAGTTGCAGATTTGGTCCCAAAAAATTGCAAATTTGGTCCCAAAAATTTATTTTGTTCTTTTATTAATGTAATTTTTAAATTTTACATAAAATTAATTTATAATTTATTAATTATAACTTTATGATTAATTTATAATCTATTTAGTGAACTTTGACGTTTTTCATAAATTTATTCATTTTTTAATCCTATTATGTTTAGTTTATAGTTTGTTTTTTTATAAAAATAAGGGCTAGTTACATTTTAGTACATTCGACTCATATTTGTTACCTTGTAGTACAAATACTTTTAGAATTTCATTTCAATAAAAAATTAACAAAAATACCCCCTTATCACCAAAATGCCCTCATTTTCTACTTTCCCTTCTACAAACTGCAGTGATTTGACAGTTTCTCCAGAAAGTGACATTATGAATAGTACTCGAAATTGAAAAGTTTGTGCGCGCCTAAAGTGCAATTTTTGACCGATTGTTCAAATATTTGGCCGACGGTGCAATTTCTTCTGTGTAAGTGCAAATTATTTGTGATTAACTTTTGGATAGATGAGAGAGATAATCTTCCTATTTTTGTCACATTTTCCAAAGCAAAAAAATTTTAATCTCTTTTTATGTTTGTCGTTTCCTAAAAAAATGTTGATGTTGTAAATATTTTGTCTCACATGTTGAACAACATTCTGACCAACATTACTAATTTGCTCTTTCTTCTTACGCTAACTTTGTTAGATGTTTTTTTTTATGTTTCCTACATTGCATGTTGAAGACATAGCAGTTATATGTCAAGCGGTTGCAGTTGTAAGAGTGAGGAGTAAAAAGTGTTGGGAAATAGGGTGTCCGTATCTATTCGAGGTGCAATTTAAATTAATTTAATTATTACTAGCATGGATTAATCCTATATTAATTCAAATAACAATTAAATCACAACAACATATCATGCGTACAAAAAGCCACTTAAATCTTACACATGCGGATTTCTAGGAGTTACATAAGGGATACCTTTTGGCGGATTCAACAGAGGAAAATCGATGCACAAACCCAACAACCTTTTCTAGTATTCCCACGTCCTTATTTTGATATCGCGGTGGAGGAATCTCCTTCAAATAATTAACAAAAGGAAAAGAGAAAAAATGTTGCACCACCTTTGTGGATTTCTAATTTTTCCAACACATGAAATTATGTTGGGGATGGAAAAATTCATCCCCTATATATTGAGACGGGGGGGGGGGGGAATTTGTGACAATATTAGGGTTAGGAAAAATTCTTTGTATCTTCCCAAGATACAATCTTGAACATATCTCATATATTTTATTTTCATAATATTCACAAAATATATTTTCTTCCCTATCTATATAAAATTTTGAAAATTACAAATAAACGAAGAATAAGATCTTTGATTTTTCTTGAATTTATGGGATAATCTTGTATTCCAAGAATACTTATCGTTTTTCATAAAATCTTTCCAAGAAAATCTTTTCTCTCTCTTCCTCTATTTTTTTCGAAAAATTAGAGAAAAATTAGGCAACAATATTTCATTTATTTTAAGCACCTTTTTCAGTTATTGGACTTTATCTTTGGGCTACTAAAGGGGACTTTAGGAGAATTAGGATTGGACCTTCCAATGGACCTTGAATTATCAATATTGAGCCACAAAATTATTCAAGCCCATAAATATTAATTAATCCCACTACATAATTAATATTGCACTATCCATCTTAACCCATATTACTGTAATATGGCTCCCGATTATTATTTCTCGTGCTTAAAATTATCCAGTCCATTAATTAATTTAAGCCACTGAAAAGCTTCATATTAATTAATATCTTTTCCTTGGATTAAGAACGGCTCAACATTATTATCCATACTGGAAACTAATTCCACTTGCAAGATTTAGTATTATAAAACTTCTGAGCCTCCCAAGGGGACGAATCACGCAAGACGTACTTACACACGATTCTTCATATTAAATTTTAGCAATCATCATGTAACTAATAATATTGCCCAAGATATAAAGTATTGAATCTCATTGATTCTCTACCCAACATAAGTCAAAGTAATAATTATTAATTTCACACGATCGTATTTAAGGAATGAAGATTAAGAAATAATGAACCACTAAGGTCTAATTCTTCTATATTCAGTACTGGAGAATTTATCCTCCTGTAGGTTCTGTTCAGTGCATCATAATGCACTAGTGTAATCTCTTGATCAAGACAAGCCAATCTGAGCCTTACACTTTAACCTTTCACGATGGATTGTTCATTTTCATCTAGGTTGTGAATTTGTACATAGTTACTAGGAACTGTTTGTTGGGATTATACTGAAAAGTATGTTTTTTACTTTGTATAATCGAAACTGAATTTTCAGACTTATTTACTGAAATAAATTGTTTATCACTGATGCTTTAAATATGATTGAATGTTACATATATTTACTGCATAACTGTTCAATAATTCGTACTTGTTACATTGTAGTTAATTTAGTGATACCAGATCACAGAAGATTAAATTAACAATCCCTTGTAACTAAAAGTACGCCATTCACGACCTAGGTGGAAATGAACAACCCATCGTGAAAGGTTGAGGTGTAAGGCTCAGATTGGTTTGTCTTGACCAAGAGATTACACTAGTGCATGACTGATGCACTGAATAGGACCTACATGAGGATAAATTCTTCAGAACTGAACAAGGAAGAATTAGACCTCAATGGTTCGTTGTTTCTTAACCTTCGTCCCTTAAATAGGATCACGTGGGATTGGTAACTATTGCTTTGACTTATCATGGGTAGCGAATCAAAGAGAGATTCAATACTTTTTATCTTGGGCAATATTATTAGTCACATGTGATTGCTAAGATTTAATACGAAGAATCATGTGTAAGTACGCTTGTTTGATTTGCCCCCTTGGGAGGTTCATAAGCTTTATCATACCAAATCTTGCAAGTGGAATTTGTTTCCGGTATGGATAATAATGTTGAACCGTTCCTTGACCAAGGACAAAAGATATTAATTAACGGAAAGCTATTTCAGTGGCTTGAATTAATTAATGGGCTAGATAATCTTAAACACGGAAAATAATGACCGGGAGCCATATTGACTGTAATATGGGTTAAGATGGATAGTGCAATATTAATTATGTAGTGGGATTAATTAATATTTATGGGCTTGAATTATATTGTGGCTCAATATTAGATATTCAAGGTTCATTAGAAGGTCCAATCTTAATTCTTCTAAAGGCCCCCTGAGTAGCCCAACAAATAGTCCAATAACTGAAAAAAGGTGATTAAAATAAAATAAATATTGTTGCTTAATTTTTCCTCTATTTTTCAAAATTTATGGATAAAAGAGGGAGAAAGATTTTCTTTGAATTTTGTTATGGAATGAAGATATGTATTCTTGGAATACAAGATTATCTCATTAAATTCAAGAAATCTTCCACTTGGTTATCTATATAGAAAATTTCAAAATTTTGGAAATATAGTGGGCAAGAAAGATTTTCTTGAAAAGATATTATGGAAGATATGTATTTCTTGAAATACAAGAATATCTCATAAATTCAAGAAGATCCAAATCTTGGATTCTTGCACATATTATTTTCGAAAATATCCATAATTGAGGAGGTGGAATTTTTGTGGAATATTTTAATTATGGGAAAAAGAATATAAGAGATATATTCAAGATTTCTTGGTGACCAAGAAAATTCTTTTCCCACATTGATATTCTACTAAAATTTTCGACCCCTCCTCTCCTATAAATAGGGGATGATTAGTTCATTCCCAAGCACAATTCCATGTGCTGGAAAAATTAGCAAATCCACAAAGGTGGTGCAACAAAGTTTATTTTTTCCTTTTGTTAATTGTTCGACAAGTGTCCTTCCACCGGATAGTTGAGCAAGGGCTAAGGGAATACTTGGGAAGTCCTTTTGGTTAGTCCGTCCGACCGAAGTCACTGCCATCCCGAGAGGTACGTTCACGTAAACCCGTAGATTCCGCATGCGTAGGTTTTACGTGGCTTTTCATATGCATGATATGTTGTTGCAATTATTATTTGAATTAATATAGGATTAATTCATGCTAGTAATAATTAAAGAATTAAATTTGTATTTAAATATTCACCCCAAATAGATCTGTGCAAATCATTCCCCAACAAGCGTATCGAGCCACTTGCCGCTCTGAATTTTTAAATGTAATTTAATTCGCGACATTAAATTTGAAATTGATAGTAGAACTGTTAGATCTGCTTTTGCAGGTATCCAATTGTCATGGATTTTAATGTGTTTATTTATGCATGCATATAAACTGTGTTTTTTAATTCGATTCGTTCGGATTTGTTTTGCCTCGTGAGAAAATCCATGAGTAGACTAGGATTTGTTTGATTTGATCAATGTAATAGACTAGTCTAGATCTAGGTTTATTTATTTTTTGTAAAAAATGTAACCGGATCGGGAATGAAGAGTCGAAGAATTAAAGGACAAAAATCCGTAACCAGCGCCGGAGCTCGCCTGGCACGCCGGCTGTAAGGGCGAGGGTTGGGGTCGAAAGGCGTCTGCGAGAATAGGAGACGCCCAGCGCGGAGTGCTAAGCGCCATTTGATACGGTCGCGCGCTCAGCCGAAGCGGACATAAGCGGATGTCGCTGTTATTAAGGCGGGATCTGCTGGCGCTAACTGAGGTCGCCCGGGCGAGGCGGAGGCTGGCGAAGCGGATCTGATGCGCTCTCTCGCCTAGAGCCGCCGACTCCTGCCGGACACTCGCTTAGGCGTGCGAGGTATTTGTGGGCCACAAACGGGCGTGCCGGTGCCAGTTTAAAGTCTAAACGAGATGGCGGGTCGGATGCGGCGTGCATCATCCTGCACAAGGAACAAGCTGGTGTGGCGTTCGAGGCGAAATTTTTTTCGAGACAAACGAGTGGAAGAAATTCGAGACGTGTTTCTTCAAGATCAAGCCAAGAAAAATCAAACCATGACAATTGGATAATTTGTGCCCAATATGTTTATTTTTCTGTTTTGCTTGATTTATTTGTGCTATCTTATGCTTTATTTAATTTGTTTAAATGTGAATGCATGAGGGTTGCCAAATGGAAAAATCTCACCTTCAAAATTACTAAGTATGTTTAAATAATTAATTGACAATTTTATTTCGGATAATAAAATTGAATTAATTTTGACTTCCATGATTTTTTCATTTGTGAATTCTTTTGGAGAAATTCCCCCCACGGGACGGTCAAAAGATAGGTTTCACATGAATGAATTCCAAATGGATGATTGTGGGTTATTACTAGTGGCGACGATGACCCTCCCCATGAGGCTCGATCAAAGCGAAATAGTAATCCTGTATTTAATCATGGTTATTACTTAGGTATAAAATTGATATGCATATACTTCCCCGAAGTCCCTGTCAATTTTATATTGGTCAAGTGGGAGCCAACTATTAATCTGGATATTAAAGGTTTGTAATTGTTCTTGTTTGTAATCTGCTTGAATGTGTTTAAATAATGACCCACCCCACGTGGCTTATTTAAACTGTTTTGAGATGTTGGCTGATGGATGTTCATATTTTTTGAGATTTTAATATGACGCATGTGATCGAACCTTGTGATATATTTGTGCTTATGCATGTTGTTATTTATTTCAGTTCATCATGTCGCAACCTTTTAATCCACTGTTATATACACTCAAAGAACACCAATTAACTGGAGAAAACTATAATGTTTGGAAACGAAATATGAGCTTTGTCCTACCTGCACAAAAACATTTTTGGATTCTTGATGTACCCAAGCCACGTAAGCCTACTGATGAATCACCTGATGCGGAAAGACATGAGTATAATATTTGGGAGCAGGCCAATGAACCCATGAAACGTGTAATCTTGACTTCACTGTCTGATGATTTGAGACACATTCATGAAGGTGTTGAGTCTGCTGCGGAAATTATGCAAAGTCTTGAAGAAATATTTTTAACAAAAGACCGCATGATCAATCAGTTTAAAATTGACGACGTGGCTAGGCTGAAAATGGCTGAGGGAACACCTGTAAGGGAGCATGTTCTTAGAGTCAAACACCATTTTCTAAAACTGGCTTATCTCGGAACTAAGTATTGTGATGAGGCCCAAATCGAATTTCTGTTGCTTACTCTGCCAAGGAGCTTCGATGGATTTTACTGTGGTTTTGTGATGAGTGATCACATGTTTACCATGGATAATCTACAAGAAGCCTTGGAGAAAGTGGAGAAGCATTTAGGAAAGAAAGACGAAGCATTGGTGACCAAAAGTCTTTTCTCGAGATCTAGGCCAGTGGAAAGCAAGTCTCAAGAAAAGAAAAGTGGTCATAACCAAAGCAAACTCATCACTAAGAAAAGTGAGAAAAAGACGGTTAGCTGGTTGGGTGTCAAGAAAGAACCAAAAGGAATATGTTTTAATTGCGGGGAGAAAGGACATTGGAGGTCAGCCTGTTCCAATCCCAAAAGGAAAGGAAAGAAAGGTAATCCTCACTCACTAGTTGTTGAAACTTGTTTAGCGGTGTATGCCTCCCATTTATGGGTGGTGGATACGGGATCCACTGATCATGTTTGTTTCACATTACAGGGGTTCAAACGGACCCGACAACTAAGTGGAAGTGAGATCCTCATCACACTGGGCGATGCTACGAGAGTGACAAAATTGAAGCGATGGGAGAAAGTGCACTGTTTTTGAAGACAGAGTTTTAATTTTAAGAGATGTTCTGTACGTTCCGAGTTTTAGAAAGAATTTGATTTTAGTTTCTAAACTTTTTCATGACGGATATTCGGTTACTTTTAATAAAGTTGTTACCATTTCTCTTTTTGATAAATGTATCTGTCATGGAACGTTGGCGAATAATCTCTATACAATTAACTGTTCACACCACTCACGAAATGCATCCTATAACACATCAACTGTTTCCGAGAAAAGAAAACGTTCATCAGACGTGAACGAGACACTTCTTTGGCATCTAAGATTAGATCATATAAATATAAAGAGGATCCAAAGGTTGGTGAAAGACGGTTCTCTGGAGCTTCTCCAAGTTGAACCGTTTCCAACCTGCGAATCATGTTTGGATGGGAAAATGACCATGAGGGCATTTGGAGCCAGGAATAGGGCCAAAGAAGTGTTAGAGATCGCTCACACGTATGTATGTGGTCCAATGTCAACCAAAGAAAGAGGAGGTTATGAGTATTTCGTCACTTTCATTGATGATTACTCAAGGTATGGTTATATTTTCCTTATGAAGTATAAATCTGAGACCTTTGAGAAATTCAAAGAATTTAAGGCTCAAGCAGAGAATCATAGGGAAAAACATATCAAGTCTCTACGATCTGATCGTGGAGGCGAATACCTCAAATATGAGTTTTTGAACTACTTATCCGATGAAGGGATTGTATCCCACTCCGCACCTTAACCCTCAACAAAATGGGGTTGCAGAGCAAAGAAACGTAACTCTTTTGGAAATGGTTAGATCAATGATGAGTTATGCGGATCTTCCCAAGTCGTTCTAGGGTCATGCCTTGAAACAAATGACTTACATTCCGAACTTGGTGCCATCCAAATCGGTTCCCAAAACTCCCAAAGAATTGTGGACCCAAGCGCAAGTTTAGTATGAGACACATGAAAATTTGGGGGGTGTTGGTCCCGGGTGCAAACGAGTCTTACACGCTTATGGGGGAATACACGTGTTCGGTGTTTTTAAAACTTTTTCTTCGAGGTCACCAATTAGGTCGAGTCCTCGATGATTCGGGTCCCCGAGAAGCACAGAATCGCTTCGAGTCAAAGTCTCATCGAGACAAATGATCCCGAAATGCTTTCGGATACCTCGATAATCCCAACCGAGTCCCGAAGCCAGAGATCCCGAGTTGCTTGGATCGAGATAACTAACTTATCAAACCCTCGTAAGAGTAAGTTCAGTTTGGTAACTATCTCGTTCTAGCTACTCGGATGTCTTGAAATGGTTGGCCCTTAGTTTATACTGCTTTTAAGCTTTTTGGTTGAAAACCTTCATTTTTTAATGGAATAGTGATTAGGCCATGATTCAATTATATGCAACTTCAAAGGGATTGATTCCAACCGAAATGTCGGTGAAAATATGCTTTCAAAACTCGGTGATGATGCAAATGATAAATCAAGCAAAACAGAAAGCAAAGAACACATCAATTTATAGTGGTTCAGAGACTCAAGCTCCTACGTCCACTCTCTCTGATCTCTTCAGAGAAATTCACTAATCACTTCTTTGAGCTTTCTGACTACCTCTATAGTTTACTACCTCAACTCGACCTTGAGCTTTCTGACTACCTCTGTAGTTTACTTACTCAACTCACATAAGCTTTCAGACTACCACAAGTAGCTTACTAACTTCTCCTCTAGAGCTTTCTGACTACCTCAATGTAGTTTACTCACTCTTTACAACTCCAATCTCACCAATAATCACACTCAAACTACCTTCTAAAGGGTTTGGGGTTTCTTGGTTGGTTTCCAACTAGAATGAGATATCCTTTACAATAAAGAACAATGCAAAGGCAAGGATATCTCAACTAAGCTTTGGATATATCTTATCAAGCTAGGCTTAGTTTAATGAGCTCTCTTCAATATAAAGCACTTGGAAAATTCTTGGGTTTTCTAGTGCTTCAACTTTGCGATAATAAGTTTGAGCTCTTGAGTTGCTTACAAATTTCCCGTATCCGTTGGAGAGATAGCTCCGAGAGTTTCCTCTTATGGTGTGTGAGAAACGACTATATTTAGAGTTTGACACTCCTTAACACGTTTTAGGCAATAGCCTTTCATGTAGCCGGTCTTCACTTTTTTGCGATGCGAACTTTGTACTTCGACATCTTTTTTCAAAGAACTCGTCATCGCCGAAGGTCAAGATGGTACAAATGTTGTATTCCTCTTTTTAACTTTTGTCTCCAGTTAAAGATAGACAACTCAACGGCTCTTTTGGTTACAATCTCTGAGTGATATAACCTTAACAACACTTTGTCTTAGTTCCTTTTGTCTGCACTTTGAATGTTATGGGCAATATCTAACTTTCTAAGGAATCGCGATCTTCTCAAGATGTGCATCCTTCGATAGATATGTTCAAGGCCTCGAACATTGAGTTTATATCTTGTGCATTCAAGACATTCTTTGAGTCTTGATAATTATTGTGCCTTCAGTATTCTTGATCTTTAGTTCTTGAAGATTCATACGCTCTTGAGTCTTGAGTCTTCTTCATATGTGTCTTGACCGATATCTTGAGTCTTCATCTTTGAGTCTTGATTCCTCGATTTCATATTGAGTCTTGATATCTCGGTTTTATCTCGAGTCTTGATATCTCGATTTCTCCTTTGAGACTTGATAGACTTCGATTTCATCTTGAGTCTTGATTTCTTCCGGAAACTTACTGAGTTCTTCAGAATCTTTAGATCCTATCCTGATCTATATCTGCTGACTATACATTTTGCAGATAATATCCTGAATACTCTAAAACTGAATCCTGACTCAACTATCAAGTTTATTCTGAACATGTCATACTCAGGGGTTTTGGGATCTAATCAAAATCATATCTTTATTAAATTCATCTCCCAACAATTTCCCCCTTTTTGATGATGCCAAAACATATCTTTTTACACACATACTTAACCTATACTCAGGTTTCAGTTTTATCCTATTACAAGATTGGTTTTATTTTCAACAATTTCCCATATAAATAATGAGTCTCTTAACAATTAATCTCCCAATAATTTCCATTCAGAGAATCTCACAGCAATTTCTTCAGTAATGAATCTCTCAAGGATTCATCACCAAATACTTAATTTCTCAATCAATTAATCTCAGAGACAATCATTCAGGCATATCAAATTTAAAAGACATGTAAATAAGATAATGAGATATTATCTTTTGAGCATAAATGATAAGTTTTCATTGATGATAGGTAGACTGTTACAAGTTACAATGAATCTTATATGAACAAAATCAAAAGACAAAAATATAAAAGATTACAAAAATCTTATGAGTCTTCATTCTGTTCTTCAGTTCAGCTCTTCGGTTCGGCTCTTCAGCTCTGCTCTTCAACCTCATCAGCAGGGACTTCTAGGTTGAACATTCCGTAATATCTCTTCTTCAGTGCATCTCTTTCTTTGATGATATCCGGACTGTTCCCTGTCAGACCTAACTGAGCAGCATACTGAGATATTTCCTGAGAAATGGCTTTCTCATTAACACAACCATTCTCCAGCCTGGGAGGAGGGTACACATATGGACCAGGGGAGGTTATATGCACCTTTGCTTCATCCGCAAGATTTATCCAACTCTGAAGGTACTTCGGATAGAAGGTTAGAAGATAATCAATGAAAGCCTCATTCGGATATGAGCTCTCCCCTCTCCATTCTCTGAGCACATCATAGTAGAACCAGAAGGTTCTCTTGATTTCTTCCCACGCATCGTTGAGATGGACAGGCATCCACTTGTCAACGTGCGGCCATTTCTGTGCTTTTGTGCTCCCTCTCCTTTTGCTTGCGAACCTTTTGAACCCACTCTTTCTTTTCTGCTCTTCTTCAGCCTTCTTTCTGATCACTGGTACACCAGAAACAGAAGCAGCAGCTTTCTTCGCTTGTTCAATCTGGAGTGTTTTCAGAGTGCTTCTAGTGTTGAAGACTTTCATCTTGGGTTCGGACTTCGTAATCATCAAGATCTAATATCAACTTCCTCCTCGAATCGGCTTAGAAGCCTTTGCTCTTTTGCCCTCAGGCTCTTCTATCACCACGGCCTTCCTCTTGATGGGCAATTCAGCACCGGCCTGGCTTGTTCCAATCCTTCCTCTACCACCCAGTTTCTCCATAGCAACTTCCTGCATTGTTTCCTCATAAACCTGAGTGTAAACTGGCTTTTCCACCTCTTTGAACTTAAGCTTCTCAGTGGCTTCAATCTCCTTCATGGCTTCGGCAAGTATTTTCTTTTCAACATTTTTAACAACCTTGCCCTTCAGAGTATGTTCCAATAATTGCGTGAGATCGGCTCCGTGTCTTTCCCTTCTTGAACCATACTCGCGTAAGCCCGAGAGAGTCTTGGTCCATGTGATATTGCTCTTTGTCGACACTCCGACCTCCCTCGCCATCCGATCTTGCTCCTCCTCGAGCCGCCTAAGGTGATTCTTCGCCACAGAGAATTCTTCAGACAAATGTGCAAATTGGCTTGAGAGAGCTTCCTTGAACATGACTGTCATCTTGGTCATGAGCATTGAGCTCATTTCCTCAACAGCGTTCTTCACTAGCATATCATTCCTCTCAACCAACTTTGCTTCTTGAGTTTGTGTCTGCTCCTGATGCTTTTGCTTCAGCTCTGCATTAAGCTCAGCCTTGACCCCCTCCATCTTGTCTTCTAGCCTTGCTTCCATGGAGGTCAATTTTTCACATAGAGTCTCAAGCAACACCAGCTCAAGAAGAACTCAATCCTTCAAACTTCCGAGATTGGTTGGCCAAAAACTTCCTCCATCCGAGCAATCTTGTTCAAGATTGCTCAACCTTCTCCAATTTCTCCATCACCGGGTGAGATCAATCTCGAGCATTACTTGTCTGGCCAGGCCTCCTGAGTTGGTTGCTCATCCCTGAGTCTCACCAACACGAGCTTCAATTTGAATCGAGGCTTCCACCTGAGCCTGGGTGTCCACACGGTAGCCTCAAGAAACCCGCATAATTATTAATTGTGCTAACTTTACCGAGGATGTTCGACAACGAGGATGTTCAACAAGATCACAAGATCGGGCTTGAGTCTTTCTCCTTCCGAGATTGACTCTCATCATCCCCTTGTTGGTCCCCATCCCGAGATTTGTCAATGGAGCTCGGGGCACCAACTTCAAATTTTCTCGGCCCACCTTCCTCTTCACAAGCTCATCAAAATCTGAGATTTTCATCCTGAGCTTGGTTTTTCCAACCCCGAGAATTCAAAGTGAGAAATGTTGTCTCCTCGTTCCACCGTCTTCCCCCTCAATGAAGCAATATTAAGCATCTCTCGGAAGAGTCCGGTTGAGGATGTAGACCGCTGACCTCAATCAAGAAGATGTCTTGGAGGTCGTGAATGAGCTCACCAGTGTAGCGGTCAAGAATGAACCGCTTCCCGTTGCTTTGCCATTCGGTCTCTTCAACCTCTCCTTTCTCGAGCATCGGGCTCTCATGTTCAAAGGAAGAAGTCAATCAACAATTCACTCAGAGCTCTTCAAAGTTCATCGGCTCCCGAGGCTCAAAGAACTTTCGAGGTTTGACAAGCAGCCCTCGGCCGATATGACTTGGTTCTCGAGGTCCGAGCTAGCTCCTCCTCAAAATATTTGCTTGCTCGAGAACCGAGGGGCACATCCTCGCCAGAATCGAAGCATCTTCTCATGGGTCCGAAGCCGCAGATATCCTCGAGGGAATCAAACTTTCTCGAGGTCTCGAGGTCCTGGAAAATTTCCCGAGAAAATTTGTCCGAGCTCGCTGAAGTCTCAAGAACCTCGAGAAGACCCGCTCCTCGGTTTGATCCTCGTGCCTTTTGAGATAGCCGAGCCAAAAAACATGTAATGGCGATTTCTCGAAAGCGCTTTGGCTCTCGGGATGAATCTCCTCGATCTCACTTTCCTCATCTTCATCGCTGAGAACCACCATCCTTTTGCATTTTTGGAGCAAGGGTTTTCGCTTCTTCAATTTCTCACCTCGCTTCTTCTTGGCTTCCAACAACACCTTACCCCGGGCTTGTTGGGTTTTTTTTTCAAAGAACAAGAACCGGGTGATTCCACTTTCTTCTATTTTTTTCCCTTGAAAGTCCTCTTCGCAAAGAATGGGCTTGAACATAATTTTAGACTTAGGAATGGGGTAGAATTGGCAAAAATATCCTCCTCCTCTCACATCTCCGAAATGAATGCAATTTTGGTGGCGTGGAGGATTCTCGCCTTTGATAGATATTGCCCCATCATCCTCCCTTTTTATGACCTTTTGGCTTGCTCAATCACCACCTTGATCGATATTTCACCCATTGAAATCCTTGGTGGGTGAGTCCTCAATCGCCGCCATCATCGCGAGTTTGGGAGGCCGATCCGTCAAGCTTCCAGATCGACTCATTATGCACTTTCCCACAATATCCATCAATACTCAGATTTCGTACCGAGATGTCGCTTTGTGCAGAGTTGCCTCAAACTTAACAGTTTTTTCGCAACCTTGTCAAGATACTCCCTGCTCCCATCCCAACATATACAATGAGGGATCATCTCCCCTATCGCACAACTCAAATACATCGTTCAGGTGTTTAGGGACTATATAGAGCTCTCGAACAAAATCTACATATTTCATCGATTGTTCGAGATGCAAAATGGAAATCTTAGATTCTATACAATCTTCCTCATCGATTTCCATATTTGCAACAAACTCTATTACCTCACGTATATATTCGCCCAGTCGATTTGGCGACGAGGTTCGCTCGATTTCGCTAACTGATTAAGTGGAGCGTTTCTTCTTCGTGCTTGGCATTTGACGTGCTCTCCAGAGACACCACGTATTCGTACCATGGCTTATTCATCTCGTCTAATTTCTCGAATATGGTTGGGGCCATTTGAGATTTGAAGATTTAGGGTTTGAGTTTTTTTGGGCAAAGGGATTTATTTGCAGAGGATTTTGGAAATGAAGGGTTAGATAAAGTTTGGCTTGAATGGATTTCAAAGGATTAAATAGCTCGAGATCGTGGGAATTCGCGTTGGTTAGGTGAAAAGCAACGGTTAAGATTAATCCACAATTAATCGGGTATGCGAAAGGTCGATCCCCGAAAAGTAAGCCGCCATTTTAACTTCATTGGAGATTAAATGTAATAGAGAATTTAATGACTGTTGAACTTCTTTGGAATTTCAAACATCCCGCCCAAAAACATTCCTCAGGTGTTTTGTATTTATTGCGAATGATTACTGAGTTTCACTTAAGCAATATCTTCTTCTGACTAATTTCCCTCTATCAGTCTTACTGAGTATTGACCTTGATAAAATGTCAAGATGATAATCGAGTAATCGAATGGGTTCAAGATATCATCGAGTAATCGACCTTCAAGAATCCGAGTTTCGAGACTTAGTTCAGTATTTCCAATTTTATCCTGAGTTTCTCAGTAGAATTCTGAGAAAACTTCATGCATCCGAAAACCTTCAATTCTTCAGATTTTACTCTATACACCTGGATCCAACATCCCTAATTCAACTGATAGTTCCTGAAATCTTGATTCAAATGCAAAGGTTTAGTCAAGATATCGACTCTCTTATCAAGATGAATTTTCTCCATCCTTATGTCCTTTTTTCTCGACATGATCTCTCGATGAAGTGATGTCTGATATCCACATGCTTGCATCTGGTGTGCAATACCGAATTTTGTGAAATAGCAATGGTACTATTATTGTCACAAAATATTGGTACTTCATTGGCTACAACTTTATAATCCCTTAATTGTTATCTGAGCCAAAGAATCTAAGCACAAAGAAGCCTTCCTCGCAGCCTTATGTATTCAAATTTTCAAAGAAGATCGTCGCTATCGAGGTCTGCTTTTCAAAACCAAGATATCACTTATTTCCAAGAAATTGACAAGTTCCTCGTAGTGGACTTCCCATCAATTCTCGCAACCTCCATAATCAACATCCGAGTAACCGGTTAATTCAAGGTTATCATCACCGGATACCATAATCCTCTATTCATCGTGCCCTTAAGATACTTCAAGATCTTTTTGGCGACCTCCATGTGACTAGCCTTTAGATTAGCTTGGTATCTTGCACATATCCCAACAAAGAAATGTTATATCCGCCTACTTGTCGTGAGATAGAGCAATGATCCAATGATTCTCTATAATCGGTTATGACTCACCGATTTACCTTCGTAATCAGATCCATCTTGTAGTTAGAATTCATAGGAATTCTAATCGCATTGCAATCTGACACCATACTTTGCAATCGATCTCTCGGGTGTACTTTGGCTCGGTTGATGAAGATTCCTTCCTTTGATTGTTTCACTTGAAGACCTAGAAAGAAATTCATCTCTCCCATCATTGACATCTCAAACTTGCCTTTTATCAGTGTTGAAAACTTTTCACACAGCTGATGGTTTGGAGATCCAAAAATGATGTCATCAACATATATCCTAACTAGTAAGATATCTTCCCCATCTTCTATCCCCGAATGTAGAGTTCTATCAACAGCCTTTGACAAAACCATGGTCAAGAAGAAACCGAGAAAGAGTATCATACCATGCTCTGGGTGCTTGTTTGAGACCATACAAAGCTTTTTCTCGAGCTCCTAAACTTGGTCATTCTGCTTTGAAACCGGGAGGTTGTTCTACATAAACCTCTTCTTTAAGCACACCGCTCAGATATGCACTTTTCACATCCATTTGATAGATCGTGAAATTCATGTGGGCAGATATGCAAGAAACAATCTGATGGCTTCTAGTCTTGCAACCGGTGCAAAGGTTTCATCATAATCCAAGCCTTCTTCTTGGGAATAACCTTGTGCAACTAAATTTGCCTTTGTTTCTTACAATGTTGTTGTTTTCATCTCTTTTATTCTTAAAACCCACTTGGTTCCAATGACATTGTGCCTTTCAGTCTATCCACTAGCTCCCATACTTCATTCCTTGAGAATTGATTCAAATTTCATCTTGCATAGCAAAGAATCCAATGAGAATCTTGTAGAGCTTCACCAATCTCAAAAGAGTTTTTCTCCGATAGGAAGCAAGAATAATAGTGCACTCTCACCATGGAACCTTCTTGTTTTGACACCTTCGCCAGATCACCCACAATCTAACTTGTAGGATGATTATCTAACCATCTTCTTCTAGATGTTCCCCTTCAACAAAGATCCTCAACATTTGAAATGTTAGGTTCAAGTTAATTCAAGAACTCGGGAACAACAGTAAAGGAGAAAGAGAATCATCTTCCTCGTGGAAATTTATTCGAACATTGTCATAGACATTTGTTCCCCTTTTAGTTGATAGATTCATAATTTGCCTCACCGTGACCACATCTTCATTGGCATCACATACCGAGTCCGAATCGGTGTCTGTTCGATTGGTCACCTTTGGTGTGTTGGTTTTCCCGAGTCTCACCATCCCGAATTTCATCCTCAACTTCTTTATCCGAAGTCCGAGTCACCCAATCATAGAATGTGACCGACTTCTTCTTTCCGTGTTCAATGGATGATTTGTCATTCTTTTTTCGTGCTTAATCTGGTGATCCTCTTGGTCGGTTTTTCAAGATCATGTTCATGTTTCTTCCGAACACAAGTAGATTCATCAAAAAACAACATGAGGTGTTTCCTCCACAATAAGAGTCCTACAGCTTGTAAACTCGAAAAGCTTTTATCGACTTCGTAATACCCTAAGAATATTCCTTCATCACTTTGCTATCAAATGTTTTCAACTGATCTTTACCATTATTGTGTATGAAACACTTGCAACCAAAACACACGAAAAGAAAGAAAACAAGAGGCTTCCTTTCATTCCAAAGCTCATAGGGTGTTTTTTGCCTTGACTCTTGGTCAAGATGGGTCTGTTTCCGAGAATAGCATGCAAAGTTTGATGTTTTAGCCCAAAAATCTTTTAGAAATATCGCCTTCACTATCATTGTCCTTGCAGCTTCTTTCAGAGTTCTGTTCCTTCTTTCAGCAACACCATTTTGTTGAGGGGTCCTTGCAGCTGATGTTTCATGAGTAATTCCATTTGCTGCACAATAATCAGATATGATATGATTTATAAATTCAGTTCCTTTTGTCGATCCGATTTTGACCACACTCGTGATTTTTCTCAATATCGAGCCTTTTCAAGAATTATGCCAGCTTTATCTGAGTCTCTTTCTTACTTAGTAAGAATATGACCTAAGTATATCTTGAGTAGTCATCAACTACTACCAATGTGTATTTCCTGCCATTAGTGCTCACTGGTGTTATAGGACCAAAAAGATCCATATGCAAATAATCAAGTATTCTTTCAAGAGAAACATCTACTTTGCTTTTAAAATGATGCTCTAATTTGTTTTCCTTTTGCACGCATCAAAAATATGTTCCTTATCAACACTTCATTAGGCAACCCTCTCACAAGAGCTAATCTTGCAAGCTTATTCAGTGGTTTTGAAATTCAGTGATTCATTCTTTTATGCCATAACCAACTGGTATCTCTGTGGAACTTTTAGCAACCAAACATGTATCTTTAGGAGTTGAACTCCAATCGAAGAATACACATTTCCTTTTCTAGTACCAAATAAGAATACTTTCTCGTGATGTATCATCTTTCACATAACATAAGTTCTTAGAGAACTCAACATTAAAACCCTTATCACGTAATTGACTTATTGAAAGGAAGTTATGCTTCAATCCGATACATATGAAACACCATGGATATGAACCGAAGTCGATTTCCAAAGTTCCATATCCTTCATCGTCCCCTTTGAGTTATCTCCAAAAGTGATCCGAGGGCCTCTTTGTTCAACATAGTCACCGAGTATCTTCTTGAATCTGTCATATGTCTTGAGCATCCACCGTCAAGATACCATACATCAAGGGCTTTTTCATCTCTCGCATCATCGCTATGTGATCTTTAATCGCCCAAATACCCTTGTTTTCCTCCCCCTAAAAAATGCAGATCAATTTTAGGTACCCAATTTGTGTAGGGTCCTACAAGGTTAGTTTTGACCTTTCGAATCCAAATCGCCTCGACAACTCTAATCACTTTAGAGTGGCCGATCTGCCTTCCATAAACATCTACATACACATTTACTACTCTGGGTGCCTTAGCGCTTTTCATGTGTATGAGTGCTAGCCTTAGCATGAACATGAGCTTTTGAATTTTTCTTTGGTTCAAGTCTTTTGTTCATTTGCTTTTGGCTTTTGTCTTGTACCGGTCCGAATCTTTGTTGATTTGGGTTCGTGTAACCTTTACCCTTAGGCAAGTGGGGTTCAGTTGCTCATCTTGAAATTTGGGTCTTTCAAGATATCGAGGACTTGATCTCTTCAATTGAGAATGTCTCTCCGAAAGTTTCTCTCCAAGATTCCTCCGATGGTTCAAAGTAGATCCTTTCAGTTTGCATTCTTAGCCCGAGGCTTTGAAGTACTTGCTCGAATTTTCCAATCGAAAGTGCTCAGTTTTCTAGCCTTCCCCGAGGTTTAGGCTTTCCCTACCGATCATTCGGTTTTTTTCGAACCATGGGTCCTTTTCCTTGTCTACAACCTTGGGCATTTCTTCATTGAAGTGTAGGTGCATCGGGTTTTACAAAGATTGTCTTCTTGCTACTTGATCAAAGATTCGGATGACCTTGTGAGGTTCCCCCTGAATGTATCCCAATCCAGATTTTATAGTGGCAGATCTCTGGTAACTCAAATTTCATCTATTACTTTAGATGCAGATTCAATAGAGTTAACTTCTTCCACTATCCTCACATTCAGAGAGTTTCATGCTTCTCGAGAGAGGTCATTGAACTTAGTTACGATTAAATTTGAATCTCTTCAAATGGATTTCTCTAGCTTTTTCGCTTAGGGTCACTATCAACTTCTCTTTCTTCGAGAGTTGTACTTTCGTAACATCCAGTTCATCAAGAGCTCCCATTAATTGAGAAGTGATTTCAAGATTACTGAGTCTTTCCATTTTAGATTTTCACTTTTAGTTCCTTATTCGCTCTTGAGTTTCATTTAGCGCTTCTTGTAAAACAAAGATAGTCCTTCATTAGACTCTCAAAAGAATCCATCAGTCAAAATGATCGTTTACAGCTGAACTTGACAACTCTTGTGCTAGTGTAGGAGCAACAACAGAGAAAGAAGAGTTTACCTCCTCAATGGCCATCAAAACACATATGTCATCACTTTCAATTGTCTCGAGAATATTTCATCCAAGAGCTAGATCCCTCCTCGTAATGTTCTTCTTCTCGCAACCATGACTTTTTTGCTAGAGAACTTCTTGTCTCTTTTTAGCTTGCCTTTTCTCTTCTCTCCTTAGCACTCGATCCGGACAATCATACCGAAAAGTGACCTTTCTTTTGGCAATTATAACATCTCTGTTGGCATCATCATCCCGATCACTTTCTTCTTTTGGACTTGGAGTCCTTCTTTTCGATGAAGATCCTCGAATTTTCAGTCCTTCTTCTTCTTAGTTGATCCGTCCTCGTGTTTCTTCTAGTACACCGTGATTCCCGTAATAGTTTTTTGTATTTTCCATATCGATTATTAAGTCTTTCAAACCTCCTTGCCATCGCGATAGCTTATCCTCAAGCTCATCCCGATTTTTAGCAAGGAGTTCTCGAACTCTCTAGTTTTTTAAGTTTTATCTTTGGCTTTAAAAGCCACATTTTTACTAGATGATGAATCATCTTTGTTGTCGACCTTTTTTTGATTTCTTATCAATTACAAACTCATAGGCCTTCAAATTTCGAGAAGACTTGTTGATATGGCATTGAATTAATTTTTTTGGTGTTTTCAATCACCAATTTGCATGTATATCCCACTTCTTAGAAAGACCTCTAAGAATTTTCAATGCAACTTCTCTCTCATGGATATTTCTTTCCAAGTGCATTTAGATCATTCATAATACTAGTGAATATGACTTCTAATTTGTCAATAGATTCACCTTCTTCCATTTCAAAAACTATCAAACTTTCCAATTGCAAAACGAAAGTTTGTTTTCCTTGATATGATCTGCGCCTTGGCACATTACAAAATAGTGTATCCCAAATTTCTTTTTTGGAAAGATTGCAGTTGAGAGATCTTTCCCATCACACCATCATCAATAAGATTTGATAGTGTGTCTTTAGCTATATAGTCTAGATTGACTAACTTTCTCTCCTCAGAGTCGATTTGCTCATCGACTTAGGAAATTTCTCGCTCTAGGATCGCTTTCTCTCATTTTTTCGCTCTCTCCGATTCACCACAAAAAATTGGAATGGCCCTTCAGAGACCACTCTCCACATTCGCTCATGTTTAGAATACGGTGAGCCTCGCATTCTCGGCCTCTCCATAAATCATAGTTCTCCACCGAGAACATGGGAAGTTTCTTAGAAGACATTTTATCCGAGTCTTTTAAGAATTCAAAGAAATAAGATCGGTTCCAGATAGACCACAAGTATTTTAGCAAATAAAACTTTGGTCAACAAAGTAGGTGGTCAAGTTGAAGCACTGCTCTGATACCACTTGTTGGTCCCGGTGCAAATGAGTCTTACACGTGTATGGGGGGGGAATACACGTGTTCAAGATTTTTTAAAACTTTTTCTTTTTGAGGTCACTTGGGTCGTTGTCTGATGATTTGGTCCCGAGAAGCACAAATCGCCTCGAGTCAAAGTCTACCGAGACAAAGATCCCGAAATGCTTTAATACCTTAGATAATCCCAAACCGAGTCCTGAAGTTTTCAGAGATCCCGAGTTGCTTGGATCGATAACTAACTTATCAAACCCTCGTAAGAGTAAGTTCAGTTTGGTAACTATCTGTTCTAGCTACTCAGATGTGCGGAATGGTTGGCCCTTAGTTTATACTTGTTTTAAGCTTTGCTGAAAACCTTCATTTTTAATGGAATAGTGATTAGGTTTGATTCAATTATATGCAACTTCAGTGGATTGATTCCAACTGAAATGTCAGTGAAAATATGCTTTCAAAACTCAGTGATGCAACAGATAAATCAAGCAAAACAGAAAGCAAAGAACACAACAACTTATAGTGGTTTAGAGACTCAAGCTCCTACGTCCACTCTCTCTGATCTCTTCAGATAAATTCACTAATCACTTCTTTAAGCTTTCTGACTACCTCTGTAGTTTACTAACTCAACTCGACCTTGAGCTTTCTGACTACCTCTGTAGTTTACTTACTCAACTCACACAAGCTTTCAGACTACCACAAGTAGCTTACTAACTTCTCCTCTAGAGTTTTCTGACTACCTCAATGTAGTTTACTCACTCTTTACAACTCCAATCTCACCAACAATCACACTCAAACTACCTTCTAAAGGGTTTGGGGTTTCTTGGTTGGTTTCCAACTAGAATGAGATATCCTTTACAATAAAGAACAATGCAAAGGCTAGGATATCTCGACTAAGCTTTGGATATATCTTATCAAGCTAGGCTTAGTTTAATGAGCTCTCTTCAATATAAAGCACTTGGGAAATTCTTGGGTTTTCGAGTGCTTCAACTTTGCGATAATAAGTTTGAGCTCTTGAGTTGCTTACAAATTTCCCGTAACCTTTCAATGTAGAAGGTCACAAGTATTTATAGGCTTACACCAAGGTCACTCTTGAAAAACTATCCGTTGGAGAGATAGCTCCGTGAGTTTCATCTTATGGTGTGTGAGAAACGACTATATTTAGGGTTTGACACCCCCTAACACGTTTTAGGCAATAACCTTTCATGTAGCCGGTCTTCACTTTTTTGCGAATGAACTTTGTACTTCGACATCTTTTTTTCAAATACCGTCCTTTGTCGAAGATCGGTATAGTGCGATCTTTGTCTTCCTTTTTTGACTTTTGTCTCCGCTTAAGGTAGAGATAACTCAATCTCTTTTTTGTTTACAATCTCTGAGTGATATAACCTTAACAACACTTTGTCTTAGTTCCTTTTGTCTGCACTTTGAATGTTGTGGGCAATATCTAACTTTCTAAGGAATCGCGATCTTCTCAGTATTGCATCCTTCAGATAGATATGTTCTCATCCTCGAACATTCAGTTTATCTTGAAAGCATTCAAGACATTCTTGAAGTCTTCGATGTGATCGTACTTGATATTCTTGATCTTTAGTTCTTCAAGATTCGTATTCATGTCTTCGTAGTCTTCGTGAGTCTTCGAGTCTTCACAGATGTCTTGACCGATATCTTTGAGTCTTCATCTTGAGTCTTCAAGACCTCGGTTTCATACCGAGTCTTGATATCTCGATTTCATACCGAAATCTTCGTGATATCTCGATTTCTCAATTTGAGACTTGAAGAACGATTTCATCTCGAGTCTTGATTTCTTCCCGAAACTTCATCGAGTTCTTCGTAAATCTTCGATCCTATCCTGATCTATATCTGCTGACTATACATATTGCAGATAATATCCTGAATACTCTAAAACTGAATCCTGACTCAACTATTAAGTTTATTCTGAACATGTCATACTCAGGGGTTTTGGGATCTAATCAAAATCATATCTTTATTAAATTCATCTCCCAACAGGGGGTGTCCGGCCTACGTGTTGGATAAGGAAGCCGGTAAATTAGATCCTCGATTAGAATTAAGGCTGTTTGTAGGATACCCCGAGGGAACAAAAGGGTGTATGTTCTATGGTCCTGAAGATCAAAAAGTGGTCATCAGCACCCACTTTAGATTTTTGGAAGAAGACTATATGAACCAAAGAAAACCCAGAAGTGAGATTACCTTAAATGAGCTTAGAGGGTAAACCTCACATTGCAAATGTACTAGATGATATACCAAACGATACGCCTTTCACAACCGGAGCCTCGTCAGAGTGGGAGGGTTGTTAGACAACCCGAGAGATTCATGGAATAGAAGAGTCCTCGGACTTGATTCCCTGACAAGACGAATCGCACCCATGGACATATGACGAGGCACTCCAAGATAAGGATGCTGATTCTTGGCAAACAGCAATGAAAGCCGAAATGGGTTCTATGTTTCATAATAGAGTGTGGGAGCTAGTCGAACCACTTAATGGGGTGGTCAAACTCATTGGATGCAAGTGGGTATATAAGAGGAAAAGAGGACCGGACGGGAAGGTTGAAACCTTTAAATCAAGACTAGTGGTGAAAGGTTATACTCAGAAAGAAGGGATCGATTATGAGGAAACTTTTTCGCCCGTAGCCATGCTTAAGTCCATCCGTATTCTCTTATCGATTGTTCATTTTAACTTTGAAATCAAGCGATTGGATGTCAAGACAACTTTTTCTTAACTAAGTCTTGATGAAGAGATCTATATGCAACAACCCCAAGGTTTCATTGAAGCAGGCCAAGAACATCTTGTTTGTAAGCTCAAGAAGTCCATTTACGGACTCAAATAGGCATCCAGAGCTTGGAACCAATGTTTTGATCATGTTATAAAGTCCTATGGGTTTGATCAAAACGAGTTTGAAAGTTGTGTGTATAAAAAGCATGTCGGAACTGCATTGGTATTCTTAGTACTATACGTAGATGACATTCTGATCATCGGGAATGATGTGAAGGTGTTATCAGACGTAAGGGCATGGCTTTCAAAAATAGTTTGATATGAAGGACTTAGGGAAGCCGGACACATCCTTGGGATCAAGATCACTCGAGATCGCAAGAAAAGGATGATAGGCTTATCGCAAAGCTTCATACATAGACACCGGCTTTGAAACGCTTCAAAGATGCAAGATTCCAAGAAAGGATTCAGTACTTTCGTGCATGGAATCCATCTATCCAAGAAAATGTCCCCTAAGACGCAAAGAGGAGATAGATGACATGAAAGGCATTCCTTACGCTTGGCGGTCGGAAGCCTTATGTATGCAATGCTGTGTACGAGACCAGATATTTGCTTTGCCGTAGGCATGGTGGCAAGATATCAAAGTAACCCCGGGAAAGAGCATTGGACGGTAGTTAAAAACATTCCAAGTATCCAAAAAGAACTCGGGATAGAATGTTGGTTTATCAATCGAATCGTAGTCCAATCCCCATCGATTACACGGACTCGAATTTCCAATCGACGTAGACTCGTAAAATCTACCTCCTAGTGTGTTTTGCATGGGGAAGGAGCCGGATATGGAGAAGCGTCAAGGTAAATGCATCGCAGATTCTACCATGGAAGCCGAATATGTAGGCAAGTAGAGGCAAATAAAAAGCGGTTTGGCTCAAGCACTTCCTAGTGTACTTTAGATGTGGTTCAATTTGCCCAAAGAATCACCGCTTATTGTGACAATGCCGAGCAAGCTATAAATTCAAGGGAACCAAGAGCCCACAAGGCCAAAGAAACACATAGAAAGGAAATACTATCTTATACGAGACATCGTTAAGAGAGGAGATATAGATGTGGCAAAGATAGCGTCCCGAGGACAACCCCAGCGTATCCATTCATAAAGAGTCCGCCTCAATACATTCGAGAGACATGTGGAAGGAATGGGTGTCAAGACCGCTGCTAACTGCTTTGAGTATAAGTGGGAGAAATTATTAGTTGTAGGTGACATTAGATGTCACGGACTACGCGAGATATGTTGTAGTATACTTAAAAGCGCATTTTGAGTATAAGTGGGAGATTGTTGGGATTATAATTTAAAAGTATGCTTTTTACTTTGTATAATCGAAAACCAATTTTCGGACTTATTTATCAAATAAATTGTTTATCATCGATGCTTTAAATATGATTGAATGTTACATATATTTACCGCATAACCATTCAATAATTCAGACGTGTTACATTGTAGTTAATTTAGTGATACCGCATCATTGTAACTAAAAAGTACGCCATTCACTACCTAGATGGAAATGAACAACCCATCGCGAAAAGGTTGAGGTGTAAGGCTCGGATTGGTTTGTCTTGACCAAGAGATTACACTAGTGCATGATCGATGTAATCTAAATAGACCCCACTGAGAGGATAAATTCTTTAAACCGAACAAGGAAGAATTAGACCTCGGTTCGTTCGTTTTTCTTAACCTTCGCCCCTTAAATAGGATCACGGGGATTGGTAACTATTGCTTTGACTTATCATGGGTAGCGAATCAAAGAGAGATTCAATACTTTTTTATCTTGGGCAATATTATTAGTCACATGTGATTGCTAAGATTTAATACGAAGAATCGTGGTAAGCAAGTCGCTTGTTTGATTTGCCCCCTCGGGAGGTTCATAAGCTTTATCATACCAAATCTTGCAAGTGGAATTTGTTTCCTATGGATAATAATGTTGAACCGCTTCCTTGACCAAGGACAAACGATATTAATTAACGGGAAAGCTATTTCAAAGGGCTTGAATTAATTAATGGGCTAGATAATCTTAAACACGGAAATAATAATCGGAGCCATATTGACCGTAATATGGGTTAAGATGGATAGTGCAATATTAATTATGTAGTGGGATTAATTAATATTTATGGGCTTGGATTATATTGTGGCTCAATATTAGATATTCAAGGTCCATTAGAAGGTCCAATCTTAATTCTCCTAAAGGCCCCCTGAGTAGCCCAACAAATAGTCCAATAACTGAAAAAGGTGATTAAAATAAAATAAATATTGTTGCTTAATTTTTCCTCTATTTTTCGAAATTTATGGATAAAAGAGGAGAAAGATTTTTTCTTTGAATTTTGTTATGGAATGAAGATATGTATTCTTGGAATACAAGATTATCTCATTAAATTCAAGAAATCTCCCACTTGGTTATCTATATAGAAAATTTCGAAATTTTGGAAATATAGTGGGCAAGAAAGATTTTCTTGATTTTCTTGAAAAGATATTATGGAAGATATGTATTTCTTGAAATACAAGAATATCTCATAAATTCAAGAAGATCCAAATCTTGGATTCTTGCACATATTATTTTCGAAAATATCCATAATTGAGGAGGTGGAATTTTTGGAATATTTTAATTATGGGAAAAAAGAATATAAGAGATATATTCAAGATTTCTTGGTGACCAAGAAAAGTCTTTTCCCACATTGATATTCTACTAAAATTTTCGACCCAATCTCTCCTCCTAAAATAGGGGATGATTAGTTCATTCCCAAAGTACAATTCCATGTGCTGGAAAAATTAGCAAATCCACAAAGGTGGTGCAACAAAGTTTATTTTTTCTTTTTGTTAATTGTTCGACAAGTGTCCTTCCACCGGATAGTTGAGCAAGGGCTAAGGGAATACTTGGGAAGTCCT
This sequence comes from Stenogyne calaminthoides, assembly GCA_037126765.1. Classification (NCBI taxonomy): domain Eukaryota; kingdom Viridiplantae; phylum Streptophyta; class Magnoliopsida; order Lamiales; family Lamiaceae; genus Stenogyne; species Stenogyne calaminthoides. Next base: position 13,967,874 of record JBBCBC010000026.1, read on the forward strand.
TTTGGTTAGTCCGTCCGAATCAAGTCAATTGCCATCCCGAGAGTATCGCGTTCACGAAACCCGTAGATTTTATCGATGGGTTTTACGTGGCTTTTTATATGCATGATATGTTGTTGCAATTATTATTTGAATTAATATAGGATTAATTCATGCTAGTAATAATTAAAGAATTAAATTTGTATTTAAATATTCACCCCGAATAGATCTGTGCAAATCATTCCCCAACACTGTTAATTTGATCTTCTGTGATCTGGTATCACCAAATTAACTACAATGTAACACGTACTATTTATTGAACAAATATGCAGTAAATATATACTCCCTCCGTCCCATTTCAATCTTCACGTTTATTATTTTCTCGTGTTTTAGCGAGCGAGTTTTTTACTAGTATTTGAAATGATAAAGTAATTTTTAAAGATGCATGCAATAGATGAGAAGTAGATCTATAATATCCCTCTTTAAAAATCACTTTATCATTTGAAATACTAATAAACAACTCGCTCACAAAAACTCGATAATAAAGTAGGTGTGAAGATTGAAATGGGACGGAGGGAGTATAACATTCAATCATATTTAATGCAACAGTTATAAATAATTATTTTTAGTAAATAAATAAGAAATTCAGTTTGGTTATACAAAGTAAAAAAACTACTTTCCAGTATAACCCCAACAAAAAGATCATGGGTGGTTATCACAAGATCATGGAGTAGTGCATGTAGATTTCCTAGGCTGTCCAAACCAAGCCTAGTGGATAAGACAATGCAGTTGGGTCCGAATTCTATATATACACACTGCATTGGACGAATTCAAGTGAGCAAGATTGATATACCAATTACTCTTCTCCAAAATTCAAAAAATAGTATTCAAGACACAACCTTGAGTGCTTTGTACATCTAGGAGTGTGAGGGTTAGTACTATTTGTTTGTGCTGGTCGAATGTATTTAAACATTCCCATCAGTACTGTGTTGGTCTAATTAGCATGAGTGTTAGGTTGAATAAGATCACTAGTCATTTGTGTGAAATGATTGTTTAGAGAAGTGTGTTTTTACATTATACCTTTTGGGGTCTTGTAAAAGGTCCTTGTTTGTGTCATTACTCGTTATAGTGAAGTTTTTAGTCATGAGGCTCGTATAGTCTGAATTAAGACTATACACAATTTTGAAATTCTTTGCAAAGCGTTTTTAAGACTGTTGTTATATGTTGTTCTATATGTTGCATAACATTTTTAACAACACTCTGAAAATCACGCACACACACTTTCAGTTGGTATCAGATCCATAAACTTGATACACTATGTTGGGAGATGAATTTAATAAAAGATTATATGATTTTGATTAAGATCCCAAAACCCCTGAGTATGACATGTTCAGTAATGATCTTGATAGATGAGTCAGGATTCAGTTTTAGAGTATTCAGGATGTTATCTGCAAAATGTATAGTCGCAGATATAGTTCAGATAGTTCTCAAGACTCAAAAACTCAAGATATGCCAAGATACCGTTTTCAAAGATGAAATCAAGTCTCAAGACTCAAGATGAAATTGAGATATCAAGACTCAAGATGGAAATCGAGATATCAAGACTCAAGATGGAAATCGAGAATCAAGACTCAAAGATGAAGAGTCAAGATATCACCCAAGATAAAATCAAGACTAAAGATGAAGACTCATTATATCACCAAGATAAAATCAAGACTCAAAGATGAAGACTCAAGATATCACCAAGATAAATCTAAAGACTCAAGACTCAAGACTCAAAAGACCTCAAGACTCGTAAGACCCTCAAGACTCAAAGACTCAAGACTCAAGACCCTCAAGACTCGAAGACCCTCAAGACTCAAGACTCAAGACGCAAGATCAAGACCGAGTATTTGAAGATCAAGAATATCGAAAGGTACGCAATTATCAAGACTCGTGAATGTCTTCAATGCTCGATATGAACTCGAATGTTCCAAGGTATGAATATATCTATCTCAAGGATGCAATATCGAGAGAAACGCGATACCTTAGAAAGTTAGATATTGCTAAGACATTCAAATGCGCATAAGAGGAACTAAGTCGGCGTTGTTAAGGTTATATCAAACTCGAGTTTGTAACCAAAAAGAGCCGCTTGAAAGGTGTCTACCTTTTACCGGAGACAAAAGTCAAAAAGAGGAAGACGACATCGCACTATACCGACACCGACAAAGGATGTGTCAAATAAAAAAGATGTCGATGTAATGAAAAGTTCAAGATCGCAAAAAGTGAAGACCGCTACATGAAAGGCTATTGCCTAAAAACGTGTTAGGGAGTTTCAAACCCTAAATATAGCCGTTTCTCACACCATAAGAGGGAACTCACGGCTTATCTCTCCAACGGATAGTTTTCAAGAGTAACCTTGGTGTATGCCTATAAATACTTGGTGACCCTCTACATCGTGAAGGTTACGGAAATTTATACGCAACTCAAGAGCTCAAACTTATTCTTGCAAAAAGTTAAAGCACCTCGAAATACCTTGAATTTCCCAAGTGCTTCTATATTGAAGAGAGCTCACTTTACTAAGCCTAGCTTGATAAGATTTATCCAAAGCTTAGTCGAGATATCCTAACCCTTTCCATTGTGTTTCATTGTAAAGGATATCTCATCCTAGTTGAAACCAACCAAGAAACCCCAAACCCTTGAGAAGGTAGTTGGAGTGTGTTTGTTGGTGAGTAGAGTTGTAAAGAGTTGGTAAACCACGCGGAGTAGTCGAAAAACTCTAGAGGAGAAGTTAGTAAGCTACAGGGGTAGTCCGAAGCTTGTGTGTGATTGAGTAAGTAAACTACGAGGTAGTCCGGAAAGCTCGAAGTTGATAGTGAATTTCTCCGAAGAGTCGGGAGAGCGGATGTAGAGCTTGAGTCTCGAACCACTATAACCACCGTGTTCTTTATTGCTTTCTTATCTCGCAGGCTTAATCGCATTGACTCGACTTTGAAAGCATACTTTTCACTAATATTCGCTGAATCAATCCAATCGGTTGCATAAGTGAATCACAAATTAATCACTATTTCATAAGGGAAGGTTTTTTCAAAGAAAGCTTAAAACGAGTATAAACTAAGGGGCCAACCATTCAAGACGACCGAAAGTAGCTAGAACAGATAGTTACCAAACCCAACTCTCTTCCGAGGATTCAAGAAGTTAGTTATCCGATCCAAGCAACTCAGATCTCTCGACACTCGTGACTCGGGCCAGATTATCTCGAGGTATCCGAAAGGGATCAGATCACTGCCTCAAGAGATTTTCGACTCAGAGCGATCTGCGGCTTCTCGTAACCTAATCTTCGTGATTGTCGACCCGAGTCGAAGAAGAAAAAAAGTTTTAAAATCATCGAACACGCATTCCCCCATACACGCCAGAAGACTCGCTTTCACCGACCAACAAGTGGTATCAAAGCAAAGGTTCAACTTGACCACTGTGGTTGACCAAAGTTTTATTTTCAAAAATACTTGTGGTCTATCTCGAATCGATCTTATTTGTCAAATTTTTGTTCTTTTCAAAAGATCGTAAAAAATGTCTTCTAAAAACTTCCCATGTTCTCAAGAGAGAACTATGATCTATGGAGACCGAGAATGCAGTACATCTCAGATTCCAAACATGAGCGATGCGGAGAGTGGTTTCTCGGACCATTCAAATTTATCGGGTGAATCCCTTTAGAAATGTAAGATGAGAGAATTGATCCTAGAGCAGA